>CADEHL010001526.1:1207500-1627610 GCA_902827135.1 Harpagifer antarcticus
TGGGTTGTTTACATGATTTTGTTGTGCAATAAAACAACCAGAGAAGCGACCTGCAAGCAAACATCGCGCACCGTGTCCTCATGCTCCTGTTTCATCTGTTTAATACAGGTGTCATCACTGCTACTGATTTCGATTGAGCAGGTCACAAAAAGCAAGAAATGACAACGTGAAATAAGACAATTTTTACCTGTAAGAGTTGCTCATCATGTTCTCTGAGGTGCATCAAAAGAAGCAATGCTGCTGCCTTCTATTTCCTTGTTGTCTCATCATAGTATGCCATTCTGCAGGAACTGAATTGTGATTGAAGCTTTGGGAGTTAGCCTTTATATGTCCACGTTACCATGACACAAACTCTGCCCTCACGATGGCCTTACGAAGGGCAAAACAGACACACGAAATCAACACGAAAATGAACCTTCGCAAGGTTCTTCGGCAAAATCTTTAGCATGTCAAAGATTTTGCCACCGCTCCCGAAGTTGCTGCCGGAGCCTGATAAATTCCACCGGCGGTCATACGATGGCTTAAGATGCCCTCACAAATGCCTTACGAAGGGCAAAATAGACACACAAAGTCAACACGAAAATGAACCTTCATAAGGTCCTTCGGCAATGCTTTGTGATGCCAAAGATGTTGCCACCGCTCCCGAAGTTGCTGCCGGAGCCTGAGAAACTCCACCGGCGGTCATACGATCACAGCCGAATTTGAACATTTCCTTTATCGTGTGTCCATCGGGTGTCAATTTCGGAACAGTGTGACAGGGGCTTTAAACAATGTTTATATGTACAGTATACTTAAATAAAAAAAAAGTTTTAAGTTTAAGTAACTGATCATTTTTGATCAATCATTTACTCTAGTTTTGAGTACTCCGAACTAACTAACTTGACTCTGACGTGTCAATACCCAAATCAACAACAAATGACCGGATTGGACCAATGGACAAATCCGCGGAGCACCTCACACACCAGGATCCCTTGGCTAACTAACAGGGAGTCCCCATTGACTTGCAAAGAGCTCCCTAAACGCTGGTAATAGACGAGTTGGGATCACGGAGAAATGCTCTCCGCAGACCCATTCTCACAGCGTTATAAACCTTTTTCTTACTCAATATCAAACTACACTTATTGTTTTTACTTCGGCTGTGAGTGTGCTCAGGATGAGTTTCACTGTGTCTCGTTGTATCGCCGACTCGGAAATATATAATAATCGTATTTTGATTATGTTGTTTTCGTAATCGTTGCAAGCCAATGTGATTTTGGAAAATTGCACAATTTAAATCTATTCTAGCAGACCTCAAAAATGGAAATATGATCAGTAAAAATGGCCATGACATGGGACCTTTAACAGAAATGGTTATCATTCAATAAATGGCCATTGTCGACCTCGTTGCAAGATGGCCTGGGTCATCATGGGTCGAGTCGTGGCTGAAACGGTCTCTGTGGTCCTGCCTGACTCTCATCATACTACTTCCCTGATGGCTCCCACAGGATTGTTGACATCCTCGTGGATTCATCTTCTTATTATAGACACATGCATTTCTAAACATTTAGACTACCCATGTTGTAAATGCATTATCTTTTCGATTTACACACGGCATCTATTTCACGTCTGCTGAAGGTTAATCCAAGGTGTCTGTGTCACTTTGAAATGATTACTGATAATCCATCATTCCATTTTTATGTCAATAATGGAGATTTCATATTAGCTGCTACGATAGCTACTATGTGTATGACAGCTTCCGGTTCCGGGGCATTCTGGCTACACATCACTCATTCACCAATGGGTAATGTTTAGATGGATTTTAGGAACTTCCCCTCGATTATATTGGCTCTTACGGTTAAAAAGAGGTGTCAATCAACAAAATCGACCAGCGGGGGCCAGAGATATGGAAAATTCACCCAAATGACCCCAGAAGTGTTTTTGTTTTTTTCTAAATCTCTCTAAAAAGGTCAAATGTCACTTATTTTTGCATCAATCTTGATACAGGATACATGTTATAGTTTGGATTCCTAAAGCTTTTAGTCTACTATCCCATCATTCAAGGGTGGTTTTCACTATAAGTAATGTTTTTCTTTTGGACGGGTACTATAATTTAATTTTTGTTCAATCTGAATTTACTTTAAAATAAAAAAAACGATATCGATTCTGACTTTTCTACATCCAACTCACAGGTTTATCATTGCTTTGAGAAAAAAGATTATAAAAATGTACCCCTTTTAGAAGTGAAGATATAGTCAATTGTTCTGGGAATGTCAGTGTTAATTTCGTCAACGAAAACTATGACGAAAAATGTTCGTCAACGACCTTTTTTACATGACTAAGACGAGACAATGACGAGCTAAAAATAGATTCTTGATAACGAAAACTATGACGAAATGTAAATTTAGTTGACGAGACGAAGGTGTTAAGGGTGGACTATCGGACATTAAAAATGCAGGGTATTATTTCCCCCCAACTGTCGGTCTTGTCTTTCAAAATGCATCCCTGTCATTGGTTGAATTATTTGGGATTCTGGGAATCTGCACACATCCCCCACCCCAGCTGCAGCAGGTGGTGAATGATGATGTGCAAACAGTGAGAAAATAACAAGATGACGGATTCAGCAACAGCGTTTTTAGTTTTTGGTCGGAAAAAAAGACTAGATATATGGACACACTTTATTTATAATTCGGTAGAAAGTAAAACACACTGCACTGTTACTACGGGAGAAGGAGGGACGCCATGTGGCTTCAAATTAGTTGGGAAGAATACGACCAACCTGAAGAGGCACTTGAAGGCGCACAATTGCATTGCATTGCAATAACTATCTAGTCACTGCAATTGTGTTTTTTTTAAGATTACACAGCAATTTCTTTGGAAAATATTTGTGTATGGTTTCTTATCTCGAAGGCCAGGTAGGCATATATAATAGGCTAGTTGTATTGTATTATCACATAATTAGAATCTTCAAAATCTAAACTTGATATTATTGATATACTATATTTTAATGATAATACTATTACCAAAGGCATATTTTAAAGGGATTAGCCTACATTTAATTAATTGGAATTAATCTGTAGGCCTTGTAGGTCTGTATAGGGAGTAATCATGCAATCTTATTTTTCCTCACCGAGATCCCAGAGACGAGTGCTCAACAGCAACCTGGTGCAAAGAATCGGAGGAAACAGTCAACTATCCCAGCAGCGTTCTCCTCCTCAGGACCAAAATACAAAGCAGACTCGCTGGAACAAGGCACTAAAGAAAAGGTCATTGCCCAGTGGATTGGACGCACCGGTCTACCTGCCCGTACAGTTGAGGATGAGGATTTAATCCTTATGATGGAGACCTTCGATAAGAGGCTGAACATACCCAAAAAACCAAAATAAACAACTTGGTTGACAAGCTTTACATTGACGAAAAACAAAAATTCAAAGAAAGACTCGCCACAGCACGCAAAATAACAATTGGGCTAGACATATGGACAAAAAAAGGATTTACAGCATCATTCCTGGCAATTAGTGCATGTTACTTTTGCACTCAGGAGAATAAAGGGAAGCACATATTGTTGAGACTTGACCAGATCTCCCACCCACACACTGCAGAGTCTATAAAGACTTGTGTGGAACGATGCACAGAGGACTGGGGAATACCAAAACACAAAATGATGACAGTCATAACTGATAACGGAAGCAACATGGTTGCAGCATTAAAAAAAATGTACATGATGAGCCCAGCAGCTCTGAGGAAGAATCCCAGGAGAGTGATGAGGAAGACTGAGGTTATCGAAGACCGAAGGTACATTATTTTAGTTTGTAGCTGTTAATATTTTCAGTATTTTCAGTAGCAGGCTCAATGACATAGATCATGTCATTGAGCTGTGCTTGGTTATATTCTCTTTTAGCATTTAAGAGAATATATATGACTTTATTTACCCAGAGGGAAATTATTTTGCAGCAGTTGTGGTAAAAAGTAAGATAGTGCAAATATATAGACTTCAAGTATAAACTAAATATATAAAAGATCAACAGTAACTTGGTACAAAACCTAATAAGTATAGATGTAAAGATGTGTGTTAATACATTGTATATTGTATTGCATTGTGTTGCTCATGGCAATTACATTTCCTAGAGGATTAATAAAGTATTTGTCTTTTTCTCTGTGTTTGTCTATCTAGGTACGGAGCCATAGAGAGGACCCCCTGCGTTGTACATACACTGCAACTCGTGGTGAACATGATCCAGAAAGATTTAAGTGTCAAACCACTCCCTGACAGAATACGAGTACTTGTCCGGCTCTTCCGCAAGTCGTCTGTGGCAATTCAGCGACTGCTAAAGCTGTGTGGACTCACTCTGGTCAAAGACTGCCCTACTAGATGGTCCAGCACATACCTGATGATATCTCGCCTTCTCCAAGTGAAGGACTCCCTTATTCAGGTAGCTGATGGAATGGGCTGGGACTGTCTACTGCCAAGTGAGCGGCAGAAGCTCACTGCTCTCAGAGATCTGCTCCTCCCCTTTGCTGAGCACACCCAGATGCTCCAGAGTTACACAATGTCCTTATCCCTGGTGTTGCCCGCCCTCCTGGACCTGAATGCTCACCTCTCTGAGTTCCCCGAGGCCCAGGGTTCTTGTTACAGGGACCTAGCTTCCCTGTCACAGAGGATGAAGGAAAACATGGGCCAATGCTTCAGCTGTTTCTTGATCCCAGTGATACAAAATTCTCACCCCTCATTGCTGCAGCATGCTTCCTCGACCCAACAGTCTCACCCGAAGCACTAATTGAAAATGAGCATGACGACGTACACATTCAGGAGCTTCTGAGAAAAGCAGAAGATTACATTGCTCAGATGGTGTCACCAGTAATACAGGAGGAGGAGATTGATGACAATGAGGATGAAGAAGAAAGGAGAGAGGTACCACTACCAGAGACAAAGCGGCAAAGATTTAGATTCCTGTCAAAAGCAAGTGCAAGCCGGCCATCTAGATCTAGCCTCTCAAAGCCCTGTGTCAGGCAGGAAATGCTGAAATTCAAGGAGCAGCTGTCACAGCCCATGAACAAAGAGACTGCTCTTGACTTTTGGGCTGCACAGGGTTCTGTTTATCAGAGCCTAAAACCTCTTGCCTTAGATCTTCTGGCAATGCCAGCATCTCAAGCATTTGCTGAGCGAGTTTTTAGTATCACAGGCAGTGTTGGGCAAGTTACTTTTAAAAAGTAACTAGTAATAGTTATAGTTACTGCTCTCAAAAAAGTAGTTACTTTATTAGTTACTAAATTATAAAAGTAACTAGCAACAAGTTACTTTACTTTAAAAATAATAACAATAAAAATACAAGTTTTTGTGTTGTTCTGTGGCACAGTAAGAGAAAAGACAACTCCCCATCATTGTAGCAATTATCATTATGAAATGTAGTGGAACAATAAAACACACAAGATATGTTTACACATTTTGACAGGCATCTTTATTGTAGCCTCAACAATCAAGTGGACAATGCTTTCTGTCCTGCACACAGTTTACATTTGACTGTAATATTTTGAAAATAGTGGTTATATCTCCAAGTTGTAAATGCGCTGCTGCTCTCGCTGATACTTGCATCTGCCATTGTGTGTGTGTGTGTGTGTGTGTGTGTGTGTGTGTGTGTGTGTGTGTGTGTGTGTGTGTGTGTGTGTGTGTGTGTTGGTGGTGGGCGTTGCCATGTGTGTGTTAGCAAGTGTATGTGTATTTTCCCCATAAGGCAAGACCCGCCCAACTCTGTCTCTGATTGGCTTACCCTGAAATGTTACCCCGCGTTAACCAATCATCACTCCTCTCTGGTCACTTTCACTTTTCCATGGTACTGTGAGAGGACATCACTGTATTTGCCCGTAAATTACATCCGCAGGGAGATTCGGTTAAGTTGGATCACATAATGTAACGCACCAATTTAGATCACAGTAACTATAACGGCGTTACCGAATGGGAATAGGTAACTAGTAACATTATTAGTTACCGCAAAAGGTAGTTGCGTTACAGTAACGCGTTAGTCCCACCACTGATCACAGGTGACCTCACTCGTGGCCGTCGAAATAGAGCAAGAGTCATTTTAGAGAGAAGTGCTTTCCTCAAACTGAACAGAGATCAGTAGGCTAAAAGGTTGTTAATGCTATACGGATGTCTGTTACTTGATATGAGAGTGCACTACAGAGGTGGTTCCCTCTGATTGTTTATAAGGCCAAGTTTATTCAAGGTTTATCTTATTCTATATGTATGCACTTTCAACATTTTTATTTTATTTGTAGGTACAGAAACATATAATGTTAAGGTGAGGGATAGTTTTATACAACAATGTATACAAGTTACTGCTTTGCACTGCATCTTGTGAGTGACTCTGTTGACAAGTTACTGACACACTATTAATGAATGTAGAGAGTCTACAATGGACACTGAGCTAACTCAAGTCTGTAATTTTCATTCATGTCATTGTTCATCATTTATTGCTCTGTTTTGGGCATACGTGTCTTCACTTTTATTTGAGTTTTGGAAAATAAAAATAAGAAGGCTAAAAAAAATAATGTTTTGGTTCTTGACTTGGAGTAAAGAACATTCCACTGTGTTACCAGTAGCACTTGTATCTATGTGTATGCACTATCCTTACGCAGTGACCACCAACTGGCGGCCCGCGGGTCACATCCGGCCCGCCAGACATTCTCATCCGGCCCGCACGACGGGGGTGACTGTGGCGTTGGCGGAGTGATTACTGCGTTCGCCCCCCACCCATTTTTCTTTTTTACAACGTCTCGTGAGTAAGGTGCAGTACCGGAGTCCAACAGAGAGGCAGCAGCTGCGGGACAGTACACTGCGTACTGCGAAACCTTCCCTTCCTTGAAGAAGAAGAAGTGATCCTTCGTTCGTTGTGAAGAGTCTGCTTTGTGCGCTCCGCACCACAGCAGCAGCCCCGCTGCGACAGAGTCCAACAGAGAGGCAGGAGCTGCGGGACAGTAGCCTAGAAGCAGGGTTGGGTTGTAACGGAATATATGTAACGGCGTTACGTAATCAGAATACAAAAATCAAGTAGTATTCAGCTGGCGTTACATTTGAAAAACGAGTAATCTGATTACAGTTACTTTCGTAAACCTGAAGTGAATACATTTTGGAATACTTATTGGAATTATTGGTGGAAAAGTTTCCTCACAAAATGTAATATTCATTACCGGCAGAACTGTGTGCACACTGCACAGCGCTGCAGCGTATCTGTGAGCGAGTGAGAGATGCAGCGTGTCTGTGAGGCCCCGCCTCGCACGCGGATGAGAGAGAGAGAGAGATCTCTTTTAAAATATATTGAAAGTTAGAAACGGAGATGGTTAGATTTCTTTATTGTCGAAATTATGACATTTATAACGGGATAAAATCAAAGTGAATGGCCTGCTGCTGCTGAATGCATGGGGCAAGTGACTGGAACAAGTTTTAAAAGTTATTACATCGTTTCAGATAATAATAATAATGATAATTCATTCTATTTAGGGGCGCCTTTCAAAGCACCCAAGGACACCTTACAATTGCGATAGTGTCTATTGGATACATTTTGGCCCTTGGACAAATGTAGTTGGTGATCCCTGCCTTAGCAAGGACAACACAGCAGTATTGCATCAATGTGAGAGTCTAGGCTAGAGATATCCAACTATAACTAAGTTAAGTGTTAAGAGAGTGAAATGTTGCTTTACAAATTTCAACACTTGATACTGTCACTTTGATTCCAATTTCAAATACCTGTATTTGCCTAACTGAAGTGGTTTAAAGAGAGAAAACATTTTGACGAAAAGTTGACTAAAATGTAATTTTTGTCATCGACTAAAACTGGACTAAAAGTAGACTAAAACGTTTTGAGTTTGTCGACTAAAACTATGAAGGATAGAAATGACTAAAATGTGACTAAAACTAATAACCATTTCCGTCTAAAGACTAACTCAAATAATAGTTGCCATAATGAACACTGGCCTGAGGCCTGAAAAACAGGCTCAGGGCTCAACTGGTTAATGGTGGGAGGACTGCCTTTAGAGGTGCTTGGTCGCTCTGTCATAATAATAATTCATTACATTCTTATCAGAGCGCTTTTACGAATGCTCAAAGAGCTTTACATTACATATTACACATATCAGACATGTCACAGTTAATACTGTGGAAAATATCCACAGGAGCAAATTAGGGTGAAGTGTCTTGCCCAAGAACACAACGGCTTGCGGCAGTGGCGGCCGAGGCGGGTTTTGAATGGGTGTTCCCCAGCGCCCCCTGAGCTAAGGATCAATGCTCTAGCCCACTACACCACACCGCTATGTGTCTTTCTACTCTGTGTAAACAATCTTCTTCCACCACTTCTTCTTTGGTGGGGATATATCTGGGATATCTAAGCTGCCTTTAGAGATGCTTGGTCGCTCTGTGTCCTTCATTTGTGCATAAACGATCTTCTTCCAACACTTCTTTGGTGGGGAGATATCTGGGATTTCTAAGCTGCCTTTAGAGATGCTTGGTCGCTCTGTGTCCTTCTCCTCTGTATAAACGATCTTCTTCAAACACTTCTTTGGTGGGGAGATATCTGGGATTTCTAAGCTAGCTTTAAAGATGCTTGGTCGCTCTGTGTCCTTATTCTGTGCATAAACAATCTTCTTCCAACACTTCTTTGGTGGGGAGATATCTGGGATTTCTAAGTTGCCATTAGGAATTTCACCAGAAATCCTTTTTATCAAAGGTGTAGCTTCACGGACCTTCCTCTCTGGGGAGGAGATATCTGGAATCAGTGTGCGGCCCATTGAAATTTCCCCAGAAGGCATTTCCACCAGAGCCGTAGCTTCACAGATTTTACTCTCTGGAAAGTAGATCTCAGGGATCATTGTGAAACCACTTGAAATTTCACGGCAATGCATTTTTACCAGAGTTGTACCTCTGTGCATCTTCTTTTTTGTCTTTGGGATTTGTGTGCAGCCCTTTGAAATGTTACCAAAAGGCATTCTTACCAGAGGTGTATCTACACAGATTCTACTGTTCTTCCTCTCTGGAGAGGAGAGCTCTGGGTTTGTTTCACTGTCCTGTGATATTTCCCAATAATGCCTTTTAAGTGTTGGTATATCATTACAGATCCTCCTCTTTTTCCTCTCTGGGGAAGAGATATCAGGGTGTCTTCTGATGTCCTTTGAAACTTCACAATAACGTCTTTTACATGTTGGTATATCATCACATATCCTCCTCTTTTTCCTGTCCGGGGAAGGGATATCTGGGCATCTTCTGTTGGCCTTTGAAACTTCACAAAAACGCCTTTTTACGGAAGGTCTACCTTTGCAGATCCTCCGCTTCTTCCTTGCAGGGGAGGTGCTGTCTCGGCATTTCCATGAAATGTTAGCATAGGCCCTCTTTCTATCTAGCCTCTTTATGTGGGCCATCCTAGGTTTATCCTCCAGTTTTGGTGGGTTTTGTGGACTCTGAGCCCCACAGGAGAAACTGGTGGATGCCTGATGTCCTGAGGGTCGCTGCTTGGTGGAGCTCAGATCTTGAGGACAGAAGCTCATAAGATGGCTCATTTTAGTTAAGGTCAATTATATTTTTCCAAACAAGTTGAAAAAAGACAGGGAGAAATGATGAAAGCGCTTTCTGAGTTTGAGTGTCAACTGACTGATTTGCTGAAAATGCCTGAATGAGTAGTGTTGGCTGGGTTCCGGAATATCTGCCCCTTGATGTAATATTCCACGGAACTCTCACGGAATTCCTAATCACCAAAGCGACGGAACTAATTAGCGGAATGCAGCTTTAGAATTATACACATGCATTATTTAAACTTTTTTTGATTATACAACGACCAATTTGTCCCCATAGAAAATTGGTTCACTGTCCTTACTGTATAGTTAATTCTAACACACTGAGGTAAAATAAATCCAATCCTTTCCACTCTATTTTCCCAATCTTACCATCTGTCTTAGATGTTAAATGTCATCTAAACCCAATTAATGTCAACTAATGGTTTTGCCATATCCCTAAACATTGCTTTCACCCACTGTAACATGTTTACTCCAAATAACTCTTTCAGGAAACCATTTTCTTCTATACATTTAAATACCTAGATGTTTCAAGCACCACATATTTCACACACTATGAAATAACTCCTCCATATTTAACAATAGTAAACCTGCAGAGCACACTAATCAGATCACAGTAATGTAATTTGACCCAAGTGTAGGCCTATGTCGTTCCTAAAAATGTTCCTGAACATGTGGCCTGAAGAACAAAAGGACCTTTTAACATAAACACAATGGACTCTCAGAGATGAGATCTAGCCATGAGGTGGCTGACTTTAAAATGAACTGTGACAAATAAACCACATGCGTGTGGGTACATTATAGTTCAGAAATATAACAAAACAACACTACATTAAAACAATAACCACTCAAATGAGCCTTGGTGAAAAGCATGAAAAACAAAACAACTTAATCTACTCTCATTGTTCGTGTACATCTTTACTTCAACTATTTCACCATCTAGTATGCCAACTAGCTTAGCAGTATAGCACTGGCCTCATGTGAGTGGGGGAAGGGAAGGGGAACACTCAACACATGCGGATAAAAACCACACTGCTTGGAGACTGAGTTCAATAAAAATTAAACCATACGACTTGTAGTCTGGCTTCAATAAAAAATTTAACCAGCCAAAGCCAGTTCATATCACTTAGAATTCAATCCCTAAATAACATTACCATATATATTTCTTACAGTGAGTTTGTTATTTAATATTTAGCAAATTGTCCTCCTTTTAGGTCTAATCTAGGTGGAATAATCCACTATTATATTTAAGTTGAATCGAACCTTAACCTGCATGTACCTCATATACTCAGTAAACCTCTTTTTACTTTCCCTCAACGTTACTGTATGCAATTAAGTTCCTCTGAAATATAATTAAGTAAAATTCTCAGTTAATGACAAATACCACGAAATTCACAATGGAATGCAATAGTAACAATCAGTTCTCAAAACTTCTCATGAAAACCACAATGTGATGTAACTGTATCCCTCAAAAACTATGCTAAAGACAACAAATTATAGTTCGTTAATTATTTAAATATCTAACACCTCAAATCACACATTGATGTATTAATTTTCAATGTTATTCACTCCAACTTCAGATCAGTTGTTGATCTTACACTCCTTGCTTTAAATTCAACGCTCTTTAGCCATTTTCCGGGCATTAGAGAAAAAGAACAAGCAGTCACACTTGGGGCTGCTGCTTCAGCAATTAGAGGAAAAATGGGGAGAAAGGGGGGCTTTCTTGAAACCAGGTGCTTCCATTATGACTTTGCATTTCTTTATCTGACTAAGGCTTTCCTATGTTCAATAATATATATATTAGGGCTGTCAGTCGATTAAAATATTTAATCGCGATTAATCGCATGATTGCCCATAGTTAATCGCGATTAATCGCACATTTTTTATCTGTTCTAAATGTACCTTAGAGGAATATTTTTCAAGTTTTTAATACTCTTACCAACATATGAGTGGACAAATATGCTTTATGCTAATGTTTATTATCATTTGAACAATGACAAATATTCTCATGAATATTAAACACAACAACCTCTGAACATTACAAATATTCGCCTCAATTCAATCTGGAACCTCTCTCATTCAATAATACAATACAAATGGTGGGTGTGTGTGTGTGTGCGCGCGCGTGTGTGCGCGCGCGTGTGTGCGCGTTGGAGCTATGTGCAACTCAAGGCATATGCTCGAACGGGAGCTGCCTGGACGCTGCAATCATGTTGCGCACTATCCGTGCTGAGTGTGGTGACTTTTCGTACAATGTCCCACTGTCTGGCTTCCTGCATAAAGTCAAGTGCTCGGCGCAGTTGTGGCGAAATGCCGCTCCTCTGTTTTCATTTAAACAGCTCCTTATATCCGTTAGTGCAGCTAGCTAGCATCAGATGCTAACAACAACAATGCACGTAAGGTCTCTCTCTCGCTCGCTCGGGCCACACATACACACACCCTCCCGGTCCTCCCGATAGCCAGTCGGTGCCTGCCGGTGAGCGTGGAAGTGTGGTCTGCCACAAGCGGGCGGCAGGAGCGGGGCTGTCAGCATCAGCTTGTAGATGGTATTTTAAACTCGATGCGCTCTGAAACTACGGGGCGGCCGAGGAAAAAAATACACATGCGTTAATCGCGTTAAAATAATTAGTGGCGTTAATAACGCGCTAACGCAAAAATAAATTAACACGTTAACTTGACAGCCCTAATATATATATATATATATATATGCACATAAATATATCCTGTTCAGCTTTTAAGATGCGATATTTTTTCAACAGAATGGGCGTTAACCCCACAGAACAAGACAGTGAGAAATCCGTTAATTTCAATGGCTTTTGAAGTTCGCGTTTCTGGTCTTGGATTTTTCACATATAATGCACCTCCAGCGTCCTATGAGCCTTGGATTTATTATTCAGTTTTGTCACGGATAGAGACTCTTATACTCTACTTGACTCCCACCAGCGAAGTATACCCTGCGGGGACTCTATACCTCCACTAGGCGTAGGGACTCCATACCCTTCCAGCTGCCAGAGACTCAATACCTGAAGCTGAAATAATTCGCTGCTTCACTTGTAGCTAACGAGTAGCCGTATGATTCTGAAAGATCTACGAAACTTTTAACCGTTGCTTTATTTATTTTATAACTTTACCTACCTATACTAAACTATGCATTGCATTCTTTACCGTAAATGACACTTGGAAATATCTTTGACAACTATAACATTTAGCTTAGCCAATTTACAGACGTTCGATAGAAACAGGCGTCCGTTTTACCTTTCAGTTTTAGGATCCTGGTTTTAGTTGTCATAGATTATTGCAGGCATCTCCCTCTGTCCGCTGGCTGCTCGTGTTTTCCTTTACCTACTCATGACGTCATCACGTCGGGTTTCACCAAATTGTTTGAGTTCGGTATACCTCTGCTTCGCGCCGTTCCTATATGAGTTTGTTTTAAAAGAAGGAAAACTCGAAGCAACCAGGATGAGGGTTAAACAATAATCTGTTTTAATAATAAAAGGTAATAATACAATACACTTTTCAAAGGGGTCAGCCCACCCCCTGCTCTGGTCCTA
Source organism: Harpagifer antarcticus (assembly GCA_902827135.1). Lineage (NCBI taxonomy): Eukaryota > Metazoa > Chordata > Actinopteri > Perciformes > Harpagiferidae > Harpagifer > Harpagifer antarcticus. The sequence goes on from CADEHL010001526.1 coordinate 1,220,586, forward strand.
ATGCCGGGAGAACTCTTATCGTCTTGACGGCAGGAGCAAAAGAGTACGAACTAAAAGATAGAACAGGCTTACATGCAGAAAACAAAACAGGAGGAGCTGTGGTCAGTTTATCTCATTGGGAGATGTAAAAAAGATGGCTTCTCTTAGCGAATCAGCGCGAGCCAGGCAGATAATAAACAAGTGTCTCTGAAGTCGTAGCATAATACATCTGGTGTCCGTTATCTCACTTTCCTGCATAGACTTTCACACACACTTTTCTGCACATTCCAGAGGCTTGAGCTGTCCAAATAACATCTCATTATTCACAAAGATAATACATATTAATACTCTCATATTTCCAGCTTCTGGTTACACAGACTGCTTATTATGAATACAAAGTAATTAAACACACACTGTTGCAGAAGGAGGGGGGGTTTCTAGAACCCACCTTGTCTCTGTGTGTCTTTTGGCGAAAGGAGCAAAATCATAACAAGGAGGGAAATCATAAAAACACACCAAGATGCCAGGTTAAACAATAATCTGTTTTAATTAAACAAGGTAATAATAGAATGCAATACAATATAATTAAAGGAAGTACTTCCTGCTCTTGTTCTCGTGCCGTTGAGATCCTTCGGTCGTTCACAGCCAGAGAAGAGAGATCGAACTTAATGCAACACTAACTTATATAGTCCAGAACAAGAGAAGAGGGGTGACTTGAATTTTCCTTCACCCCAGGTCATCCCCTTGGGAGATTTAAAACAAGATATCTTCTCTTAGCGAATCAGCTCGTGCCAGCAGAGGTGATACTTTTGTTTCTGAGCTGATAATAAAACATCTGGTGTCCGTTATCTCATCCTTCCTGCACAGGCCTTCCCCCACCACCTTTCTACACATTCCAGAGGCTTTTTAATTATGTTTAACTTCTACCCTCTTCGCTTATTCAAAGATAATCTTTACATTTCTCCTATTTCCAGCTTTTGTTTACACACTGCTATTATTAATACAACGTAATTAAACACACATATTAAACCCACATATATCATTCAAGATATGTAGACTTCCCTGAAACATGACATACTGAAGACCTTAAGCAGAAGAATTCTCATCCACCCAGCCTGCTTAACTTCTCCTCCCCCAAAGTAATAAAACCTAGCACCCAGGAATGTTTGAAGAAAGTTTAGTCCTCACATTTATGAAAGGATAAAACAGAGAAATCAATACAAAAACACAAACACAGGTATTGTTTGAACAGTATTCACTTAACTGCTGCTATTGATAATTACCAGAGAAACTCCAGGGCCTCTTTCAATATCTGGACAAGACTTTCTGCCATTTCTACTGTAACACTCTTCCCAAATATCAGATGATATAATCATTAATCCCCCTTTTTATCTCTCAAGAGATAAACTTACACAAGACATTTTGAAACATATCTACTATCATTCTGTTCTACTGTGTCTGTCCCCCAATATTGTATCAGAAACTGAGACCCAAAGTACTTGAATGTTTGGGAACAGAACACCATCTTCTATTGCAGTAAAGGAACCATTAGGGGGCGATCTGAGTACTAGGAAGCAGTCTCCTTGTGTGGTGAAATCATCAGCCCCCCCCCCACCCCCTCCGAGGAATACGCCAACAAGGGCAGCTGATAGGGAGGGGGAGATGCGGCTTTCCCTTCACTGGTGGAACTGATCAGAGAGAAGTAGACTCCTCTGCTGCCTCGACAAGTCCCCCTTTGTCCGCTGACAGCCGCTTCCGAGTCGTCTGCTGTAGGGATGTCCTCCGGATCCTGCTCCTCCCGTCCACTGATGACAGCTTCCGAGTCGACCTCCTCTGCGAGGATCACGTCCATCCTGATGTCATCCCCGGTCCTAGCAGGTGGTTTCCTCGCCGCACTCTGGCTCCCGTGGTACGAGCTGTCCCCCTTTCCTCCCACGCGGACGGCATGAGAGATCCGCTGGGTCACTCGGTCGGGGCCGGAGAGCCTGAGGTTGAGCCACTTTGTCCTGATGACCTTCAGCCAGACGAACTCTGCTGTGTCCGCCTCCTGCGTCTCGTGTCCCCCTTTGGCATCACCAACCTGTGTGGAGAAATCTGATACAAATCCCTCAAGCCTATGCTCAAGGCTCCGGGGCCCTCCGCTGTTTGACCCACCATTGCGTAAGCAGCTTGGAGCCTGTTGGTGGGGTCTCTTAAAAATAACAGACGTCTGTGAACAGGTTTTCTAAATTAATTGTAGACCTCCTATCTGCCAGTGCAGCTTCAGAATCTTAATACTTGGTGTGTGGCCACAAAACAAAACTCCAACATCTCTAGGTGAACCAAATAACATATTTCAATAGCTCTGAGTTTCTGACAAGCGTCTGTGTTATTCTTAATGAAATCCCTGAGATCCCATTTAAAATCTAAATATAATATGAACTGCTAATGTTTCTGGTAAAGAAACACACTAATGTTATGGATTCAAAAAATAACCAAAATCATGATACTGACAAAATTGAATGATTTCCTGGTGATACTGCTTCTACCTGTCAGTGCTTAGATATTATCAAGCTGAAAAATTGAATACAGAATTCCAACAAACTGTCATCAAATGTCTTTCCATTATGAATTTAGATGAAATGTATATCCCCATAATGACCTAAACAATAAAGTCTATGGCTTTTACTTCTTTACCAGGCTAATTACATGATGTTGTCTAAATTACATTCGGTCTCATTACATTACTATGTTTTAGCTTTAACTGTAATATGTTCTTTGTACATTTCAAACCTCAGTTACTTTAATACCTGTTGAAACATTACTCACCGGTCAACTTCCTCAGTATTCCATTCTGAAATTACCTCTCTCACAGTAGCCCCTTGGCCACTGATTCTGCATCTATGTTATCTGTTATAACTCAATCAATATTAGAAACATGTCAACATTCATCAAACAGTATCTTATCCCCAGATATGGAGCAGGTCCATTCTAAAACTGTCAATCAATGGTCAGATTGAACATCCGAGTTGGGGCAGAAGGTTCCTTTCAGTCCCTAAATGAAAAATGTACCTTGTAAAGTTTACACTCCCCCTTTTTACACATAACTCATGTGTAACCAAAATCCTGTATGGGAAGAAAACCTTCAGGTAATAAGGGATTATAAAAAATACCCAACATTTTTCCCAAATATACATCCATCATTTCCACAGTAAACACTTCAGTGAAATTAAGTGTTTCTCTCCATCCTTCAGTCCTAAAAGAAACAGAATCTTCATGTTTTAGTTTGAGTTTCACATTCTGCAAACTGCCACCTCCTGTGGGAGTGAAATATCAAGTAGATTAGAAACGGGTCACCTGTACGGTTTTCCAATTTTTGTGGAATTTTAGGAAAACCTCTCATTTCCCACGGAGCCCCAGAATAATGTGTTAGTCCAAAAGCATGCTTGATTAGTCATTGTTTTAAATCATGCAGTTGTACTGATCACATGCAGACATACACTCACACTCACACTGTCAGGTTGTAAAGTCAAGTCTTGGTCAGAGTCACCCCAGAGTCAGTCCTTGACCGTGTCTTCTCAAGTTACACTGTCGGTCAGGGTCAAAGGTCAGTTGGTCTCAGTCTTTTTGGCCATGTGTGTGCTCTGCAGAGACTTTGATATTTCAGCATAGGCCAGTATCCTTTGTCTACAAAAATCTGTCATATATGGAGCGCCATCATTAATTAATTCACGATTACAACTATAATGTTCAAGCTACATCTAACTTTTCATCGGAACAGCTGTTCCCCACATTCCCTGAAAAGTGTTAGCCAAAAAATGTCACTTCCTTATAGTACTCTACTACAGTTTATTAACACCTAATCTATATTAAAATGTCTAATAGATCTACTTCAGAAACTTGTGTACTTAATTATTATCTTGTGTCAAAACATTACTAGGATCTGTGTAGCTCTGCATTTCATAGCTCATTAAACCCATTTATCTTCAATTCTGGTCTACTTAAAAACAATGTTAAATTCTTTAGCAGTGTGTGGAACCCAGGGCGTCCGAACACGCAAAAACTCAAGGATCCAAAAACAGAAGTCCATCCTAAACCCTCCTATGGTAGAAAATGGATGTCCCTTTGAAGGTGGAGAAGCATGTCTTTAAAACTCATAAGATGATGCCTTGCGCTCCCTGTGAAGCTGCAAGTAAGACCTAAGAATCACAGTAGGATGGGTTCAGTGACCCCACATTCCTTCCAATTATATGGCTTCTACAAAATCAAATGTGCTGTTTCTACTTTTACTCTATTTTTTATTTACCAATTGATTAATTCATGGGTAATACAACTTTTTATCTTTACTTATTTATCAAGTCAATTCAATTTCTTTAAATTTGTTTCTTTAAAATACATTAGTAGATACCTTGTGGAGTATTCACAATAACTAATCCTCTCTAGGATATGAAATCCATTCATCTTTAACAAGATACTATTTCCCTATTTATTTTTAGTTCATGATAACAATGGTATAAAACCACTCGTTTTACTCATAGCTAGTTTCTATGTCAAGATTATTATGTGTGACATAATAATCAGATGTCTTGTTTGCTAAACAAGAATAATAAACTTTAATATTTTCAGCATTCCAGACCATCCTTTAAACAAGCAGCCTCCCATCTAAAACACTAAACCTAATGTTGTACACCACCCTCTGGAAAACTCTTGCACAGTTATGCTTGTCAAATCATTGCATAGTTTCTTCAGAGTGTGACCAGTCTGAGACCGGCCTATCTCAAGATCTTGTCATAATGAGAACAGTCAGTGATGCAGCTGTAGTCAGTGGCAGGGTCCCCAAAAAAGCTAGGACCGGCCCTGGTCAGTGGGCTCCAAGGAAACTCTCCCTGGCATTGAGATGAGGGAAGGAATCACTTGGCAGACACACGTTGTCCTATGTACAGCAGAAATCCCCCCAAAACCGCAGTACCTCTTCACACCACTGTTGCCTTGTCAACGAGGCACAAGCAAAATGTCAATACCTCCTCAGAGATGCGTTCTTTGTACACTTCTTCTGTTTCTGTAGTGAGCAACCTTTAACTTAACACACTGATTCAGAGTACAACCCAAAGGTGGCGCACAACTATCCAGTGCTGCTGTAATCACAGCAAATCAGCAACTGGAGAAAAACTCAATTTAAATCTCTCCCCCAAAGGGTTACAAAATGTCTATAGTGTCTATATGGTCAGGAATGCTGAAACATGTGAATGTTAAAACAAACTAATGGTAGTAGTGTACCAAGATTCTTTTACTTTATTAAAAGTGGTAAAACTACATTGTAAAATCTCTTTTGTCTAGTTGGTGTCCTGCTTCTAAAATTCTAGTCAGCAAAATAAAATATACTTCATCTTTAAAATCTTCTTTAATCTAAGTTAAATCTATCTATGTTGTGTTACAAGCATGGTTAGATTTGTAACAGAATACAAAACTAACTGTATTTAGCGCTATATTTGAAAAACAAGTAATCTGATTACAGTTATGTAATTTGACCCAAGTGTCGGTCTATGTCGTGCCTAAAAATGTTAACAAACACCAACTACAAATTAAAGATAAATTGATTTAGCAAAATGAACTCTTATGTGATTCAAAAATGTGACAAAAGAACAATGATTTGTCTTACACAAGATTGTAGTCTAACAGAATGACTCTTGACCTCATGGGGTCAAATAACTTGGATGACCGGGGGAAGGGAAGAGAAGACTCAACCATGTGCAGAGAGAAATCACACTGCTTGGAGACTGAGTTCAATAAAAATTAAACCATACGACTTGTAGTCTGGCTTCAATAAAAATGTAACAAGACAAGGCCAGTTCATAACACACAAATTGTCCTCTTTGTATGTCTAATCTAGGTAGAATAATCCACTATTATATTTAATTTGAATGTACTTCATATACTCAGTAAACCTCTTTTTACTTTCCCTCAACGTTACTGTATGCAATTAAGTTCCTCTGAAATCTAATTAAGTACAATTCTCAGTTAATGAATATATTTTTTAACCCTTAAAGGGCACCTATCATGCAAAATGCACCTTTGTACGTCTTTTATACATGATTATGTGTCCCCGGTGTTCCAGGGAACTCACCAAGTGTCAGAAAACACAACCCTCTCTATTTTCCTCCTTCGCCAAATCTCTAAAAAAGGGGCTGCAACGGATCTGAAAAAAATGGATCCACATTCCGACACTTTTCTACGTCACAAAGACGTACTCCGCTTATTGGTCAACTCTCCACCTATCAGGGGAATGAGCCACGGCCACGTGCATTGCCAAACCTCTCATTCGCATATAAGCTATCGGCAGGCTAAATCAACCCCAGTCACATCTGTGTTTTTGCCTGCTCTTGCTAGGATGTCTAAGCCAGTTAAACGTTGTGCTGTTGTTGGCTGCAAGACTCGGAACAGGGGACTGCATGCAATGCCATCAGTGGAAGAAGAAAATAATCTGTGGTTAGACTTCATTTTCAAGGGACATGTGCCAGAAGACCCCGGCAGATTTCTGTTTGTGTGTTCCAAACATTTTACGACGGACATGTTTATGAACTTCTCTCAAGTCCAACACGGATATGCCTCCAAACTAATGCTACACCCGGGATCAATACCAACCATCCGGGACCAGGCCAGTGAGGACACATACAATTCTGAAGCTGTAAGTTTTTATTTAGCGGTGTTTTTCCTGATAAAGCTATCTCTAGCTTGTAGTATGTAGCATGTAGCATGTAGCTTAGCCGTATCAATGTCGCCTCAACCCCAACTAGTAATCGGTTAGGTGTTTATATGTTCTTGTAACATTTTATTTTGTACGCTCCGCAGTCTTTGCTTTGTCTTTTATTTTAATTATCAGGCATTTGCGAACATGTTCAGACTGCCGTAATGGCGATCTGTGTGAACGCTGTAAAGCCACACCCTAGCTGATAACACAAGTATTTATTCTCCTATTTATTAGTATTTTGTATCCTCTAAAATCATATTGAGTAAGTTATAATAACAAACGTAATCTTCTGGAGGTAAGTGCCGTTTGTTCCAGCGTTATGTAAAAGCTTTTGTGATTGTAGTCTGTAAGAACGATCAGATATCATCGACCTGTAAGCTAAGCTACGCTAAGCTAATGAGACATGCCGTTTTTTGTAGCGTTATATGTAAAAGCTTTTGTGTGTTTACTTGTTTGCGCACATGAATATAAATGGAGGTGTGTTACAACACTGTATGTATGCGAGGGGACACACACACCACGAGTAAAATGGAGTGAAAGCCCTGGTATGTTGTTGTTGACGAGGCCTAACCTCTAGCAACAGGCTAATTAGCAGCTAGCACTCATTACAGTCAGTCTGCTGAGCTCAGCCCCTCCAACACATCATCTGTATTGAGTCAGAAACACAGCATGCACGTTACGGTTCAAAACTAACTCAGATTGGAAAAGGCTAAGCAAAGACCTTTGCTAAATAGATAGTTTTAAGCCCCATCTTTTGGGATTTCAGACTATATTTATCCAAATAGTATTTTCTCATCCTGAATACTAAGTTGAGATGATTTGTTCTAACTATGTTTTCTTCTTTACAGGCCAGCACCTCACATGCTACCAGCAGATTACCTGTGATGATAGATTCTGCATGTCAGACTGACCCACCCAAGTACCGGACTGTTCGTACACAACTATCCTCGAGGACTCTTGGTTCACATCGAAGTACAGGTTAGAATCACGTTTTTCAAATGTTCTTTGGATACATCTTGACATTCTGATGTCGTAGCCTTTAATTTGTGTGCTACTAATTGTTGTAAAAATATTTTTGTTTTATCTTTTCTTTTGTTTTGTTTTTAATGTCAAATACAATTATGTTACAGCTGTCCAGGCTAAAATTCCCTGCAGAAGCGTTGGTGTGGAAACACTTCCGTTGGAAGTGCCAGTGCCCTTTTCAACATCCACCCCCATAAAGAGACCACCAAAGAGGGCCCGTGTAGACCTTGAAGAGGAATACGAAGATCCATTTGAGGGAAGCTCTTCTTTGGTGATTTCCGAAGGCCAGGATGCAACTTATGATCCAGCAGAATACATAACAAATGCTACAGAAACAACAGCCATGTCGTAAGTTACTGAAATATCACTATGTGTGAGTTTGTCTATGTATTGTATTTTTTGCTGTATATAATTCAAACATTGATAATAGGGAAACACAAAAGATCTCTAAAGCAACAATCTGTGTGATGGATCGTAACTTCTATTTTTTTGTTTTAGTGGTCAAGAACAAAACCCCCCCCAGACGATCAACACATACATCGTGTATGAGACCTGCCTCATGGAGCTTTTTGAATCATGTCCTGTGTGCAAGCGTGTGTGTGATGTACAAACCAGAAGGATCGGTACATTCATATCAGTGCAGCAGCTGTGCCCCCATTGTCAGTTTACAAGAAACTGGAATAGCCAGCCTGTTCTTGGGAGTACTCCAGTTGGAAACCTGCAGCTATCAGTTGCAACATATGTCAACGGAGCATCTTTCTACAAACTTTCAAAGGTAAATTAACTGCAGAAGATTGTTTTGCCAATGTTTGAAAATGCAAATGTTGTTGTTGAATAAGATAGGACAAGGTAACAAGAGTGGGAATAGGGCACTGTTATGTAACGACCCATGCTAATATGTAAAGCTCTTTTGGGAGGGTGGAGAAAGAGAAGAGATGTGAAAGGGGCACTGTAGAGTAAGCACCCCTAATGACATGTTCAGCTGTTTAAAAACAAGGGCAGCTCATTTGCACTTTCCAGGTTCTCCTCAACGACTCGTCAACAAATCTACAGCTGATCTTTGAGATTAAAATGTATTCTTGCTGTTTTCTTTCAACCATTAGGTCTTCAAAGCAATGAATATGCAGCTGTGCAAATACAACACCTTCCGAAGGCATGCTAGGATGTTCATTGAGCCAGCGATTGTTTCTTACTGGCAAAAATCACAGGAAGGCATGCTACAGAAGCTCCATGCAGAGGAGAAAGTGATAGTTGGTGGTGATATGAGGGCTGACTCTCCAGGTATGTATTTTTTATATAATTCAAATTTTACATTTCAGAAAGGGGTTTCACTATGTGTGAATTGTTAAATTCATGGTTCCTGAAAAACATATGCTAAACACTACAAGCAAAAATACTAATTCACCATCCGCAGAGAAAAGTAATTACTGTAAAACATATTTTCACAGGCCACTCTGCAAAGTTCGGAAGCTACACTATGAGCTACACTATGATGGACCTGAAGAACAACAATGTCGTTGACCTCCAGTTGGTTCAGGTAAGTGGGGTGAAATGAAATATCAATGTTTTTTTCTTTAACACTGTTTGCACATTATATTTAAAATGTGTGTATCAATAGTTATTTGTATTTGTCTTAACAGAGCAATGAGGTTGGTGGAAGCTACCACATGGAGTTAGAGGGCCTGAAAAGAAGTCTGGAGTTGTTAAAGGAACGTGGTGTGACTCTGGACTGTATTGTCACGGACAGACATCTGCAAATTCAGAAATTCCTAAGGGAAAGCAGCATCACCCAATTCTTTGATGTTTGGCACATAGAAAAAGGTATTTTTCTTTATATTAATTTCTATGTAAATAAATCAATTGTAAATACAATCATTATTTTATTTAGACACAAACCCGGCTTCCTCCAATCACATCAGTATACTAATATTGAGTAAACTTGTATGTATATTAACTACATGTTAAATGTATTTATTAGGGATTTCTAAGCAACTGGAGAAGGCTGCAAAAAAGAAGGACTGCGAAAAACTTCGAGGGTGGGTGAAGAGTATAAGAAACCACATATACTGGACTGCAGCAACCTCCACCACCGGGCCTGAGAGAGTGGCCAAATGGACTTCCATCCTGAACCACGTGCAGGATATCCACTCTCATGATGACCCCCTGTTCCCTAAGTGCCTTCATCCACTGCGCATTGCGCAATACCAATGGATGGCTGCAGGTATGTTGTTCATAAACCATATTACATTACTCCTCTATAAATATTTGTAAGGGACAACTATTGAATACAGGATGTTGTCAGACACAATCTATAAAGGATGACAATTCAAATATGACTTTGATTTTCAAATTCTTAGGAACGCCGGCCTTTCACAAGCTGGAGACAATTCTCTCAACCAAGAGGATTTTGAAAGCTGTGGCCAAACTCAGCCCCCACCACCAGACTTCATCTTTGGAGTCATTCCATGCCGTCATCCTGCGCTTTGCTCCAAAGAATGTTGTGTTTCCATTTCTTGGAATGTTGTGCAGGTAAAATAAACAATAGTTACTTACTAATTAGTGACAATTTGTACATCCTTTGCTATTATTTACATTTTTTTTTCTCATGGCGGAAATTAAAGACTGTACCTGGCAGCCCTGCACTACAATGAAAATGCTGAGCGTGCACAGGCCACTACATCCACTGGAAACCCTCTGTATAAACTGCAGTTCCCAAAGGCCAGGAAGGGAGAATGCAGAGCAAAACCAGTAAAGACTGACCCCACATTCCGTAAGTGTTTAAAATATTTATTATACAACTATTTACAAATATATAAAATAAAAAAATTAGAAAGAACTTTCAGTTTTTTACATGCATATTCTAATCTAAACCACATTTTTTTTTTGTGCTTTTGTTAACATTGCACAGGCTACGTGGCCAACTTGATGGACCTCATCTTCGACCAAGTCTTTGTGGACCCGGCACCATTCACACAGGAGCTTCTGAAGATACCCATCCCAGAGGACCTGTGTTCCCATTATGAGCGACCTGACAGGGAGGAGGTCATCGCCGGGTATGCTACAAGGTTCAATTTGGCTGCTGTCTGAACCCAACATAGACATTTCGCGGATCAGGAAACTCCCTGCGAATCCTGAGGACAACGCAGGCCGGAATCACCACTCTGATCCTGCGTCCAAGGAAGCCCCAGCACCAGCTCACAAAGCTTCTGTAGGCTAGATACCTGTGACGCCTGGAATCATAAAAAAATATTTAGTGTCATTTATACAAAATAGAAGTACATTTAGTTTTTTTTTTATGGGTTCAAAGAACCGTTCATTTTGACAATAAAGTTCCGAGTTGATATCGAATGTGTCGTGATTATTCATGTTTGGATGGGTAAAGAATATTCTGATTTCAAAAGCATAAGGTTGTGTGTGGACTTTTTTTGTCGTACACATGGGTGTGTTTTGCCATTGCTGTGTAGTATATAATAGTAAAATGACAGAATGAAAGATTGCATAAAGCCATATACACCAGTATTTATTTCCATGAACAATATTAGCATTCGTATTACAATTTCAGTCAAAACAAACCACTCACTGCTCTATTTGCCTCAACTGTAGTACACCATGTTCAGCTCTGTAAATATTCAATGCGTTCTGCAGTGAGAACACATTCAGACACACAGGCTCCAATCCAGGATGTTCCACCACACAGGTTACAGAGTCCTCAAGTTCCTGCATCCGTCTTGACACCTAGTGTGATAAACATATATTGAATGACATGTGAAAAATGTATTCTCTAAACAGACAACTTAGTGAAGCTATCAAAAATGTTACCTGTGGTATCTCCATGCAGCACACATTCTCCGGTGCAGAAGGCATCGTGGCGCAATTTGCACATGTACACCTGTAGAAAGAAGTAAATAACTGAGCTTTTAAAAACACATGAAACACATAATGCTGACAACTGAGGTGTTGTTGGAGTTATACTTTTTATCACCCTAAGTTATTGAACTTTCCAACGGTTGTTGCACGATGTTGGAAGAAAAGGACTGTAAATTATTATTAAACGCAATGAGTCCATTGTATATATGCTGAAAATATGAACGTCTCCCTTTATAAATATATATCGCTGTTTTTGCGTTACTAAACTGTACACATTGCATTCTTGCTAATTAGCCATCATCGTAACAAACAGAGTAAAAATAAATCGGGACAACAGCTTGTCAACTAACCATTCAGAAACGTCCTGCTGCAACCGAGATGTTTGCGCCTCCACCAAAACCTCCGCTGCTTCAGGGTCAGTTTCTGGATCAAATCTATAATATGCTTGAACACATGCATTGCTCTGAGAGGACATGTTTATTCCACACTCGTAATCACAGCAAGCATGGTAACGTGACTCTCGCCGGCTCTTCTGCAGGGGGGCGTGGTCAGCTGCTGCTCAGAATTTTCATAGGCAGGTTTGGAATAAAGCGAAAATGAGCGAAACGAGGCATGGCTAAAAAATGATCTGTTTGGTATTTTGAAAAATAAAATGTATAAATATACCTTATATAGGTATGGTCATACACTATATCATTTAAATATAGCATGATAGGTCACCTTTAAAGGAAGTATTGGTGGAAAAGTTTCCTCACATAATGTAATCTTCATTACTAAAGCTAAAACCTAAAGAAATCATCACGGAACAGTTTTCTGTCCTTACCACTTAATTGTCTCAATAAAAACCAAAAAGCATTGTGAAAACTCCCACTCTTGAGAACATTTCAACACTTTATTCCATCTAAGCGCTAATGTTTATGACAGACACGCCCTATTAATCCAATAAGCATGTAGGTCTTATATCTAGTAATATATTTTATTTCATGTTTTTACTCATAAAACAATATGACATTGTCCAGAATAGTAGTTAATTTTATATAACTTTTACTCTTTCTAATCTTTTCAAACATCTTAATTCTCTTGTCTCTCTCTCTTTCCTCACTGTGCCCTGGAGTTGCCTGCACACAAGCTTCTCTCATAAATCACCTCTGTGTTTATCCAACCGTGTGAGATGGCATTCCAGAAGAAGGTGGGGGCTTTCTTGAAACAAGAATGACTTCGTATTTCTTTATCTGACTAAGGCTTTCCTGTGTTCAATAATATCTAAAAATATGTATTGCATTATACCGTCAATGACACCTGGAAATATCCTCGACAACTCTAACTTTTAGCTTTGATAAGAACATCTCTTCCCATGAGGTTAGCCGGACTTTGAGGTGCCAGAATGTATTGATGGAAAAATATCTGGCCTGCTATTTCGGTGTTTAATGGCGTAGAGAGCGGTACTCGCTCTATTTCTCCCGAAAACCCTATGACTGAGACTTTGTTACTTGAAATGGACGTGTTGAACACGGGGGAGTTGATAGTTGAATATCTCGCTCCTGAATCAACAAGGAATGGTAGCTTCGAGTTTTTTACAGTCATGTCTATGTATGGATCCGCCAGGCCCGTACATTCTGGGTTCCCTGGGCGACCTCATTGTGGTGGGGGCCCCTGTGGGCATTGCCTGTACCAGTGGTCGGCCCGTCCACAGGTGTAGCACACCTGCTGCTGATATTCGTTCTCTCCTGGAGCTGTTCCAAACCCTCCTCTACCTCTGGCTCTGCCTCTGAACCCGCCCCTGCGTCTTTTACTGGCGGTACTTCTTAAAGGAGTCAATGAAACCTTTCCCACGATTGTAAAGTTCCCCCCTTTATCACTTGCTTGTTCTTGGTCTGATTTATAGCCCCCATTGATTATTGGCATCTGTAGATTAGACCTGGGGTGTGTGCCTGAGACAGGGGGAGAGTAAGGGGGAGGTTGTTTAAATGGAATAGATAAATCCGGGTAAATGAGGGGGGAATTGAAGGGGATTCCTGGATCATCTGTAGGTGGTTGTGCTGACACGTGCGTCCCAATACTGTCATGAGGAGACAGGAAAGCGCTAAGGTGTTGAAACTCCTCTCTGCTGAGAGTGTGGACCGCGACCAGGACTGGGGGAGTTTTGGCTGCGAAGGGAGTCCCAGCTACCCCGTTCATGGCGAGTGCTGCATTATGACAAAGCCTTCGCATTTTATCTACCTCCTCCTTCTCTTTGTTCAGTTTTGTCCGGCCTAATAATCCGTGCTCCTGTTTGTTTAGGTCCCCAAGTTTTTTTACAAGCTGTCGTTCATAAATATTCAGAGCTGAGCTTAAAATTCCTATAGTGTCATCTCCTCCCACTCTGTCCTCTTCTATCATTTTTTTATGCAGGAACCCTAGGTCGGCACAAGCCTTCTTCCTGTCTCTCTGTTTTATTCCACTGAGAATCAATCTTTCAGCTTGTCCCCATTGCTCTCGGAAACTGCCAGGAATTGGGACGTGTAAATCATTTTTTTTAAACTGTCCCTCCATGGTGATTTATGTTATATATCTGACTAGGTCGCTTTGTGTTCAGTGGTATTTATTAATATAATGGACAATACTTGTCGTTAATCCTAACGTAGTTAAGGTATTTATTTAACTGCCCTGCCCTTAATCCAAATGTGTAAATAGTTTGAGTGTAAAAAAAAACGTATGATACTAACAATGGAGTTGCTTATCAAAAGGCAGTTGAGTAGTACTTGAAATGTTTTGGCTCTATTAACCCAGATATATTTTAATAATCTTGTTTTGTTTTTGATTGTATATGCCTGGTGGAGGAGACTTATTGTGAGTCGTTCTGGATAAAAGCGCCAGTGAGCTGTAATAATGCAAGAAATTACTACCCAATAAGTCCAGCAGATGGCGGCACCTCCCCAGGAATGAAATTCCCCCTCTTATGAGAGGACAAATATACTTGCTTAGAACCACAATCTTCAACTTCGCGTCTTTTATCTGACCTATATATTAATAATTATTCACAGAAAATTATTCCCCGTACAGTCTATCCAGCTTTTATAGTGCGATGTTTATTTCAACAGATAACGTGACCTTTGGACGCGCTTCAACACGGCTTTTCAGCTATGTGGCGTCCACATGGAGTCGGAACCCAGGTCAACAGAACCACTTTATCGTCACGTTTAGCCTTCTAGATTAACCCAACATAACAAGAGAACGAGATTCCGGTCGTTTCAAAATGTTTTTTTTGAAATGTGCGTATCTCCCCTTGGATTTAATCATATAACACTGCTCACAGTTTTCTATAAAACTGGAGAGTCTTATTCTGGTTCGTTCTGGATGGAATCTTTTTTTTTAAGAACCACTGAACTTCCCCGGCGAGTTTAACCGTCTCAATGTCTAGAATTCACGGGGCCTTTCACCTTTTCTTTTCACCGCTTCACGTGCAGCAAACGAGTCAGTCGTGTGATTCTGAAAAATCCACGAGACTACTCACTCTTGCTTTATCAATTTTATGTTTATTTATCTATGCTAAAAATATGCATTGCATCTACTATGACTACGGCACTGAGAAAATATTTCTGACAACTCTAAGAATTTGAATATAGCCAAATCACAGATTTTGAGTGTAACGGGTATCCATGCTTACCTTATTTTTTGTATAGAGCTCTGTATTTAGTTGTCAGAAATTATTTCGAGGTGCCTTCCCTGGACACTTCGTCCGCTGGCTGGCTGCTGATGCGATCTCCTCCCGTGCTCCTTTCCGCCCTACGTCGGGGATCACCACTTGTTGCAGAAGGAGGGGGGGTTTTTAGAACCCACCTTGTCTCTGTGTGTCTTTTGGCGAAAGGAGCAAAATCATAACAAGGAGGGAAATCATAAAAACACACCAAGATGCCAGGTTAAACAATAATCTGTTTTAATTAAACAAGGTAATAATAGAATGCAATACAATATAATTAAAGGAAGTACTTCCTGCTCTTGTTCTCGTGCCGTTGAGATCCTTCGGTCGTTCACAGCCAGAGAAGAGAGATCGAACTTAATGCAACACTAACTTATATAGTCCAGAACAAGAGAAGAGGGGTGACTTGAATTTTCCTTCACCCCAGGTCATCCCCTTGGGAGATTTAAAACAAGATATCTTCTCTTAGCGAATCAGCTCGTGCCAGCAGAGGTGATACTTTTGTTTCTGAGCTGATAATAAAACATCTGGTGTCCGTTATCTCATCCTTCCTGCACAGGCCTTCCCCCACCACCTTTCTACACATTCCAGAGGCTTTTTAATTATGTTTAACTTCTACCCTCTTCGCTTATTCAAAGATAATCTTTACATTTCTCCTATTTCCAGCTTTTGTTTACACACTGCTATTATTAATACAACGTAATTAAACACACATATTAAACCCACATATATCATTCAAGATATGTAGACTTCCCTGAAACATGACATACTGAAGACCTTAAGCAGAAGAATTCTCATCCACCCAGCCTGCTTAACTTCCCCCTCCCCCAAAGTAATAAACCTAGCACCCAGGAATGTTTGAAGAAAGTTTAGTCCTCACATTTATGAAAGGATAAAACAGAGAAATCAATACAAAAACACAAACACAGGTATTGTTTGAACAGTATTCACTTAACTGCTGCTATTGATAATTACCAGAGAAACTCCAGGGCCTCTTTCAATATCTGGACAAGACTTTTTGCCATTTCTACTGTAACACTCTTCCCAAATATCAGATGATATAATCATTAACACATATACTATTCAAGATATGTAGACTTCCCTGAAACATGACATACTGGAGATCTTAAGCAGAAGGTACTCTCATCCACCTAGCCCACTGTCCTGCATACCTTCACCTCCCCCACAGAGCAATACAACCTGTTTACTCCAAGCACCCCAGAATGTTTGGAGCAAGTTTAGTCCTCACATTTATGAAAGGATAAAACAGAGAAATCAATACAAAACACAAACACAGGTATTGCTCAGCATAATGAATACACACACATCTCATCCTGCATTCTCTCGTGAATGTCACATGTCTTTCTCTAAGAAAGCCATATTTGTTGGGGTTTACCAGTCATCATCTCATGACCTCCTCAGGACCAGCCAACCAACAAAGCTTAACTGTTCCTATGCCCTAAGGCCATTTCTGAACTTCCCTTCCACTCCGAAGTCAGCTCACCCAGAATCAGAAGGACCATTGTCTCTCTAATTGTGTGTGACCCACTCGTCTCCTGCTCTTTAGGAGTCTTGAAATGAACGCACATACATTTCTCTCATTAATTTAAGCTTCCAGATTATACAGAAAACTTCTTACAGACAATCTACTGAGTTCTGCCCTTGAAAGCCCAAAATGACTCTGAAACACTTATCAATGGGTAATTATTTTACTTAAAGCAGAGATCACAGATTGTACTGTATCCTTACCTACTCACAAAATAGCCCAAAAACCACCTCCTGATTATTAACAAGTCAAGTGGAAGAAAAGACCATTTGCGCTAAATGTACTTCTACTAAAAATGGGACTTCATTATAGGAACATCAATATAAAAACCTACTTGAAATGTAAAAATGTACTTGTCCATCCAAGTTTTAATACACATATATTAGATGACATTAAAAATGAATATACCAGAAATACGCTGTATCAAACTTTCTGTATAATACTTTACATCAATTCCCACAAGTTGTAAATTCAAGTGGATGAAACTACATGTATTAGTGCTTTCATGTCAATTCGGTGAACATATGATACATTAAATGATCGTGAGGATGATGATTTAAAAATCGTTTGTTTGAGCCGGTCTGCATTTCCTGATGAAAAAACAAACCGATGCTTTTTGAAGTTGTAGTACACCAACATGGATTTAAATGTGTGTTTTTTTTTACCACAATGTTGGGGAAATTAATGTATAAAATGCACGGATTATGATTATTATTATTATTCCCACTCCGATCGGGACACTAGGTCCACCGTTTCCCCGCAGCGAGGCTCCTCCCGTTGACAGTTTACGTGGGCTGGGTGCAGTGGCGGACTGGCCATCAGGACGAATCCCGATGGGCCGGTACCGAAGTGGGCAGGTCGGATAAGTCACTAGCACATCCCCCACTCCCCCCGTTGATCATTTACTAGCGGTACCGAAGTGGGCCGGTCGAGAGTCCCGGGATGATTTTTAGTCCCATTCCACCACTGGCTACATGACCGTATGCTCGCCCATATTGACTCACCTAATTCCTAAAGTTCTAACAGATACAACATAAACCGATCCTTCAGCCTCATATGAGCTCTCAGACACGTTCAAAACTAAACTGTCATCGCTGTCTGAGCTTGCTGCTGTGTGCGCCATCGTGCGTTTACATGCAGATGCTGGGATCCTGAACGGTGCAGCTGGAGCGCTGTGCCCGCAATGACGTCACACATAATTTGGCGGGATTTGAAGAATCCCCGAGAAGATCCAGAATATGGTCAACATTGAAGGGCAGATTAATGGTTATCAAAGTACAAATATCCAAAATCAGTTCAGTAACAGTTTTCAAGGGGACAATATTTACTCAAATTGATGGGTTTGGATGATGGGGGAAACTCGTGTCACAGGCTCTTTAACGTCAGCCAAGAGAGTGTCCAAGTTAACCGCTCTATTGGTGCACCTGAGTTGCTTGTTGATCCGGGGAGACCGGAGCGGGGCGACACTCAAACCGAACCCCTCCTTTGCGCACAAGAGCCTAAGGAGTGCGTTCAGGTTGAGGGCTATTCAGTTGGGGGGCTTTAATCTTCCACCTCATAGTGGGGCTAGGGAGGCTAAATTGCACCTCCTCTGCCCGGTGCGTGCGCTAGCATGTTATGTGGAGCGCACGGCTGCCCTTAGACGCACTGAACAGCTGTTTGTGTGCTGTCCAAGAAACTTCTGGCAGGCTGGCTCTGCGAGTGCATTGCACATGTCTACGGACAGGCGGGGAGAGCCTTCCCCAAGGGGGTCCGTGCACACTCTACACAGGCTGTGGCTGTGTCAACAGCCTTATTTAATGCCGTGAGTGTGGAGGAAATATGCACTGAGGCGTCTTGGTCAACGCCAGGCCCCTTCATAAAGTTTTATCTCTTGGACATGTCTGGCTCCTTTTCATCGTTTGTGCTTGCTGGGGCAACACAGGACTGGTGAGGAGGGAGGGGGGCTATGGGTCAGTGGGCATCTGACCCCCTCCGCGGGTGTAATGCGCTTACGTTTCCCCGGGGCAGGAGCCCTCCATACACGCTCAAGATAAGCGTGTCTGAGTGTGGGACATATGGCACTTGCGTTCTCCCCGTGCTCCTTAGGGACTCGGGAGAGGTGGTGCATAGTGAGCCCATACAGGGCTGGGGACTCTCTCCGTCCGCCTATGGGCGGGGGGGGGAGAGCCCTCAGCGCTGTTTTCTGAGCACCCTTTCGCGAGGTAAGCACGTCAGAGTGTGCTCTGTCAGCCGCAGCCCCGACTTCTCCACGGTTACGACCAAGGGAGAGGTGAGTGAGGCGCAGCGTCTGCTAACTAGAAAGCCGGTCAGAGACAGTGAGATGGAACAGTGTTGTTGTTGGACGACATGAGTCGTCCAACAACAACACTGTTCCTATATGAGTGTGCTTTAAAAGAAGAAAAACTCAAAACAACCAGGATGAGGGTTAAACAATAATCTGTTTTAATGATAAACGGTAAGAATACATTACACTTTCAAAGGAGTGGACCCCACCCCCTGCTCTGGTCCAAATGCCGGGAGAACCTTTCATCTTGACGGCAGGAGCAAAAGAGAAATAACTAAAAGATAGAATAGGCTTACATGCAGAAAATAAACCAGGAGGAGCTGTGGTCATAGCAAATCAGTGCGAGCCAGCAGAGGACATGGAAACAAGAGTCTAGCTGTCTCATATTACTGCAGCTTTCATCCACACACACCCTTTCTGCACATTCCAGAGACTTGATTTGTGTCTAAAGAATATCCCCTTGTTCACAAAGATAATACATATTAATACTCTCATATTTCCAGCTTCTGGTTACACAGACTGCTTATTATGAATACAAAGTAATTAAACACACACATATACTATTCAAGATATGTAGACTTCCCTGAAACATGACATACTGGAGATCTTAAGCAGAAGGTACTCTCATCCACCTAGCCCACTGTCCTGCCTAACTATACCTCCCCCACAGAGTAATAAAAACTGTTTACTCCAAGCACCCCAGCATGTTCATGCAATTTCAGTCCTCACATTTATGAAAGGACAAAACAGAGAAATCAATACAAAACACAAACACAGGTATTGTTTGAACAGTATTCACTTAACTGCTACTATTGATAATTACCAGAGAAACTCCAGGGGCCTCTTTCAATATCTGGAAATTGCAACAAGACTTTCTGCCATTTCAAATGTAACACTCTTCCCAAATATCAGATGATAATAATCTTCAATGCTGAAGAGAAGTGTAGGATGTAGGGATGTGCATCTCCACCAGAGGCCGATGCGATGCGCATTCGATACGTTGCCACGATACATTAACGATACATTTGAAACACCAGGCGATACGATACGATTCACCCCTGTTGCAATACAGTTCAATACGATTTGAGTCAACATTATGCGATGCGATAGTAGGCTAACTCACCAGTGAGCAGAAAGCAACGGTTTCTATTATGAACATAAATAATACAAATAACCTTTCAAAAATAGGTCTTAATAACATTTCAACTATTATTGGCAGTCACAGGCTGCTATAAAAAAAAAAAACACTCTCACTGACAAAACACCTCACTGAGCTTAACTAATATGTCGAGCTTGCAGGTTTTTCTTCAGGAATATAAGTTGATCAACATGATCAGGATGAAGCAAGCTGCGCTTTGCTGTCACTATGTCACCGACTGTAC
Organism: Harpagifer antarcticus; assembly: GCA_902827135.1. Lineage (NCBI taxonomy): Eukaryota > Metazoa > Chordata > Actinopteri > Perciformes > Harpagiferidae > Harpagifer > Harpagifer antarcticus. The sequence goes on from CADEHL010001526.1 coordinate 1,241,076, forward strand.
TAAACACTCGTTCAGAGGTTACACTTGTTGCAGGGATGGACAGGTAGCTCTTTGCCAATGTTGAGAGCAGTGGAAGATCCACTTGTTTTTTCCACCACTGCAACACATCACCACTCAAACCTAAAGCATCCCTCTCTCTGTACTTTAAGATTTCCTCCTTAGCTCTCTCCTTTGTGGTCTTTACTGGTGATCTTGCAGGGAGGAAATCACCGAACATCTGGTCCAAGGCCGTCTTCTTCATGGGAGGGACATCATCTAGGGAGTGGAAGAGAAGAGATGATTTTTTGATTTAGATTACAAAAATGATGAGATACAATACTATAGTATACACCCATTTTCAAATCAATACACTTTTATAACTTTTGGCACAGTTCCTATCAAAAAAAACCTGTCTCTTCTTCCTCTCTGTGGGGGCACCTGTCACCTTCTGTTTCAGCTGCCTGGTCCTCATTAAGTGTATCACCATCCCCTGCCTGACAATAATCAGCACAGATGAGCTATTAGATTTCCTTAAATTAAACAAATAAGCGTCAGTTAAGTAAGCCACAGGTAAATAACAGTGAAAGTGAGACAGACACTAGCTACAATATATTGAGTAGTATATTCTTACCTGTCCATCCATCTTCACCATTATCCTGTCTTTAGTTTCATTGTCATCCAGGAAAGCCAGGTCTTTGAAGCGGGGATCCAGTGCTGAGGCGTAGTGGAGGGGGTCTTGGAGATATGTATAGCGACCATCAAAGTCCAGTCTGAATCGCTCCTTCATCTGGGAAATGACCATATGATCGCTCTCATCTGACTGGAACTGCCTCCGCAGTTTGGTCTGGATTAGGGAGATCATTGAGATGGTGGGGTTTTTTTCCTCACTGAGGAGTGTAGTTGCTACTTTCAGGGGGGACATCAATTTGATGACCTCTGGGATTAATGTCATGTCATCCTCTGTCAGGCTGGCCATGGCTTCTCCACTCCTTATCTTATTTGACAGCAGGGTGTTCAACACAGCAGGCTGCTGTTCCCAAAAACGCTCCAACATGTCCAGGGAACTGTTCCACCTTGTGGAAACACCATGCACTACCTTGTGGTGAGGCAGGTGTAACTGGATCTGCATTTCACGGAGAGCTTCAGTTGCTTTTGGGCTTTTGTGGAAATAAGTCACCACCTTCCTCATTTTCAACAGAAGCTCTGACACCCTGTCCACCTTCAGGGCTTTTTGGGAGGCCAGGTTTAGTGTGTGCGCGATGCATCGCACATGTGGCTCCATCTGTGCACCAACTCCAGCCAGTATCATGTTTCGAGCATTATCTGTGACCAACGCTGGATTCTTGTCTTCAATTTTCCACTCGCGGGAAACTTCTTGCAGTAACATTGCTAGATTATTTCCTGTGTGGGCCTCGTTGAACACTCGTTTTGCAATACCCACTCGTCATCAATGTGCTATGACCGTGACATATGAGTCAGTGGCGCAAGACGTCCAGCCATCAACTGTAATTGCAACTCTTTGGGCATTGCTCAGCGAGTCAACTAACTCTCTTCTCACTTTGTCATAAAGAGCAGGGATTTATTTCTCGGTAAAGAACCTCCTAGTTGGTACATGGTACCTGGACTCCAAAATGTGGAGGAGGTGTTGGAAGCCCTCATTCTCCATGACACTGTACGGCTGGATATCTTTACAGATAAAGAAGGCGATGGCGTCAGTTATTGTCTTGGAGCGGGTAGAACTGTTAGCCAGCGGAGCGTGAAAAAAAGTCGTGATATGCTGCTGCTCACGAGTCTTGCTGCCTCCAGGGATAGCCGGGTTAGTTTCAGCTGAATCCGAGGAGGATAGGGAGACAGCCGCAGACGTACTATTCACCCCATGTCGCCTCTTTAGGTGCGTTGCTAAATTTGTGGTACTGCTCGTGTATTTTTATAGCAGCATGGCATTGTTTGCAAATTGCTTGTGATTTATCAAGGTGTCCGTAATTTATGAAGAATCCGAAGTGTTGCCAAACGTTTGATTTATATTTATTTTTCGGTGCGCTGTGTATTTTTTTCTCCTCGACTTCCATGCTTGTTGATAACTGTGACGCGTGCACGCGGCTCTCGGGCACAGTAGTGGCGAAGCAAAGATCAAAGATCGTCTCTGCAGAGTGCTGACACGAGTGGATGAGTGGATAATATTATATATATGAATTCATCGGTTTTTACCGATGCAAAGAGACGCTACAATCGTGCAAAATGAGTGGCTACATCTGTAAGTAATGCTAACTTTGGTAGGCGTAACAAATAGACTGAGCAGCTTCAGAGCCGAAATGAATAACGCTAATACTGTAATACTTGTGTCTTACTATAACAAAATGATTTCTGCACCATAAAGTGGTCTATAAACTGAACACCTCAGGCTTTTAGGTTACTAGGAAGAAAACAATATTAGAGTTTAGCTGCAGTTCTTTGTTGTGACTGTATCCCGGTAGCAGACGTGCTGTTGTCGTGCTGATGAGCCCATAAGATTGACATTGTTAACATCAACACTGAATCCATCCTGTGTTCCCATCAGCCTGACAAATGAGAGCAGAATATAAAAACACACTTTGCCAGTTGAGCTTAAATGGCTTTTTAATATTGGCACACTGATTTGATTTGGATGTTTGAAGAAGGTTTTTGTGCAACTGTTTTAGTGCCAATAGGGGAATACTCCACACCTTGAAATCCTTTAGACTGTTTAACCCACATTTGGTTAGACACTCAGTGTATGTGAGCCTCCACATGTTCACCATACCTCCATGCTCTGAAATCATCTGCTTGTTCTGTGACTCCACTCAAGGAGAGATTGCAGTGATGAAATGCATTGTAAGCTTATTTTCTCTAACAACTTTCTCACAGAGATGGATTTGGAGTTCCAGTTGGCTGATGTGTTCCGTCATGGGAGACACTTAAACACTTAAAAAACCATAAGAAAGCTCTGTATTTATTAACTTCAAGCAGAATCCATTCCAAAGCAGGGATAGACTTTCAGAACACGTAGAGCAGGAACAGACAGCTCAGAAATATATGTTATGTGCTGACAGTCTTTTGTCTTTGTTTGAATGGCTGACATGGGGGACACAAAATTATAAATCTACTCGGAGGGAAATCGCTACACATAATGATCTATTTTTCACACACTCTGCAAATAAAGAGAAAGAAAGAGATTTTTTGTCCTGCCTTTCACTAAAGCCCCATTTTGGAGCTCCTGCTTGGCGACGGTGAGACAAATGAAAGCACTTTTTCTGCAGTATAATTTGGATTTGTTCACATTCTATTACGTTAATGCCTGCACGCCTGATGCATGTGTGGAGGCTATTTTAATATAACATTAGAAAGACTGATTCTTATTATTACATTATAAGCTTATTGTACTAATTTTATGTGGCTGTGACTTTGGCATAAATAGACGTCTTTAGCCTGCAATACAGAGTAGCAAGGTCAGGTGCAGACACTGGAAGAATACAAAGAGTTATTCATAAACAGGACATCACTCCGACCTTGAGCTCTGGGTGAGCTCCGGTCATGTTGCCAAGAGACTCTGTCTGAGTCTGCGCACCAACGAGAGAGCCAAAGTCTAAATCAAGGTTACTCTCCATCTAGTCTCAACCAATCATAAATGTACGGGCAATAAAATGAGATAAAATGTATTGTCACACGAGGTTCGGGTCTCTTTCCGGAAATAGTGGTTACAGATTACAGTTTTGCTGCCTGTAATTTCTATGACATGACGGAGTTCTTGGCCAAGTGAATATATATCTTTTGCTCTCTTTTTTTTTTTTCGTGACTTAATTTTTATTTTCAGGTTTTACAGGGGAAAAAAAACACAGACAGTATTGTAGCAAGTACATCAGATAAAAGTATACTTCGGGACAATGGTAGATTTTACATACAATACCTCAAAGTAACATACATATTCCAACCCTCTAGTTAAGCGAGAGGGAACAGATAACAAAAATACATACAACAAAGACAGTTCAAAATAAAACTGAAAAAATTAAATAAATAAGAAACACGGCTATAACTAAGGGGTCACGAGGAGGCCATCACAAAGTACAATTGTAACAATCATTGTTTACTTAAAGGGGACCTATCATGCAAAATGCACCTTTGTACGTCTTTTATACATGAATATGTGTCCCCGGTGTTCCAGGGAACTCACCAAGTGTCAGAAAACACAACCCTCTCTATTTTCCTCTTTAGCCAAATCTCTAAAAAAGGGGCTGCAACGGATCTTAAAATTTTTTATCCAGATTTCAACACTTTTCCACGTCACAAAGACGTGCTCCGCTTATTGGTCAACTCTCCACCTATCAAGAGAATGAGCCACGGCCACGTGCATTGCCAAACCTCTCATTCGCATATAGGCTATCGGCAGGCTAAATCAACCCCAGTCACATCTGTGTTTTTGCCTGCTCTTGCCAGGATGTCTAAGCCAGTTAAACGTTGTGCTGTTGTTGGCTGCAAGACTCGGAACAGGGGACTGCATGCAATGCCATCAGTGGAAAAAGAAAATAATCTGTGGCTAGACTTCATTTTCAAGGGACATGTGCCAGAAGACCCCGGCAGATTTCTGTTTGTGTGTTCCAAACATTTTACCACGGACATGTGTATGAACTTCTCTCAAGTCCAACACGGATATGCCTCCAAACTATTGCTAAACCCGGGATCAATACCAACCATCCGGGACCAGGCCAGTGAGGACACATCCAATTTTGAAGCTGTAAGTTTTTATTTAGCGATGTTTTTCCTGATAAAGCTATCTCTAGCTTGTATATGTAGCATGTAGCTTCGCCGTATCAATGTCGCCTCAAACCCAAATAGTAATCGGTTAGGTGTTTATATGTTTTTGTAACATTTTATTTTGTACGCTCCGCAGTCTTTGCTTTGTCTTTTATTTTAATTATCAGGCATTTGCGAACATGTTCAGACTGCCGTAATGGCGATCTGTGTGAAGGCTGTAAAGCCACACCCTAGCCGATAACACAAGTATGTATTCTCCTATGTATTAGTATTTTGTATCCTCTAAAATCATATTGAGTAAGTTATAATAACAAACGTAATCTTCTGTAGGTAAGTGCCGTTTTTTCCAGCGTTATGTAAAAGCTTTTGTGATTGTAGTCTGTAAGAACGATCAGATATCATCGATCTGTAAGCTAAGCTACGCTACGCTAATGAGACATGCCGTTTTTTGCAGCGTTATATGTAAAAGATGTTGTGTGTTTACTTGTTTGCGCACATGAATATAAATGGGGGTGTGTTAGGATACAACACTGTATGTATGTGAGGGGGGGACACACACCACGAGGAAAACGGAGCTAAAGCCCTGGTCTGTTGTTGTTGACGAGGCCTTACCTCTAGCAACAGGCTAATTAGTGGCTAGCACTCATTACAGTCAGTCTACTGAGCTCAGCCCCTCTCCAACACATCATCTGTATTGAGTCAGAAACACAGCATGCACGTTACGGTTCAAAACTAACTCAGATTGGAAAAGGCTAAGCAAAGAGCTTTGCTAAATAGAGTTTTAAGCCCCATCTTTTGGGATTTCAGACTATATTTATCCAAATTGTATTTTCTCATCCTGAATACTAAATTGAGATGATTTTGTTCTAACTATGTTTTCTTCTTTACTGGCCAGCACCTCACATGCTACCAGCAGATTACCTGTGATGATAGATTCTGCATGTCAGACTGACCCACCCAAGTACCGTACTGTTCGTACACAGCTATCCTCGAGGACTCTTGGTTCACATCGAAGTACAGGTTAGAAGCACGTTTTTCAAATGTTCTTTGGATACATCTTGACATTTTGATGTTGTAGCCTTTAATTTGTGTGCTTCTAATTGTTGTAAAATATTTTTGTTTTATCTTTTGTTTTTAATGTCAAATACAATTATGTTACAGCTGTCCAGGCTAAAATTCCCTACAGAAGCGTTGGTGTCGAAACACTTCCGTTACCATGCCGTTACCATGCCGTCATCCTGCGCTTTGCTCCAAAGAATGTTGTGTTTCCATTTCTTGGAATGTTGTGCAGGTAAAATAAACCATAGTTACTTACTAATTAGTGACAATTTGTACATCCTTTGCTATTATTTACATTTTTTTTTCTCATGACGGAAATGAAAGACTTTACCTGGCAGCCCTGCACTACAATGAAAACGCTGAGCGTGCACAAGCCACTACATCCACTGGAAACCCTCTGTATATAAACTGCAGTTCCCAAAGGCCAGGAAGGGAGAATGCAGAGCAAAACCAGTAAAGACTGACCCCACATTCCGTAAGTGTTTAAAATATTTATTATACAACTATTTACAAATATAATATTTTTTACATGCATATACTAATCTAAACCACTTTTTTTGTTGTGCTTTTTTCAACATTGCACAGGCTACGTGGCCAACTTGATGGACCTCATCTTCGACCAAGTCTTTGTGGACCGTGCACCATTATGAGCGACCTGACAGGGAGGAGGTCATCGCCGGGTATGCTACACGGTTCAATTTGGCTGCTGTCTGAACCCAACATAGACATTTCACAGATCAGGAAACTCCTTGCGAATCCTGAGGACAACGCAGGCCGGAATCACCACTCTGATCTTGCGTCCAAGGAAGCCCCAGCACCAGCTCACAAAGCTTCTGTAGGCTAGATACCTGTGACGCCTGAAATCATAAAAAAATTGTTTAGTGTCATTTATACAAAATACAAGTACATTTAGTTTTTTTTTATGGGTTCAAAGAACCGTTGATTTTGACAATAAAGTTCCGAGTTGATATCAAATGTGTCGTGATTATTCATGTTTGGATGGGTAAAGAATATTCTGATTTCAAAAGCATTAGGTTGTGTGTGGACGTTTTTTGTTGTACACATGGGTGTGTTATGCCATTGCTGTGTAGTATATAATATAATAGTACAATGACAGAATGAAAGATTGCATAAAGCCATATACACCAGTATTTATTTCCATGAACAATATTAGCATTCGTTTTACAATTTCAGTCAAAACAAACAAACCACGCACTGCTCTATTTGCCTCAACTGTAGTCCACCATGTTCAGCTCTGTAAATATTCAATGCATTCTGCAGGGAGAACACATTCAGGCACACAGGCTCCAATCCAGGATGGTCCACCATACAGGTTACAGAGTCCTCATGTTCCTGCATCCGTCTTGACACCTAGTGTGATAAACATATATTGATTGACATGTGAAAAATGTATTCTCTAAACAGACAACTTAGTGAAGCTATCAAAAATGTTACCTGTGGTATCCATGCAGCACACATTCTCCGGTTCAGAAGGCATCGTGGTGCAATTTGCACATGTACACCTGTAGAAAGAAGTCATTAACTGAGCTTTTAAAAACACATGAAACTACACACATTGCTGACAACTGAGGTGTTGGAGTTATACTTTTTATCACCCTAAGTTATTGAACTTTCCAACGGTTGTTGCACGATGTTGGAAGAAAAGGACTGTAAACTATTAAACGCAATGAGTCCATTGTATATATGCTGAAAATATGAATGTCTCCCTTTATAAATATATATATGTATCGCTGTTTTTGCGTTACAAACTGTACACATTGCATTCTTGCTAATTAGCCAAAATATGAACGGAATAAGTAGCAAGCATCGTAACAAACAGAGTAAAAATAAATAGGGACAACAGCTTGTCAACTAACCATTCAGAAACGTCCTGCTGCAACCGAGATGTTTGCACCTCCACCAAAACCTCCGCTGCTTCAGGGTCAGTTTCTGGATCAAATTGATAATATGCTTGAACACATGCATTGCTCTGAGATGACATGTTTATTCCACACTCGTAATCACAACAAGCATGGTAACGTGACTCTCGCCGGCTCATGCCCCCCTCTTCTGCAGGGGGGCGTGGTCAGCTGCTGCTCAGAATTTTCTAAGACAGGCTTGGAATAGAGCGAAAATGAGCGAAACGAGGCATGGCTAAAAAATGATCTGTTTGGTATTTTGAAAAATAAAATGTATAAATATACCTTATATAGGTATGGTCATACACTATATCATTTAAATATAGCATGATAGGTCTCCTTTAAACAAAAAAATATCAAGTACAAGACAGGTTATCCTCTTTGTGTTAGGTATGTGTCCCATTTTTCCCAGAGGGCTTAACCTTATCTCTTTCTAGTCTTAGGCTGAAAGTCATGTGTTCCATACTGCGAATGTTTTTTATTATGGCTACCAATTGAGCGATGGTGGGAGGTTCCTGACAGAGCCATCGCCTTGTTATGGCCTTTTTACTTACTGACATAAAGATTTTAAAAGATATTGGTCAATTTTTGGTAGCTCAGAGTCCATATTCCCCAAGTAAAAGGAAAGACAGGTGAAGTTTTTATCATAACATAGAACTTCTCTGATGATACTATGGACACCTTCCCAGAAGGGTTTAAAACTTGGCAGCCCCAGAATATGTGTGTATGACCCGCCTCACAGTGGCCACATCCTCTCCAGCATGTGGGTTGTGATCCAGTCTGTCTAGAGCAGGGGTCGGCAACTCCTGGCACGCGTGCCAGCATTGGCACGCGGCACCGTAACCAGTAGCACACTAGGAATAAGTGTGCAAAATATTTAAAGGTGACCTATCATGCTATATTTAAATGATATAGTGTATGACCATACCTATATAAGGTATATTTATACATTTTATTTTTCAAAATACAAAACAGATCATTTTTTAGCCATGCCTCGTTTCGCTCATTTTCGCTTTATTCCAAACCTGTCTATGAAAATTCTGAGCAGCAGCTGACCACGCCCCCAGCAGAAGAGCCGGCGAGAGTCACGTTACCATGCTTGCTGTGATTACGAGTGTGGAATACACATGTCATCTCAGAGCAATGCATGTGTTCAAGCATATTATCAATTTGATCCAGAAACTGAAGCGGTGGAGGTGCAAACATCTCGGTTGCAGCAGGACGTTTCTGATTGGTTAGTTGACAAGCTGTTGTCCCTATTTATTTTTACTCTGTTTGTTACGATGCTTGCTACTTATTCCGTTCATACTTTGGCTAATTAGCAAGAATGCAATGTGTACAGTTTGTAACTTAGAGTTTGTAACGCAAACACAGCGATACATATATATATTTATAAAGGGAGACATTCATATTTTCAGCATATATACAATGGCCTCATTGTGTTTAATAGTTTACAGTCCTTTTCTTCCAACATCGTGCAACAACCGTTGGAAAGTTCAATAACTTAGGGTGATAAAAAGTATAACTCCAACACCTCAGTTGTCAGCAATGTGTGTTTCATGTGTTTTAAAAGCTCAGTTATTGACTTCTTTCTAAAGGGGTACATGTGCAACTTGCGCCACGATGCCTTCTGAACCGGAGCATGTGCTGCATGGAGATACCACACGTAACATTAGCTTCACTAAGTTGTCTGTTTAGAGAATACATTTTTCACATGTCATTCAATATATGTTTATCACACTAGGTGTAAAGACGGATGCAGGAACATGAGGACTCTGTAACCTGTATGGTGGACCATCCTGGATTGGAGCCTGTGTGCCTAAATGTGTTGTCCCTGCAGAATGCATTGAATATTTACAGAGCTGAACACATTTGGACTACAGTTGAGGCAAATAGAGCACTGAGTGGTTTGATTGTTTTGACTGAAATTGTAAAACGAATGCTAATATTGTTCATGGAAATAAATACTGGTGTATATGGCTTTATGCAATCTTTCATTCTGTCATTGTACATGTACTATTATATACTACACAGCAATGGCATAACACACCCATGTGTACGACAAAAAAAGTCCACACAACCTTATGCTTTTGAAATCAGAATATTCTTTACCCATCCCAACATGAATAATCACGACACACTTGATATCAACTCGGAACTTTATTGTCAAAATCAACGGTTATTTGAACCCTTAAAAAACAGGAGCTTTGTGAGCTGGTGCTGGGGCTTCCTTGAACACAGGATCAGAGTGGTGATTCCGGCCTGCGTTGTCCTCTGATCCGTGAAATGTCTATGTTAGGTTCAGACAGCAGCCAAATTGAACCGTGTGGCATACCCGGCGATGACCTCCTCCCTGTCAGGTTGCTCATAATGGTGCAGGGTCCACAAAGACTTGGTCGAAGATGAGGTCCATCAAGTTGGCCACGTAGCCTGTGCAATGTTAAAAAAAGCACAACAAAAAAAGTGGTTTAGATTAGTATATGCATGTCGTCAACAACAACATACCAGGGCTTTAGCTCCGTTTTACTCGTGGTGTGTGTCCCCTCGCATACATACATACAGTGTTGTATCCTAACACACCCCCATTTATATTCATGTGCGCAAACAAGTAAACATACAAAAGCTTTTACAAAAAACGGCATGTCTCATTAGCTTAGCGTAGCGTAGCTTAGCGTAGCTTAGCTTACAGATCGATGATATATGATCGTTCTTACAGACTACAATCACAAAAGCTTTTACATAACGCTGGAAAAAACGGCACTTACCTCCAGAAGATTACGTTTGTTATTATAACTTACTCAATATGATTTTTTAGAGGATACAAAATACTAATACATAGGAGAATAAATACTTGTGTTATCGGCTAGGCTAGGCGTGGCTTTACAGCCTTCACACAGATCGCCATTACGGCAGTCTGAACATGTTCGCAAATGCCTGATAATTAACATAAAAGACAAAGCAAAGACTGCGGAGCGTACAAAATAAAATGTTACAAGAACATATAAACACCTAACCGATTACTAGTTGGGGTTGAGGCGACATTGATACGGCTAAGCTACATGCTACATGCTACATACTACAAGCTAGATATAGCTTTATCAGGAAAAACACCGCTAAATAAAAACTTACAGCTTCAGAATTGGATGTGTCCTCACTGGCCTGGTCCCGGATGGTTGGTATTGATCCCGGGTGTAGCATTAGTTTGGAGGCATATCCGTGTTGGACTTGAGAGAAGTTCATAAACATGTCCGTGGTTTAACTTGCTTAGACATCCTGCCAAGAGCAGGCAAAAACACAGATGTGACTAGGGTAGCCTGCCGATAGCCTATATGCGAATGAGAGGTTTGGCAATGCACGTGGCCGTGGCTCATTCCCCTGATAGGTGGAGAGTTGACCAATAAGCGGAGTACGTCTTTGTGACGTAGAAAAGTGTCAGAATGTGGATCCATTTTTTTCAGATCCGTTGCAGCCCCTTTTTTAGAGATTTGGCGAAGGAGGAAAATAGAGAGGGTTGTGTTTTCTGACACTTGGTGAGTTCCCTGGAACACCGGGGACACATAATCATGTATAAAAGACGTACAAAGGTGCATTTTGCATGATAGGTGCCCTTTAAATTGTATTTTCGGATCCTGAACGAGACCGCCGCCAGAGCGCGTCTCCCCGTTACCTGCAGAAGGAAGCCATGCACGCAACGCAGCCCCGCTCTCTTTAACTCCAGGTGACTTTCTGCCGCTTTCCTCCGTGGTGCAGTGCTGATCGTTTCACCACAGAGGAAAGCACACAAATTGCAGTAGGCCTACCCATAAGGAGCTGTACAAATGCCGCAGTTTTTGTGTGGCTGTGTCTTTAGTTGAAAGCCCGGTGGCGATCTGCTCATCGAAATAATATGCTACAAAAAGCGCTATAGAAATAAAATGTATTATTATTAGGGCCCGAGTCCGGAGCGCTAGGACCCAACGGCATCCTAGCACGAAGTGCGAGGAACCTATTGTTATTGGTGGTATTATTAGGGCCCGAGCACGGAGCGCTAGGACCCAACGGCGTCCTAGCACGAAGTGCGAGGAACCTATTGTTATTGGTGGTATTATTAGGGCCCGGGCACGGAGCGCTAGGACCCAACGGCGTCCTAGCACGAAGTGCGAGGAACCTATTGTTCTCCGTGGTATTATTATTATTTTTCTGCTGGCGTTTCCTGTTTTTGAGGCCTTTAGGACGCTGACAAAGTTGTATAATTTTGCACGGACGCCAGGACTGGTGAAAAATTAAATATTCTGGAGTCAATGGGTTAAATATTCCAACCTGCTCACTAGCGGCACCTAACAAAATCCCATTTCGGAATAAATTTACAAAGTCGCACCGTAACTCCGAATGACCTGCAATTTTGCACACATATCCGAGAGGACCTGCTCTACAAATAATCCTCTTGGAACCCTAAGCTCCGCCTACATTTTTTTTTTTTAATTGGCATAATTTACATAAACAGTTAAATATTCACTTACATTTCAATTTTCAGTTTTTCAACACCAAACTTCGTATACAGCATGGGTAGCCAACCAGTCAGAGGTTAAGAGCCAACATTTTGACTATGTTACTGCAAAGAGCCACATCAAACACACAGTCACAGATGCGTGTGCACCCCCCCTCCTTCTCTCTTTTGTTCTCAGCCTTTCTCTGTGCTCCTTCACTTTCTTCCTCCCCTCTCTCTCTCACAGATAAAATGAAAATCTAAAACTGTACACACACACACACACACACACACACACACACACACACACACACACACACACCACACACACACACACACACACACACACACACACACACACACACACACACACACACACACACACACACACACACACACACACACACTCAAAGACCCTCCCCACACAGAGAGACACACATAGCTCTGCTCAGACAGATTTATTGTAAATGTCACACACCATAATATTGACAGAAATTGAATCAAACCTCTCCTACCAGTATTCAGAGGCCAGTTAACATAACAACATAACAACATAACAATGAACATTGTGTGCAGTCACACACAAACTCTCAGTAAACAACATTGAAAAGGTTTTTTATCTTACTTTAAATTAGTGGGACTTCTGACATTCCTTGCTTTGAACAATCCTCCTCAAATTTGGCATGTATTCTGTTGTGGCCTCTCGAAGCAATTCTCTCACATGTGTGTCAGTCAGAACAGATCGATGCTTGGATTTCACGTGTTTCAGGCTAGAAAACACAGACTCACAGACGTATGTTGACCCAAACATTGAAAGTAGCTTGAGCGCAGCCCGTTTGACATTTGGGTATTTTCCGATTGGCACAGTTTTCCAGAACTCAAGGGTCCCTTCCCTCAGAACAGGTTTCAGGCGGTCATGCTCTGAAAGTTCGATCATCTCCAACTGGGCCACCGCCTCGTCCTTGACTAGCGGGGCTTTCAAACAGTCCGTCTCAGCATTAAAAGGATCGACGAAGAACGTAATCTGTGGCCTTTTCACATGTAGATCATGGAACCGGGTCGCAAAGTTTTCCTGCAGAGTTTCAACCAATGTTGCATAACGGGCTGTTTGCTTTTTCCGGGTGGCACCGGTGGCTTGTGCGCTTGCTTTTAGCAGAGAGGGAAAATGCGCTAATTCTCCCTTTTTGAAGATGTGTCTTAAACAGTTTCAGTTTGTTAACAAACGCAAATACACTTTGCACTAGGTCAGGCAGCATTTTTAACTTTCCCTGCAGATCCAGGTTCAGTCTGTCCATGAACAGTTTCACAGCATCCAACAGCTCAAAGAAGCGAGACAGCACTTTGCCTTTAGAAAGCCACCTCACAATGCAGTGCAGCGGCAGGTCTCCTGGAAGCCCTTGGTCGAGTTCAGCGATGAGTTTCTTAAATTGCCTGTGGTTAAGAGCATGCGTGCGGATGTAGTTTACGATTTCCATCACAGGCTTCATGACGTTGTCTAAATTCAGTGATTTGGACACAAGTGGCTCCCGGTGAATGATGCTGTGGAAATTCCAAAACTCTGGAAATGTGTTGTCAGCTTTGCACAGCCCCACAAGCCCGTTCACAGATCCGACCATAGATGGCGCTCCATCCGTGGCTATTGCAGTTAGTTTCTGCTTGGGCACATTTGCTTTCACAAACACATTTATCATTGTTTATTTTACATCGATGCCACGGGTTCTGTCTTTTAATATCACAATATCAAGGAGTTCTTCTTTTACAACACAATCCTTTGAGACTGATCGTGCAAATATTGCCAGCTGAGGCTTGTCTTGTACAGTGGGGCAAAAAAGTATTTAGTCAGCCACCGTTTGTGCAAGTTCTCCCACTTAAAAAGATGAGAGAGGCCTGTAATTTTCATCTGAGGTACACCTCAACTATGAGAGACAAAATGAGAAAATCACATTGTCTGATTTTTAAAGAATTTATTTGCAAATTATGCTGGAAAATAAGTATTTGGTCAATAACAAAAGTTCATCTCAATACTTTGTTATATACCCTTTGTTGGCAATGACAGAGGTCAAACGTTTTCTGTAAGTCTTCACAAGGTTTTCACACACTGTTGCTGGTATTTTGGCCCATTCCTCCATGCAGATCTCCTCTAGAGCAGTGATGTTTTGGGGCTGTCGCTGGGCAACATGGACTTTCAACTCCCTCGAAAGATTTTCTATGGGGTTGAGATCTGGAGACTGGCTAGGCCACTCCAGGACCTTGAAATGCTTCTTACGAAGCCATTCCTTCGTTGCCCGGGCGGTGTGTTTGGGATCATTGTCATGCTGAAAGACCCAGCGACGTTTCATCTTCAATGCCCTTGCTGATGGAAGGAGGTTGTCACTCAAAATCTCACGATACATGGCCCCATTCATTCTTTCCTTTACACGGATCAGTCGTCCTGGTCCCTTTGCAGAAAAACAGCCCCAAAGCATGATGTTTCCACCCCCATGTTTCACAGTAGGTATGGTGTTCTTTGGATGCAACTCAGCATTCTTTCTCCTCCAAACACGTCTAGTTGAGTTTTTACCAAAAAGTTCTATTTTGGTTTCATCTGACCATATGACATTCTCCCAATCCTCTTCTGGATCATCTAAATGCTCTCTAGCAAACTTCAGACGGGCCTGAACATGTACTGGCTTAAGCAGGGGGACACGTCTGGCACTGCAGGATTTGAATCCCTGGTGGCGTAGTGTGTTACTGATGGTAGCCTTTGTTACTTTGGTCCCAGCTCTCTGCAGGTCATTGACTAGGTCCCCCCGTGTGGGTCTGGGATTTTTGCTCACCGTTCTTGTGATCATTTTGACCCCACGGGGTGAGATCTTGCGTGGAGCCCCAGATCGAGGGAGATTATCAGTGGTCTTATATGTCTTCCATTTTCTAATAATTGCTCCCACAGTTGATTTCTTCACACCAAGCTGCTTACATATTGCAGATTCAGTCTGCCCAGCCTGGTGCAAGTCTACAATTTTGTTTCTGGTGTCCTTTGACAGGTCTTGGCCATAGTGGAGTTTGGAGTGTGACTGTTTGAAGTTGTGGACAGGTGTCTTTTATACTGATAACGAGTTCAAACAGGAGCCATTTAATACAGTTAACAAGTGGAGGACAGAGGAGGCTCTTAAAGAAGAAGTTACAGGTCTGTGAGAGCCAGAAATCTTGTTTGTTTGTCGGTGACCAAATACTTATTTTACCGAGGAATTTACCAATTAATTCATTAAATATCCAACAATGTGATTTCCTGGATTCTTTCCCCCCATTCTGTCTCTCATAGTTGAAGTGTACCTAGGATGAAAATTACAAGCCTCTCTCATCTTTTTAAGTGGGAGAACTTGCACAATTGGTGGCTGACTAAATACTTGTTTGCCCCACTGTATGTCACAAGACTCATCCAACGCCACACTGAAAAACTCACATGTTTGAAGATCAGAGTGTAACTGCGCTTCAATGGCGGTGTTAATGTCCGATATTCTGCGTTCAACAGTGTGGCGGGACAGTTAAACGTCTGATACCGCTCGTTTCAGTTTTTTGTTTTCTGGAAACAAGATTTCAACCACGTTACTGAGGCATTTGTGAACAAACTCCCATTCATTGTACGGCTTTTTAGCTTGTGCTATGTTCCAAGCAACTTGATAAGATGCAAGCGTTACGGTCTCTGAGTGCTTCGTTATTTTTTTTTAAAACTGTATCTGCTTTTCTGCCTGACCTTTCAAGGTGTTTATCTTCTGCTTGCGAAGTTCCGTACATTTTGGGAAGTCCTGGTCGATGTTAGCATGGAGTGAGGTGAAATGGCGCTTATTATAAGTATTCGTTGTTCTCGCGTCCCAGGAGAGTAGCTTAAAATAAGGAGACCAATGGAGTCTCTCAAAAGGTTCAAATGGGTTCCTTTAATTATAGTGCGGTAATGGAACAAACAGAAAGTGGTTCGAGAGAGCTGCTGCAGCTGCCGTCTCGCAGTCACAGCCGTGGAAAGAGAGCCAACAAAGCTCCGTCACCTAACTATGGTCCAATTCCAAATCACCCCCTACACCCTACCCCAATTTAGAGACAATGGACGTCCACTCTCGGGAGACGTCTGACAGTGGTGCGGTTACCCAAAGTGACAGACCTAATTTTACCTCTATTTAGAAGCAATGGACGTCCACTCTCGGGAGAGAGAGCTCCAGCATGTGTTCCTGAAATGGGGACTCAGGTTATTTCACACCTCCAGGAGAGAGACCGCGAAAACCACCTGTCTGTGGCCCCTCACAGACCACCAAAGGACAGACTACAGACCTCCAGCATGTCTCCCTCACATGGGCACTCTGCTTATTTCACACCTCCAGGAGAGAGACCAGTAATTGCACCTCTCTTTGGCATCTCAAAGAGCCCCAAAGGACGGACTAATGACCTCCAGCATGTGTCCCTGACATGGACACCTCCATAACCTTGCACACCATGAGTCCCCGTGCCCCCGGACTTAAGCACTCCCCCACGGACTAAACCCAGATGATCACACCCTACAGAACCTCATGCACCTGGTAACACTTAAAGGTGGTGGATTTTGTGGTGCTTTTCTGGCAGCCCATCAGCATCCATATTCGGCCTTCTTCACGGCACTCCCTTCTGTGGAGGATATTCTCATGCTCCTGGTAACCCTTTAAATAGTACCAGCTGTGCTTCACCAAATGTCTTGGCAGTCTTGTGATCCTGCACATGGATGATGTAGCCCTCAGCAGTGCCCCTTCTGTCCGCCTCCAAGACCTCAGTGTTGGTCATGTTTGCGTACACACCCGGACGGTGGCCATACAGGAGGCTACAATGGAGGGTTAGATAGCCATATCGGAGGTACTGGGTGATTGAGGTCGGATTGCAAGCCATCAGATCAAGGAGATCAGGGATGCGCTTCTCAGCGGCCGCCATGGCGGCAAGAAGCTCCGCCTGGCTCGGCAGACGATCCAGCTTGTTCCTCTTCACCTTAAACTGGTGGACAGTGACAGACTTTTTCAAGTCGTTCATGTTGGCTTTCACCTCTCTGAGGATGTGGGTCATATCAGACTGGGTGAGCCTGCACCCCCGGAGCTTTGACTCAGACAAGTACCTCAGGAAATGGTTCACATTCTTCAGGAACAACAGCGATGTTGTGACTGCCCGGCCCGACTTTACAATATACTCGCTCCAGCCACGGACCCTCTTCGTGTCTTTTAGGAACAGCCAATCTGACAGCCGGTTAACACCATGGGCCATGAATACGAGGAAGTTCTTTATCCGGCTGACCTTGGACAGACAATGATGCCTGTATGTCTGAATGTACGTCTCCATGCTTTGAGGCAACGTGATTTCACGGATGGTATTCCCCCGTCCCTTCCCAGTGGACCAGTGAGGAGAGGGCCAGTCCTTAGCCAGATTAGCTTTCAGCTTATTTTAGACGGACGCACGGGTCTTCTGGCATGCAGGGGTCTCACTACCGGAGGCTGCTGGGGACCGCATGACAGTCTTGACCGGGGTCTTGAGAGGGGTCTCACTACCGGAGGCTTCTGGGGACCGCATGACAGTCTTGACCGGGGTCTTGAGAGGGGTCTCACTACCGGAGGCTGCTGGGGACCGCATGAGAGTCTTGACCGGGGTCTTGAGAGGGGTCTCACTACCGGAGGCTGCTGGGGACCGCATGAGAGTCTTGACCGGGGTCTTGAGAGGGGTCTCACTACCGGAGGCTGCTGGGGACCGCATGACAGTCTTGACCGGGGTCTTGAGAGGGGTCTCACTACCGGAGGCTGCTGGGGACCGCATGACAGTCTTGACCGGGGTATTGAGAGGGGTCTCACTACCGGAGGCTACTGTGTTTATGCCGGATGTACTTGAGATTGCCAGGCCCTTAAATCGTATACATTCTTCCTCTTCCTCAAGCACAGCAGCAGTGGCACTCTGCTTCCTGGGTTTTATCCCTTTTTTCAGCCTGGAGCGCAGGGTCTTCACCTCATCAATGAGGGCATCCTTCTGAGCCCTTAATGCCACATTTTCCAGCATCACCTGCCTGCAGTCCTCTTCATCACACTCAGTATGTGGGGAGAAGGGTGGAGGGTGCACCGGGTATTCTTCCTCATTGTCTATATCCAATGATGTAGCCATTCCAATGATGGGATTAGTCTCTCTGAGGTCATGGAGCAATTGCAGGGCCACACTATGCTTCAGCCTTGCCAGGACCTGATGTGCCTCATCTCGGGAAAACTCAGGGTGGTCATGAGTTACATGACGGTCTAGTTTCTTCCCAGCATACGAACACCCTGTGATGGGACAGGGTTTGGTCCGAACATTTATTCTGCCACTGGCCATTTTAAGAACGATGCCTCTTTCCTCCAAGTTGCGCACTGCATGTTTGTGCTTAAGGTGCTTGTTCAAAGCCAGATAGAAGAGTCTGCACACCGGGCATTCGGACGACATCCTTACTGAAACAGACACAGTGAATTGTATATCAATTATTTTATGTTTCTCCGTTTATATGCGTTAGCGTAACCGGTGATTGCAACAATGGGTCCGATGCTTCAATGCCTGGTACACGGACCAAGGGAGGACTTGGGTTACCACCGGGTTAAATGGTCCCACCTCCGCACCAACGTGGGGCTGGTGATGGCAACATTGGGTCCGATGCATCAATTCATGGTGGCCCGACCATGAGAGGGTTTGGGGTGCCCCGGAACCAGGCAGTACCCCAGCAGGAAACATGTTTTATGGTCAAAGGAGGAAAGAGTGATAGAACCGGGGTAAAGCAAAGAAAGTGTCCGACAATAGTGACTTGTGAGGCGGCCAGAGAGTCTGTCATCTCTTGGTCCTATCCTCCAGGCAATGCGGTACCAGAACTGGGTCAAATTGACCAAAATGTAAAAAAAATAAGTTTCAATTCTGCTTGAAACCGTTGTTACATACAGTTATGGCATTTCCTGTTTCTGCCGGAGAGAGGGGAGGCCGTCCCAAAGCTTGCTGCTGTGTTTACTCCCTCCATCTGACAGGAGAGAGCCTCGTTGAGCTGCGAGTGTGGCTACAGACGGAGTTCACTCTGTCACGGAGGGGTAGGGTCGAGGGGGTGATTTGGGATTGGGCCTGAATATCTCATAATTTGGCTCCTCCTCTTCAATGGCGGCTGTGGTGACGCAGGGGGACCTCCCACCTCGGTCTTCTATGTCTGATATTGCGTAAAGGTAAAGCTTTTCAAAATGAACTTTAGCAACAACGTTAGCCACAGACGAATGCTAACCGGAAATGTTTTCAGAATAAAACAGTTTTAAACTTACTGTATGTTTAAACTAAATTACGTCATTAAACATTGATTTTAATTGTTTACACGCTGAAGATTTGAAGCCTTGAAGCCCATTTTAGGATCAAACTCAGTTCATGGTCAGATAGTGTTTAATCAACGATAGGTTTTCCCGCCCTCAAAGGTGATTGGTTCACTGCATCGCAGGTATTATTGTGATTGGCTCTTGGGCCACATCAAAATTAGACGCGCTGTCATCCTCTCATACTGACAACTGACACCACACATACACACGTAGGGAAAGCCGGGACGAAAGTAACACGGGACGAAAATAATGGACCGATTTTATCCGAGCCCAAACAACTTTGACCGGCCAAATTACGTCAGAAATATCAGCATTCAATACTTAACAGACCTACTAAATATCAGGTTTAACTGTCAGGAGTCCGTGTCTCTACCCCACAACTCACACATATAAAATTCGATCTGAACTGAAGAGCCGCATGAAACTGGGCAAAGAGCCGCATGCGGCTCGAGAGCCGCGGGTTGGCCACCCCTGGTATACAGCATCGGTGGAGGGTCAGGCACATTACCCTAGGAGATGAGCATGTTCAAACGATAAATATTTCCGCCATGAATTAGAAAGGGCTTAGAAAGAAATGCTCATAACTCATCAACAATGTATCCAAACATCACAGGTTTTGGTAAATAGGTTCAGTCTGTCTTGGGGAATAGGCACACCAAAGCATTTTCATTTTGGACTGTAGGGGGCGCCAAAAACACCACCAATTTATAACTCAAGAGCGGATGGACTAATCTTTTTTTTTTTTTACACATACTCTCGGGGCGACTACGAACTCAGATTTAAAGTGTCGTAACAAATGCAGAATTTGGGCGTGGCCTATACATTTTTTTTAAATTGCGATAGCATAAAATGAGCTTCGGACGCAAAACTTGGGACACACGTCAGAGCCCACGACCTTTTCGAGAATGTAAAAAAAACAACTTAATTTTTCAAAATAACTGCTCACTAGCGCCCCCTATTGTGTGGTAGTCACATATAGTTTCTCAGAACTTCACGAATGTTGGCACAGACATTCCTCATGGAATTGCGGACATATTTGTTCATACATTCCATTAGCCCTGCCCCCCAAGAAGTCGGCCATTTTGAAAAATGTGCGTTTTTCATGCATTTTAAGCACATTCTTGCAAACTCCTCCTAGGGTAATGATCGGAAAAATTACAATCCAGGACACGTTCAGCCTCTATCCAATATAATGCTAAATTGAGAAGAACATTTTTGATAGCTCAATCGTGGAGGTCGTAAGCTAACAGCGAATACACCATTTTTGACGATTTACATGTCGCAAATTACTCCAAACTACTCGGATATAGTGATTCCGATATTCACGAAACGCTGTTTACATATTGCCATCATGATTGCGCACATATTTCAAATTGCCTTCCATTAGCCCCGCCCCCCAGAAAGTCGGCCATTTTGAAAAATGTGCGTTTTTCAGCCATTTTACGCACATTTCTGCGGACTCCTCCTAGGGGAATGATCGGAAAAATTCCAATCCAGGACAAGTTCAGCCCATTTCCAATGTGATGCGAAATTGCGAAGGAATAGTCGATCGCTCAAACGAGGACTTCGTAAGCGAACGGAGAACTTTCCATTTTTTACGATTTGAATGTCACAAATTACTCCAAACTACTCGGATATAGTTATTCCGATATTCACGAAACGCTGTATACATATTGCTATTATGATTGCACACATATTTCAAATTGCCTTCCATTAGCCCTGCCCCCCAGAAAGTCGGCCATTTTAAGCACATTTGTGCTAATTCGTCATAGGGAAATGATCGGAGAAATTCCAATCTAGGGCAACTTAAGCGCATATCCAATGTGATGCTACATTGCGAAGGAATAGTCGATCGCTTGAACATGGAGCTCGTAAGCTAATGGAGAATTTACCATTTCTCACTATTTATATGTCAGATACTTATATTAAGCTACTGAGACCCGCCTGTCTGCCAGGCACATCAACTCTCTCTCACTCACTCACTCACTCACTCACACACACACACACACACACTCTACAAAACACACTTACACATTGTACAACAAACAGCTCCTAAAGCATAATAACAGGCTACATCCCTTCTATATTTTATTATGTGAAGCACTATATGGTTTCAAGCCAGTTTTAATATGCGTTTTTGATTGGCTGTTTGTCTTTGTGGTTGTTTTGAATACTTGTGTCTGGTTGGCTGTTCGATTTGAAAATGATGCAGTATTTAAACATTCGTCAACAAGAAAAAACCACAAAGCCAACATGGATTCCCATGGTAAATTGCATGTCACTTGTTAGAGAAATGGCCAAATTTAGATTAATGTTACTTGTTATTAATTCATTATGTGCTTGTTTTAGGGGTGCCTGATAGAATATGATTGAATGTATTTAACTAATGGTTGAAATGATCTTTTTAGATCAAAAACTCGTGCGCTACACTGCAGCAGGACAGACCTTCGCTGTGAGACCTTTGGTTTTTAATACCACTGCTACGCTGACGATACCCAATTAATTCTGTCCTTTCCCCGCTCAGAGACCCAGGTCGTCGCACGCATCTCTGCTTGTTTAGCTGACATCTCTCAGTGGATGTCTGCTCACCACCTCAAGCTCAACCTTGACAAGACTGAACTGCTTTTCCTTCCGGGAAAAGATTGTCCCACTCTTGACCTGACAATCAACATCGGCACCTCTGTTGTTTCCCCGACTGCAAGGAATCTGGGTGTGATCCTAGATAACAACCACTGCAAACATCGCTGCTACAACCCGTTGCTGCAGATACACGCTTTACAACATCAGGAAGATACGTCCCCAGCTGACCCAGAAAGCCACGTAGGTTCTGGTCCAGGCTCTCTCGCCTCACGCCTAGACTACTGCAACTCCCTCCTGGCTGGTCTACCTGCATGTGCCATCCAGAATGCAGCGGCTCGTCTGGTCTTCAACCTTCCTAAATTTTCCCACACCACTCCGCTCCTCCGCTCCCTTCACTGGCTTCCAGTAACGGCTAGAATCCACTTCAAGACACTAGTACTTGCATACCATGCTGCGAATGGATCTGGCCCTTCCTACATCCAGGACATGGTTAAACTCTACACCCCAGCGCGTGCACTACGCTCTGCATCAGCCAAACGACTCGCTGCACCCTCGCTGCGAGGAGGACCCAAGTTCCCATCAGCAAAAACACGTGGGTTTGCTATCCTGGCTCCAAAATGGTGGAATGAGCTCCCCATTGACATCACGACAGCAGAAAGCTTACACATCTTCCGGCACAGACTGAAAACTCATCTCTTTCGACTCCACTTCGAGCGATAGAACTATTAACAAAGCACTTATATACTAATAAAGGACTGGCTTACCTAAAGCCAGTTGAGTAGCACTTGAAATGTTTGGCTCTATGAAACCTGATGTACTTATATGATTCTGTTTTCTACAAGGTTATGTCTTCCTGGTCGATTGTACTTATTGTAAGTCGCTTTGGATAAAAGCGTCAGCTAAATGTAATGTAATGTGAGGAAAGGTAGGCTGTTTTAAAATTGTTTGAAATACAATTTGAATTACAAACTTATTATTTTTCCAGTGTTTTTTTTAATGTTTCGTGCAAAGTTTCTACCGGTAATTACTCAAAAATAATTCACATGCAACTTCGCAGCTGTGACGGACTGCGGAGCTGAGCAAAACACACACTAACAGTTAGACCAAACACACTTAGCTATTCCATCTACCTCTGGAAATAGGTAAACTAGTTATACATATGTTTATTCTTCACTGTTGGCTCACTCATTACTCTGGATTATGCTAGCTGCATTAGGTATTTCTGCTGACAGCCCGTCAATATCTCTAGAGGGGGGAGAGAGGAAAACACAGGCTCGGTTTATTATCCAAAGCTCTGGTTTCGTGTGTACACTATTTAGTAACTGTTGTTCTGTGTTTGTAGGGCTCCCAGTGTACCTTCTCACAGCCTCCATGTGCCGGGTGGTGTTCAGGGCCATATACCGAACCTGACTGCTGCATATGTGCACCCCGGCACTTTCCTACGGAGGAGCCTGGAGCAGCATGCATGGAGATTCGACCGGGTGACCGGGGAGGCTCTGGTGGTCATGCACATCGGCACCAATGATGTGGCCTCCGGACTGTCCCCAGCAGCCATCGTGGGACAAATGGAGGCCCTCATTGACCAGATCCAGCGCGGCCATGCAAAGCCTCTCTATGTGGCCGTCTGCTCCATCATCCTCCGGCCGGTGGACAATGACTGGACCAAGCCTACGGTGCGGGAGACGAACCGCGGCTTCAAGCAGTTGTGTCAGCACAAAAAGGACTGCATT
The DNA here is from genome assembly GCA_902827135.1 of Harpagifer antarcticus. Taxonomy (NCBI): domain Eukaryota; kingdom Metazoa; phylum Chordata; class Actinopteri; order Perciformes; family Harpagiferidae; genus Harpagifer; species Harpagifer antarcticus. The sequence goes on from CADEHL010001526.1 coordinate 1,264,918, forward strand.
TACCTCCCTACTGGGACACTGTTTCTCAAAAACAGACAAATACTTAGGGGAAGAGAGAGAGACAAACAGACAGACAGACAGACAGAGAAACACACACACACACACACACACACACACACACACACACACACACACACACACACAGTGTTACTGTTAATTATTGTTGTTTTGTTCATAATTTCAATTTTATAAATGTTAATAAAATGTGTTTCTATACTAGTATTATATTGTGCTTTCTAATGTATTAACTGGGTCAATTTGGAAGAGTTTTAGACATTAATTTGTGACACACACACCTACACACACTGTACAACACACACCTATGCATGGTCCTTGTCAGTAACTTTAGACATCGTAACACAATTTTAAACGAGATTTTATTTTAGATTCTACATTTTACTGATACCAACTATATAATATTTACATTGTTCATTACAAAAAACATATATATATTTTTAATATATTTTTATTTTTAACTTTTAATGACAATCAAACATGTGGGAAGAGGGGGGCCGGCCGCCACTGTACATAATAATAATAATAATAATAATAATAATAATAATAATAATAATAATAATAATAATAAGATAGAGATAGGAAATTACTGACAGGGAACCCTCTGAATCAGCGCCATATATAGAGTATATCTGAATCAGACTACGAGTGGCTGACTGCATCCAGAGTGTTCGATTCAGAAACGTGACTCTGTCACCCTTTACGTCACAAACAAAGATGGTGGATGAGATCAGATCTATAACACACCATGTAACACACATGGAACGATAGTCAATGGGCCTGCTCCTTACCTCTCTCTCCCTCTCTCACGCAGCCAACGTGCAGGCGACAAGACGGGTGACGCGTATGACGTAGCTCATTCTCTTGCATGCTTTTGCCGCACTGAGAACCGATTTAAAAGCTTACATATTATATTCCACAAAAAACAACAACGACGACCACCAGAGACCACCGGATTCGTGCTCTGGACTGAATTTGCTGTGAAAAAACGTGAGTCACTCTAGAGGCATTGTATTGTAGTGTGTGGATTTGCTAGCTCCGCTCTGCTAACAGAGTCCCTAGCATGCTAACGGAGCACACTCGTAGCTAACACTATCGTCAATATAGACACAGCGTTATACAGTGTTACATTAAGTAATGTCGACAGAATTTGGTCTATATGTTTGAATATGGTTGTTTGCACCGTTCAAAACACAATATACACACGTTTATTCAAGTTTCGATTTGCAGTTGTATTGCAGCACGTGTGTTCTGTGCGTACATGCTAACTATGCTATGTGCGTATGTGAGCCGGGGCTGTCTGGGCTCAGGCCGTGAGGAAGTTAAACAATATGTGGCTTCAGCTTCATACATTGCCAATAATGTCATTTCATTTGAGCATATTTATATCTGTTTAATAGGTTGTGGAAGTGCACCCCAACATATTTATTGATCTTCTTTGAGTCCCTAGCACAGGATTGCCAACTTTGGGTACCTGGCTGGAGTGAGATTTTGATATCATGGGTTTAATTACATATGCGCACAAAATGACTGCTATCGTGTCAGCAGCGGGACCTTAGCATATATATATATATATATAGAAATACACAATATTGGACACAGACTATAAAGGGCACAAAGTTTCATTCACTATTGAAAGTCAAACACATGTTTGTTTCCACTGTTTTATTGTGTGCCTGTCGCGATAAGCAATTAATTGACGTATCGTACGATAAATAAAAATGAACTCGATAAATTGCTATTTACATGAGGATGTGACTAGCCGTTTGAAAGGATGTACTTGAATTATTATTATATATTATCATTATGTCAGTGGTCTAAAATGGTCATACAACGGTGCTGACAATATTATCCTTTAATCGCAATAATTTCCGGGAAAATGTATCCAACAAAATAAATTATCGTGAGAGGCCTATACATGAAACACACACACACAAACAAATGTACAGACTTACTCCAAACTGCCACATATATTAATTATCATACTCTCACTCTCATATACTCTTTGACTCTATTTTGGCCTAGTAGAACAATAAGCAGCAGACTTTTACTTTTTTATCATTTCTACTGGATCTTAGATCTGCGCATGCGCAATACGGGTCGGCAGTTGTGAGAGAGTATTTGTGTTGGGTAATCTATGGTAGGGCTAACCCATACAGTGGTGGGGCTCAAGTCAGTATTTGCAATGTAATTACATACACGCTCCCAGAGGCGCGGGAAGGTAAATTGAGTGGGGGTGCTGAGGTGCTGGACTCCAGTGAACACTATTACGGGCACTATAGAGCACGCACAAAAGCACTCCCCACACGCAAACACACAGTACTGTTACAATGAAGGCTCGATAATCAGCTCACGGCATATAGGCAGGGGTAAAACTGCGGTCAAGCCAGCCTCCACTCGGGAAAACTTGGTCAAGCCAGCCCGCACGTGATATTGCGGTGCGCGAATAACCTATGCATTACGGTAGAATCCTGGAAACACTGCCTCTGTGTTTAGATGAGAATAAAATAAAAACTGTCCAGTATCAAAGACTCATTTCACTTCAGGGTCATAGCAGGACATCACATCTAGTCACTTAGAAAAAAATCAGGACATTCTGATGTAGAGTTTCAAAATAAAAGACTCTTTGAAGTCTCATGAGCTATCATCCCTGTTTTTAGATGAGAATAAAACAAAAACTGTCCAGTATCAAATACTCATCTCACTCCAGGGTGATAGCAGGACACCCCATCTAGTCACTTTGAAAACATCAGGACATTCTGATGTACAGTTTCAAAATAAAAGACCTTTGAAGTCTCATATATGAGCTCTCATCCCTCTGTGTTAAGATGAGAATAAAACAAAAACTGTCCAGGGTTAGGGTTAGACCAACTGGCACGCGTGCCAGCCTTGGCACGCGGCACCGTAACCAGTGGCACACTAGGAATAAGTGGAATAAGTGTGCAAAAATATTTAAATTGTATTTTCGGATCCTGAACGAGACAGCTGCCAGAGCGCGTCTCCCCGTTACCTGCAGAAGGAAGCCATGCACGCAGCGCAGCCCCGCTCTCTTTATCTCCAGGTGACTTTCTGCCGCTTTCCTCCGTGGTGCTGATCGTTTCACCACGGAGGAAAGCACTTCACTAATTGCAGTACCTATAAGGAGCTGTACAAATGCCGCAGTTTTTGCATGGCTGTGTATTTAGTTGAAAGCCCAGTGGCGATCTGCTCATCTCTCATCGAAATAATATGCTACAAAGGGGCGGACTGGCCATCTGTGTGTTGAACTTTCCTGTCGGCTCCCAGACCGTAGTCGAGGAAGGCAGAAGCAACAAGCTTCAGGTTCAATACCCCACTTTAGCTTCAATGACTGGAGAGAGGCGAGCTCTTCTTGGGAGGCCGTTGCATTTATTTAGCTGTTCTTCTGTTTCACAAAATATATCACAGACCTCTGTTTCCCTGCTTCCTCGTTTCACTTCCAGAAACATACACACGCTCCCTCACTGTCGCTCTACCATCCACACACACATGCACAAGCCACACCTCTCTCTCTCTCTTAAAGGGACAGCGATCTCATCTTACTCTGCGTCACCCTAATATCATAACATGTGTGTTCTGGAGAATAACAGAACGGACGATCGTCCTTATTATTATGCCGTTTAAACCAATTATTTAAATGTGTTTGTTAAATTCGACATCATGTCAGTTGCGCTGACAGGTCCACACACTGCTTCCTCGCAGCGAGGCTCCCCCATCCTGCTGATAGTTGACGAGCGTCAAGCTCCTCATATCCTTATGGATATTTTACAAATCACTCCCCTTTCAAACTGTATTCTTGTTTTACTGCCATATAGTATTTCATAACTGTTTTTCCTTTATTCTCTTATTTTTTTATAACTATAATGATCATATGAAGGTGTGCCGCGGAAATAATCTTTTGAATAATTTGTGACCAAACCGTTTGAGACCCACTGAGATAACTTAGACTAAAGTGAACTATCTAAACACTCAGAGAGTCCTTTAGCTCACCTGAGCCTCTCAGTCTGAGAGGAGAGCTCTCCTCCAGCTTGTTGTGGAACCAACAGCTCCGTATGTCCGTTAGTGCAGCTAGCTAACCAGATGCTAACAACACGGTCCCTGCTGCTGGCACCGGTCCCTCTCTCTCTCTCCCTCTCTCACACACACTAAATGCGCTACCCCCCCCACACACACACACACACACACACACACACACACACACACACACACACAAGTTTGAATGACACAATCACACTTTTATTTCCATGCAACTCTCTGATTGGTCTGGTGTCTTGCCTCTGTTGCATTCACTGAACACGGGAAATTACAGTACTGCCGTCCTCTCGAGTGTCATGATGAGGTTCACGTAAAGCACGGTTAATGTATTATATTATTGAGGTAGAATTGTCCGGTGCTACAGAAAAAACATTCGGGGCGGGCCAAAATATTATTTTACCAACAATGTGGAATTTATTGGCTACATATTACACAGATTATGCACAGCGGGAGCAGCAATAACCGTCAAATAATAATTCAGACAGGGGAGCTCCGCACCCCCTGCCTGCCGCTAGGGGGTGCTGCAGCGCCCTCAGCACCCCCCTTCCCGCGCCCATGCACGCTCCCCTTGACAGTGAAACGCCACGCGTGAGGTTTAGATTATTTCCCTGTCTCAATCCAAATTGAACTGTATGAAAATTTGTCTTGTAGTAAATAAAAAGGGCGACCTGGAGCCAATCCTGCAACTTCCCCGCAGGTGAAAGAGTTGACAGGCTGAAAGCCCAACCCCTGCAGGGGGGATCTGGGGGGATTCTCCCCCAGGAGATTTTTTTGTTTGTTTGTTTTGAAATAGGCTACTAACATAAAATACACATTCTGGTACTCTCTTGAGAAGAAAAATAAATAAATCTATTACTACACGACATATTAAAAAAATTAATGCCATTTTAGTTTGTTGTTACTTTGTTCTGAAAGCTGAACCTGCTGCTCCTCACAGAGAGAAGAGGGAAGAGGCTGTGTGAATTACTTTACATTGTGAATAAGGGTGGATAGCCCCCATTGTTCTGTGTGTCAAAATGAAAGACAGCCCACACATCTATCAATTATCAAACCGTGGGGTCTTATTTCATTACGTGTTGATTTCTATCAACACGTAATGTTGTATCGATGCATAGAGATGTACTACAGCAAAAGTATTCTCCGTCGGGACTTCCTGGAACAACACCACGCCGTTATCGTGATTCTGATTGGCCAGAAGACATGATCAAAGATGTTCTATTGGGAAGACGATCACTACGTGACAAAAGTTTTCAAAACCGTTTCTAGTCTTCGGTATTCTTGTTTTTGGCGTGAGAATAGTTTGGGCAGCGTGAGAGCGTGAGATTGAGAGTGAAAGCGTGTGTCACACGCCAGATGCGTGAGAGTTGGCAACCCTGCCCTAGCATGCTAACGGAGCACACTCGTAGCTAACACTATCGTCAATATAGACACGGCGTTATACAGTGTTACATTAACTAATGTCGACATAATTCGGTCTATATGTTTGAATATGGTTGTTTGCACCGTTCAAAACACAATATACACACGTTTATTCAAGTTTCGTTTATGTATTGCAACACGTGTGTTCTGTGCGTACATGCATACTTTGCCAATAATGTCATTTCATTTGAGCATATTTATATCTGTTTAATAGGTTGTGGAAGTGCACCCCAACATATTTATTGATCTTCTTTATGGTATTTATGGAAAAATGTATTACTTTGAAAACATGTATTTAAATGTATAATTTTGTTTATTTTTTATATTTCCATTGTTTTTTCTGTACAATTATACTTAAAGTTCAGGGTACTCAACTGTTCATTTTTTTTCATTTCATATTTATAACACATTAAAAATAATAACAAACAAAACACAAATCTGAAAAACAGAATACGGTATTGATAGATATTGTAATTGTGTTTAGAAATTCATCATATGCCTTATCAATATCGTCTCTCTCATACTACCCTGCAATTGTGATTTAGTAAGTCATGCTTAAATGCATTTATCTTGAGTTCTCAATCTGTTGTATTTGAAAAGGCTGGCAACTTTAGGTTGCTTATAACTGCAATGATAGACAATACAAACAGGTAAATGATCACTGATGTCACTAGTAGTCCACCTATGTATTTTTTTCCATAATGTTTGTGAATATGTTGTCTATTAATGTAGCACAGTGAGAAGTGATTGTACTGGTGGTTTTAGGATACAAACCCATACTGTACAATGTATGAAGTCTTCTGTCATTTTATGTTTTTTTGGATTCAACAAGTCAATATTGTAATCCCCACAGATAAACATACTTTTTTGTAATGATTTTGGGGGGAAAATTCTATCCTAACTGTAAATGTGTCAATACAGGTCCCAGGAGCTCTGTAGCTCACAATAACATTTTTAGACCTTTCCATACACATGTCTACTGTAACACATTCAAACAAATCCTCAACAGCTGTTCTCATGCTCTCCACCACCTTCTAGTTCATTCCTTTATCCACATAGATTGCCACACTCCCTCCACCGTTATTCATTCTGTTTGTATAATTCAGTTCATAGCCATCCATCTCAAGTCCACACCTTTCTCAGCACTGATCAAGGTCTCTGATATTGCAATGATGTTGAATGGGTTCTTAAACTAACTTAGATATTCTTGGTGGTTTTAAGTTCATGTCTGTAATTTTCAAGTATCTATCATACTTTCAAATATAAATTGCTCTTTAATATTGTAAAGCTTTAGTATTGTTTTGTATTACTATTTAGTGTTATTTGACGTCACCTTCATCATTTACTGAATTACTTTAAACACATGTAATGCCATATTAGTTATTAACCAGTGTTTTATATACAAGGTGAAGCTAAATTGTTTATATCATAATGGATTATAAATATTTTATATGACAACTGTGCATTATGTTTAACTGTATTTTTGTTTTGGTTTTATATAAAGGTTAGGATGCCATGGAAGAAGTCCTTCAAAATGAGGCGGTTCCCTCCGAAGGCAGTTCTCTCTGATGCCAAAGGTATGCTGCATGAATCTGTTGAATGCACATGCGCTACTTCCGCTACTGTCCAGCCAAAGATAGTTGGTAGCAAGCATTTGAGGTTGGCTAGAAAGGGAGATCAGAGTGCCAAGTTGTGTACTGTTGCAGCTTTGATAAGGCACAAGCTTTCCTGTGTGTGCACATGGAAGGCTTCTGTGCTGGACTCCATTCAGGAGGAAGGAAGGAAACTGAATATTGAAAAACTGGGCAAAGGCGTTGACAGTCAGTTTGAGATGTTTGACTCACTCTGGAGTATGTCCACAGGTACTGAGAGTTATGGTGTTTGTTCTGGGATTAAGAGTGATGGTGTGTGTGCTCAACTGTATGAAGCATTGCAGCTACCCTTGATGGACGATGCATCTTGTTAGCTGGACATGGATGGATTTTACTGTGCGATTGTACAGCACAATCACAACTTTTCTGTTGTGCATCTTAATCCTTGTAATTCCACAGGAATGCCCCTTGACTATGGCAGGTCGGTAGCGCTTTTCCACAGCAGCTTCCCTGAACTCATGCTGTATATCACTGCTTTGTCACAGGCTTTAAATGCAAAGAAGTTCAGTGTCGGGACTGTGAGGGTGAACAAGGTGCTACATTGTGTGGCAGGTGATGCACACAACAGTAATATTGCTGAGAAAAGGGAGCAGGCTTCATCTTCTGAAGTCAAAAGCAGTGGTTCAGCTCCCAATTTGAAACGCAGATTGTCTGTACCAGAAGGTGTTGCGTTGAAAAAGTGCTCTGTCCCTCTTAAACGATTGAAACAGGAATCAGATTGTGGCAAATGGTCAATGCAGAGTAACGCAGTGCCTGAAGTACTGGTTTCTAAGGAAAGACATAAACATGTTAGATATGTTCAAGGGACTTTTCATCAAGCCCATAGCAAATTTGGTGCCAATGCGGGAAGTTAATGTGTTGCCATGTCCTTGGCAGCTATGGTTTGGCACAAGAGGCAGAGTGTAATGACTTGGAACACACAACAGCTTGATGATGTTGTCAACAGTGGCGACAAACTGTACACTTTTTTGACTGAAACCGATTGCATTTCTCAGCATTCATCGTTTGGATATCTTCTCATAAAGGAATTGCCAACCATCATCACTTTACATGACCGCCCGTGTGGCTTGGAATACAGCAGCCCTGTAGTTGGACATCTGTATGTAGAAGAAGGAGAGCTCCTGACTAATGGAGTAGCATACACTTTGAAGGATGGTCTGATGAAGATCTTTGAAACATACGATCACTGTTTCATTACAGTTCACGTGAACACTTGTGCTATTTTCCATCAGGATGAACAGTATGTTGTTTTTGACTCGCATGCACGTGACACAGATGGCAAGGCATTTGGTTCAGGAAAAAGCATAGTTTTATACTATGAGACACTTCTAGATTTGTGTGTTCACATTCGTGGTTGGGGTAGACGCAACACAGAACAAATAGACAGGAATCAATTTTAGATTACAGGACTTACTCTGAACAGCACAGTGGATATTTATAACCGCAGTGCTTCTTGTGATGGGAGTGCAGCTTCGTCTACTGCAGAAGTCCATAATATTGCCCCACAAAATCCTGAAAATGCTTTTTGTGGACAGCAACACACAGTGAGCCAGTGTACAGACACGACTACCAATGCTGACTGTGTAGTAAAACTGGAAAAACTCTCCGAAGATCCTATTCAACTAGTAGGTGACAGTAACTGTGTTGCGACTCGGATGATGGATTTCTTGGAGCAACAACAATGGAGTATCAGTTCAATGTGTTGTCCAAAGAAACAGCGCACACTTTGAGTAGTCAGTTACAGTTGGAGTACAGGAAACATGGAGATGTCCTCAGTGGATCGATTGGTGCTCTCCGTGTCCCGTGCACAACTGACAAAATTGTTGGTGATGGCAACTGCTTTTTTCACGCTTTATCACAAGTGGTGTGTGGCAGCCAACAATCCCAGCTCATGGTCAGGCGTAAGATCGTTAAACACATGATGTGCAATGAGGAGCACTTTAACAGTTTGGTCAGAGAAGAGTACACCAGTAGTTTGAAGGACTATTTGGATAAATCCAAAATGTCTCAATCAAAGACCTGGGCAACAGAGGTAGAAATCCACGGTGCTGCAAACCTTCTTGGATTAGATATCTACACACACATCGATGACCACTGGTTGAAATAATAATAATAATAATAATAGATTTAATTTGTTAGCGCTTTTACAGGTGCTCAAAGACGCTTTACAGATATAGTGAAGGGAAAAGGAAGGAACAACAAATAAATATATAGTAAACAATCACACATTAAAAGCCAGATTGAAGAGGTGAGTTTTTGTAAGTTTTTTGAAGGTGGTGAGGTCAGTGCAGTCTCTGATGGGTTGGGGGAGTGAGTTCCAGAGGGAGGGGGCAGCGACGGAGAAGGCTCTGTCCCCCCAGGTCCGGTGATTGGTGCGGGTGGGGATGGATAGGAGGTTGGCATCTGATGAGCGGAGGCAGCGGGAAGGGGCGTGGTGGTGCAGCAAGTCTGTGAGGTAGGGGGGGGCCTGATTGTTGAGGGCTTTGTGGGTATATAAATACAGCTGTACAGGCCCAAAACTTTCAGAGCAGGGCATTTATTTGAAAAATTGCAATGGAAATCACTATGAACCAGTTGTTTGCACAAAGAATGGGAATTTGTTGGAATGTCATAACTTGTGTAACATTCAGCCAATGTGCTACGCAAAACCAACGCTAACGAGGAATGCTAATAGGGCCAATGTTGAGAAAAAGGTTGGCAATGATATGTCTGAGACAAAGTCCACAGAGATTGATAGCTCTTGTTCAAGTAAGAGTAGTTCTCGACTTCGAACAGATTCAAAACATATTGCAAAGAATAAGAGGTTGTCTGAAAAACGGAAGTATGAGGATACAGAATTTCGACACATTAAGAACAGGGCATCGGTTGACAAATATCATGATGATGACAAATACAATCTCAGCTTGAATACAGCCAGCATTCTGAAATATCATAAAAATTACGAGCATAGAGCAGCTGTGTGTAAAGCTAACAAGAAAAAGTATTCCACAAACACGAACCATAGAGTGTCATTGCAACTGGCTAATAAAAACAAATCCATTCAGGCAAAACGCAATAAGCGTTCCTTTGATTTTGTTTTTAAACAGTTTCATGACACCATAAAGAACGGTCCTGATTTTGTGTGTTGTTCCTGAGTCAAACTGAAACGCAAATTGACATACATAGGACATTATTTATACCAATATGTCAGTATCGATCGAATCAGGAGCGTTGCAGTGGTTAAAAAGGACAAATCCATATTACGCTAATGTAGACTTCAATGACGATTGGTTAAATCAATATGAACAAGACCTCGACGAAGAGCATACTGTTGATGACGTACAGCCTGATGAGACATGTGTTGAAGAGGAAACTTTACATGATCGCCAGACACATGGCATGTTCATGGATACATGCCTTCAGCCAGTGGACCTATGTCAGGACATTTTAGACCATGACGATACAACCCTTAACATTGCACCTGCTGAGGGTAACAATCCAGTTCTACTTCTTTGTGATGAAACCAACGAGGCCAACCGTTTCCCTGGCCTTTTCCCATTGGGAAGTCCGACATACCATGATTTCAGAAACAACAAGGTGACTTTGGCCAGTTACTTTAAGAACCGAATCATGCATGCGGATGGCAGGTTTGCATGTAATTCAGGTATATTTTCTATGCTCAGTACATGACTGAAGTACAGAAGGTGTCGTCATGCATTTCCATCGCTTTACGGAAAAGACATTCAGGGAGAAATACAGGTAAGATTTCAGCGAACATGGTAAACAACACTGATTCTCTGAAAAGACTTCTTCAATCTAATGAAGGATACCGATTTCTGAAGCCAATTCGTGGCACACCGGCTTTTTGGGCTGGAGCCCAAAAGGATTTGTTCGCAATGGTCAGGCAGATTGGGTTGCCCACTTTCTTCTGTTCCTTTTCAGCTGCTGACATGAGGTGGAAGAATTTATTGACCAGCATGATGCTTCAATAGGGTAGGTGTGACAATGTGGACTGGAATGAGAAATGTGGTCTTTTGCATCGCAATCCTGTAACGGCTGCACGCATGTTTCAACACAGATGAGAAACCTTTTTGAAAGATGTCATACGATCACCAAGTCAACCAATTGGGAAAGTGGTAGATTACTTCTATCGTGTTGAGTTTCAACAGAGAGGGCGTCCTCATATACATGCAATTTTCTGGATTGAAGACAGCCCACAAATTGATCGAGAGACTGATGAGGAGGTGATGCGGTTTGTAGACAAGTACATTTCTTTTGAACTTCCAGAAAATGATGAGCTACTTGAGGAAATGGTGTCAACTGTGCAAACGCATAGTAAAAGACATTCAAAATTGTGTAGAAAGAAAAACACTGTGTGTCGTTTCAACTTCCCACGACCACCAAGTGAACGGTCCTTTGTTTCCAGAGTAGGGAAAACAGATAAGTCGTGTTCACAACAGGAAGGCGTCGGCAACCAAATGACCGAAGAACAGGCACGTAAGATCATGTCCATGGTCAAAGAGGCAGTCACTGATGAGACAGCTACTTTCAAAACAGTGTCAAAGCTGTTTGGAAGTCTGGGTATTAACCAGGAGCAGTTTGAATCTGCATTTGAATGCATTGGAAAGAAAACCCAGGTTGTACTGAAGCGCCAACCTACAGACGTATGGGTGAATCCATTCAATAAACGTTTACTTAGCGCTTGGAATGCTAACATGGACATTCAGTTTGTAGCAAATGCATATGCCTGCACTGTGTACATTATATCATACATCGCAAAAGCTGAACGTGAAATGGGATTACTGCTCAGCAACGCTCAACGAGAAGCGACAAAGGAGGGAAACACGGATGCCAAAAAGTCCTTGCGAAAGTTAGGCAGCGTTTATCTGCATAATCGTGATGTTTCCGCACAGGAGGCCGTTTATAGATTGACCCAGATGCATTTAAAAAAATGTTCCCGACTGGTTCACTACATTCCCACAGGGGATAACGCAACGCGTATGAGCCTGCCTCTAAAGGAACTAAAACGTAGGGCAGATTCAAACAATCTCACAGACAACAACATGTGGATGACCAGTTCTGTGGATAGGTATTTAGCTAGACCAAATGAAGACATATTTCATCGGATGTGTTTAGCTACATTTGTGTCGGAATACAGAGTTCTGTGGAAAAACCAGACTTCTGTTAATAGATTGAAACTAGGCAAGGACCTAGAATTCGTCCTGAAAAGGACTAGGGGAAACACTGCAGTGGTGCGCTATGTGCAGTTTTCACATGACACGGATCCCGAGAAGTACTTCAGGAACATCTTGCAGCTTTCCCTACCTTACCGTGTGACGGAAGACTTAAAACCTGAAGCGTTTCAGACTTTCGAACAGTTCTACCATAACGGTCAATGGTTGCTAGACACTTTGATTCACAGTGTTAAAACTACTGTTGATGTAAACAGGCAAACATTTGAGAAAGAATCTGAAGTGATAGAACATTCTGACAATGTTTCAGGAAACACAGGTGCTCTTGAAGATGCCTGGTGTGAAATGTGTCCAGGGCAACAGTTGGAACGCTTGGAATGTGAACAGGAAGTGAGGGAACGAGTGCCAGCTCCCGATGAACATACAGATGCCGTTCCAGACTTGGCCGATGCTGGTGCAGGGGGAAATCGTTTTGATGCACATGGTAACATTATGTGTACATCTAATGCACTTAATCTTCTCAGACCTCTGAATGTCAAACAGAGAGAGATTTGTTATCAAGTTAGACAATGGTGCATTCAAAAGGTAAATGGCAACAACCCAAAACCCTTCAATGTGTTTGTTACAGGTGGTGCTGGGACTGGGAAATCGCACCTCATTAAAGCAATCCACTATGAAGCATCTAGGTTGCTGTCACAATTGCAAGTTCACTTAACTGCCCCTACTGGCATTGCTGCTTATAGTTTAGGAGCCAGCACAATACATAGCACATTTTCTATAGGGTTGAATGTCAAACCTCCCTACACGCCGTTAGGAGAGGAAAGGGTCAGTAACTTACGTGCTGAATTGAGCAATCTGCAGATCCTGGTGATTGATGAGATTTCAATGGTGAATCATTATTTGCTAGCCTATGTTCACGGTAGACTTAGGCAGATGAAGCGAATTAGTGATCACTCACCATTTGGAAAAGTCAGCGTCATAGCTGTCGGCGACTTTTTCCAACTCAAGCCAGTTCAAGGCAAATCCTTGTATTTGGAGGACATGCTATGTGATTTCTGGACTGGAAAATTCTCGATTGCTCATTTAAACACCATTGTACGTCAACAGGACACTGTCTTTGCAGAACTGTTGAACAGGTTGCGTACACGAGCTAAGACGACAGCGCTCGTTGCCAGTAACATAGCTATCTTGAAAAAGTGTGAAACCGGGGAAAGCACTTCAGCGTTGCATATTTTTGCAGCAAATGCACAAGTTAATGACCACAATATCAGACAGTTGTCAGCATCATGTCCAGAGAACCTTTGTGTTGAGGCACTGGATTATGAGAAGAATCAACAATCCGGCCGCATGGAATTGAAAAGAGGGCACTTCAGAAATGTGTCCAAATCTTATTTACCTGAAAGGTTACCGTTAGGAAAGGGTGCACGAGTGATGTTGATAAAAAATATTTATGTGTCTGATGGCTTGGTAAACGGAGTCTGTGGGAATGTCGTAGACATTGTCAACAATATCCACAACACATTTGTGAGCACTGTGTTTGTGAAATTCGATGACGAAAAAGTGGGTACTAACAGAAGGAAGCGTTTACCTTCAACTAGTGAAAACCCTTTGGCTACTCCCATAAACAGGGATGATGAAAGGATACGCAAGGGAAAATTGCGTAAACAGTTTCCTTTGAAACTAGCATGGGCTTGCACAATCCACAAGGTGCAAGGGTTAACTGTTGACAAAGCAGTAGTTTCGCTTAAAAGAATCTTTGAGTCAGGCCAGGCATATGTTGCTTTATGCCGTGTCAGAAGCTTAAATGGGTTGACAATTCAGGACTTTAAAGACAGCGCCATATATTGCAAAGAGAATATTCAGGATTCCCTTGATGGCATGCCACCATTTGTATCCTATGCTACTACACACTCCCAGGGAACACACTCATTCTCCATGTTCTCAATGAATGTACAAAGTTTAGACAGACATTTACCTGATCTAACGGTGGCAACTCAGCCATTTGATTATAGTTGTGTGGCTGTAACAGAAACATGGTTAACTGAAACTGTTGCAAATGACACGGCACGGATTGAAAACTATACGTTTCACAGTGTGCCACGTTGCAAGGCATACAACTCAACTGACGCTGTTTTGAAAACAATTAAAGACCAACAAGAAGGGGGAGTTGGCATATATTGTCAAGACCAGTTAGAGCACACCATTTTGGATATTACAAATGTGAATTTAGAATGTATTGCCTCACATTTCACCAAGGAAAATGTGATTGTTGTGGTTGTTTACCACCCACAAACATATCCATTGCCTCTGTTCAAACAAAACATGAAGCTGTTGACCAGTTTCTTAAATACTAGGTTAGACAACATTGTCATTTTGGGAGACTTCAACCATGATCAGCTCAAGTCATTGTCAATGTCATCCTTCATGGAACAACTAGGTTACTTGCAGTTGGTATCCAAACCCACAACAGAAAAGGGAACATTGATCGATCATGTATATGAGAAAAACACAAGTCAGTATCTCACAGAAACGAAGGTTATCCCGATGTATTTCAGTACTCATGAGGCAGTTCAATGTTTATTAACAAAGAACACCTGAGCTTCAACTGTTTCATTGTGTAACTGACAAAGGACACGAGCGGTAGTTTTGGTTGTGTGTAGACGGCGGAAGCAGGGAGAGGCATTCACGTGCCTTGATCCCTGCCGAGTCGACGCACGACTGTTGTTTGGTGTCTGTGCCACAGCAACTATTTAGGAGCAATCTCAAAGTATAGATAATTTTGGTTGTGTGTAGACGGCGGAAGCAGGGAGAGGCATTCACCTGCCTTGATCCCTGCCGAGTCAACGCACGACTGTTGTTTGGTGTCTGTGCCACAGCAACTATTTAGGAGCAATGTTCTCAACTCCATTACTGACATTATATTCATCTTTTATAAAAACACATTTAAGCTATTCTGCCCCAAAACATATTGTGACAACTTGTCTGAGGAAAAAAATGAGGAGGCTGAAACATTTGACTGTGGAGGAGGTTAATGAGCTAATCTTTAACCGTGTTATGGAGGAAAAATCAACCGATGAGGAGGATTCAGGGTCAGAAGAGGAGGAAACTCATGAAGAGGTGATCGATGTAAGTTACAGACCAAATTGTTCCTCTGAAGAAGCCCCCACATCGCCCGCTTCTGAAATGGAAGAAGGTTTTGAAATGGAGGAAAATGAATATGAAGAGGTAGAATCAGAAATGGAAGAAGTGTCAGAAGTGGAGGACCGCACTTATTTTGAGGAAGTGGAAGAATCCACTGATGAGGAAGAATCTGAGGAAGAGGACCCAGCTGAGATGGAAGAATATTTCCAATCTAAGGATGAAAAAATGATCTGGTCTTCCATCCCTCCCTGTGACGGACGTCGCATGGTAACAGCAGAGAAAGCAGAGAGAGAGACAAGCCGCCAGGGTCAAACCCTGTATGCAAGGTCTCGTATCGAGGACATAAAGTCCGCTTTTTATCTGTTTCTGCCCAAGGCCATCGAAGAGTCAGTGCTGAACATGACTAACAAGGAGGGGCAGCGTGTTTATGGGAAAAAATGGAGAAAGATGGATCAAATAGACCTGCAGGCATACGTGGGTTTGTTGGTTCTAGCTGGAGTGTACCGATCCAGCAAAGAGGCTACAGCAAGTCTATGGAATGCAGAGTCTGGTAGGGCAATTTTCCGTGCTACCATGACACTTAAAATGTTTCATAAAATCTCCAGAGTCTTAAGATTTGATGACAAAGACACAAGAAAAGATTGCCGGGCACGAGACAAACTTGCTCCAATTCGAGACGTTTGGGACACGTGGGTGTCTCTCCTGCCAATGATGTACAATACAGGCACTAATGTGACTGTCGATGAGCGCCTGGTCCCATTCAGAGGTCGCTGTCCATTCAAACAGTATATCCCAAGCAAACCAGGGAAATATGGGATAAATATATGGGCAGCAAGCGATGCCAGGTCAAGCTACGCATGGAATATGCAGATATACACTGGCAAACCTGCTGGTGGGACGTCAGAAAAAAATCAGGGCATGCGAGTTGTCCTTGACATGACAGAAGGCCTCCAGGGAAAAACGATAACCTGTGACAACTTCTTTACTTCACATGCCCTTGGCCTGGCGCTGCTGAAAAGAAAGCTGTTCATGGTGGGAACAGTAAGGAGAAATAAACCTGAGCTTCCCACTGCACTGGTTTCAAAAGCGGACAGGGCTCGTTTCTCATCAAAGTTTGCTTTCACCGAGACCCATGCTCTGGTGTCCTATCTCCCCAAAACACAGAGAAATGTTATTTTGATGAGCACTCTGCATCGGGATGCAGCTGTGAGCGACAGGGATGACAAAAAGCCCAAAATCATCGAAGATTACAATCACAACAAAGGGGGTGTCGATAACCTTGACAAGGTATTTCACATTTATTATTCATAATGTTAATAATATTATTTATGGAAAGGATAATGCATTGAATTTGTGTGTAGGAAATAAACATACATTTCTGAATATGTTTTGGTTTGTTTATTTTGTTTCAAGGTTACCAGTGTGTACACGTGCAAAAGAATGACAGCCCGTTGTCCCCTAGTTGTCTTCTTCAACATTATCGACGTGTCTGCATACAATTCTTTTGTCCTGTGGTCTGAGATCAACCCAGCCTGGAATCAGGGGAAGTGCAACAAGAGGAGGCTGTTCATGGTGGAGCTTGAACGACAACTACTGATACCTCACATCCAGCGACGCAAGGTCAGCATTAAGCTTCATTTCTGTTGCTCTTCCTTCTGTAGTAGTGTTCTCACAATTTTTGTATTTGCACTGTGATTTATTATAATAAAGTTTGACATGACAGGTTCTTCCCCGCACGCCAGCCGCTGCCACTTTGTTTATGGAGGTCCAGCAGTTCTGCTCCAGCTCTACCTCTGCAGCAGCTACCCGTCACCCAGCTCCCACTCACCCAACTCCCGCTCGCCAAGCTCCCCCTCCTGACCCATCACCCAAAAGGAGCAGGTGCAAATTCTGCCCTCGCCAGATAGATGTCAAAACCAAGAAAATGTGCCAAAGATGCAATGCATACATCTGCAAAGATCACACCATTGTTACCTGCCCTGCATCTGAGGGCACATTAAATGTGTAACACAGAAATGCGTGAGGTTTCCACTTTAAATTCTTGAAATAACAGTCAAGCAAGACGGGGTCAAAAATGACCCCAGAGGGCACAAGGTATGATTATGTGTTGTCATTAAAACTATATAAATTACTCAAAAAGGGCATCCTTACTAAACTTTGACATATACCAGTCTATGATGAGACAAATAGTCACAATACGATATGTTCAAATTATTAAATAGTTTCATTTATTTTTTAACTCAGAAAATGGTAAAATGTCATATAAAAAAGGTCTTTTGGCCCTAAATTCCAAAACAAAGGGAAAAATATGTGGTATTGGGTTGGACTGAAGCAAAACTAAAGGTGTAACACAAAATTGATTGACATTTCATACTTTATGCTTGAAATAACATTTGAGCAAGACGGGGTCAAAAATGACCCCAGAGGGCACAAGGTGTGATTATGTGTTAAAATATAAATTATTCAAAAAGGGCATCCTTACTAAACTTTGACATGTACCAGATAAGACAAATAGTCACAATACAATATGGTCAAATTAATTCATTGTTTGAATTATTTTATTTTTATCAGAAAATGGTATAATTTCATATAAATAAGGGTCTATCGGCCCTAAATTCCAAAACTGAGGGAAAAATGTGTGGTAATGAGTTGTACTGAAGTAGAACTAAAGGTGTAACACAAAATTGATTCACATTTTATACTTTATGCGTTAAATATCAGACAAGCCAGATGGGGTCATATTTGACCCCAGAGGGCACAAGGTGCATAGTAATCGGGAGGACATTACGAGGGTTAAGTAAATAAGCATAAACAACCTGTGATGCTATTCAAATAAATTAGCGCCAAAAATGCATTACGCATACACACAAATAACATTTGTTGTCAAAGCAATGATAAACCTGTGACTTGGATGTAGAAAAGTTAGAATCAATATACCTTTTTTTATTTTAAAGTAAATTCAGATTGAACATAGTAAAAAATATATTATAGTTTCCCTCCAAAAAAAAACCATTACTTATAGTGAAAACCACCCTTGAATGATGGGATAGTAGACTAAAAGCTTTAGGAATCCAAACTATAACATATAAGTACCCTGTATTGACATTGATGCAAAACAAGTCAAATTTCACATTTTTAGAGAGATTTACAAAAAAAAAATACCTCTGGGGACATTTGGGTGGATTTATCATAGCACTCTTTAGCTTAGTGCTAATTCAAATGCTTGGCGTTAGAGTTGTATTTTGTTTCGGTAAAATTGGTTCATATGGCTTAGTGCGTCAGTTAGCTGAGTTTCTTCCCGTTAACTGAATATGACACTTTAATAGGTTGTCAAATGTTCCGTGAAAAAAAAACCTGTATCCCCGCCAATGGTGGCTGCAGGGTTTAACTGCTTAAACATGACAATAGCGCCATAATAAACTCTACACATTATGATATTCATGTTAATTTTACATAACTAAGCACAAGAGGAGGCTGCGAAGCTAAAGTCAAGAATAGCACCTTACCCTTTTGATATGATGACAGAAATGAGGAACAGAACTAACGTTCACAGGAGGTGAAGTTACGATGCGTTCAAACGCCTCTTGAAAAAATAGTCTTTCGGCCAAAACTTCCAATAACTGCTTCAAAAATCTGCCTACATATAAACTCAAGGAACTATTGCATTTACTATGGGACACTTCTAGATCTAGACCAGGGGTGCCCAACCAGTCGATCGCGATCGACTGGGAATTGTCTAAAAATAGAAAAACAATATTCTGTTTTATCGTTAATGTCCTATAACATAATCTTCCTGAACCAGAATAATGCACTTGAACGCATCAAAGCTTTGTGATTGGCCGGCGTGACCCCATGTGTCGGGGCGTGGCTGGTGGGCAGTGGGCACTAGTTTGCCGACGTGGTCCGTGTCAACAACAGGAGTGACAGTCCGCACACACACAAGACCGCAATTATGGCACAAGCAAAATAGACCAAAATATATAATTTTCACTCCCGAGTGGGAGGATGATTATTTTTGTATCTATTCCAATTCAAAGTCCATCTGTGTCATCTGCAATACGAGCCTGGCTTTATCGAAGAAGGGTAATTTAGGAGCGGCATTTCAAAACAGTGCACAAACGCTACGAGACGGAATTCCCTCCTAATTCTGCCCTACGCTCCCAAAAGGGGAGGGGCCTGAAAGGACAGCTAAATGCACAGCAGTCCATTTTCACCAGGCCCAACAACAAGAGCAAGGCTGCTACCAGAGCATCTTATCGTGTCAGTCACGTTCTTGCGAAAACACATGAAGTCTTTCAAAGTCGGCAAAGTTGTGAAAGAAGCATTCCTGGAGGCTGCCGACGCGCTTTTGGGGGACAGTAAAAATAACAGTAGCATTTCAACAGGTTTTTGATATAATAAAAACTCAAGTTAGATACCGTTATTAATCAGCTGTAAGTTTTAGTTTGTTTGAACTTTCATTATAATTATTGTACAAAATCGTATAAGAATGCAAACATTAAGATCTGTTCTGTTCAAATTGATTATAGTCTAGTATCAATTCAGGTTAAGAAACTAGTGTTGCTTGCATCCTATTTTAAAAGGCATTTATTTTTATACTCTACTAAAATGCAACAAAAAGGGTTTGATTATATTAATTTTGTCTTTTTTATTGCACTTTGGCAGCAAATTCCTGTGTAGCTTCAGATCTGAGTTGTCTTATTAGTAAACCTAATTTATACTTTTATACTTCATACTTATATTTTTTTCCTGTGTCATATGTAGGGTTGGGTACCGAGTTCCGAACCGGAACCGGTTCCAACATTTCGATTCCAACGGCATAATTTAGACATTTGAATTTCGGTTCCGCTTTTCGATGCCTGAGGAAATGTTTCTCGCCGCTCTCCGTAGCCTACTGTATGCGGCGGGGCGGGAAATGTAGCGTTGTACCTACACTTCCTACAGCGTAACCTGAGACTAGGGCCGGCCCATCCGGGCCCATGGCACTGGCGTTATAGATGATCGCCTAAGTTGCCAGATCTGTGTAGGTGCCGCGCTGACAGCTCTGGGAGGGAAAAAAAATGTTTTGACCGTTGGTGCTCAACCTAATTTTCGGCCTTGATGTAACAACATTCATAATTAAAGGGCACCTATCATGCAAAATGCACCTTTGTACGTCTTTTATACATGATTATGTGTCCCCGGTGTTCCGGGGAACTCACCAAGTGTCAGAAAACACAACCCTCTCTATTTTCCTCCTTCGCCAAATCTCTAAAAAAGGGGCTGCAACGGATCTGAAAAAAATTGATCCACATTCCGACACTTTTCTACGTCACAAAGACGTACTCCGCTTATTGGTCAACTCTCCACCTATCAGGGGAATGAGCCACGGCCACGTGCATTGCCAAACCTCTCATTCGCATATAGGCTATCGGCAGGCTACCCCAGTCACATCTGTGTTTTTTCCTGCTATTGCCAGGATGTCTAAGCCAGTTAAACCACGGACATGTTTATGAACTTCTCTCAAGTCCAACACGGATATGCCTCCAAACTAATGCTACACCCGGGATCAATACCAACCATCCGGGACCAGGCCAGTGAGGACACATCCAATTCTGAAGCTGTAAGTTTTTATTTAGCGGTGTTTTTCCTGATAAAGCTATCTCTTGCTTGTAGCATGTAGCATGTAGCTTAGCCGTATCAATATCGCCTCAACCCCAACTAGTAATCGGTTAGGTGTTTATATGTTCTTGTAACATTTTATTTTGTACGCTCCGCAGTATTTGCTTTGTCTTTTATTTTAATTATCAGGCATTTGCGAACATGTTCAGACTGCCGTAATGGCGATCTGTGTGAAGGCTGTAAAGCCACGCCTGGCCTAGCCGATAACACAAGTATTTATTCTCCTATGTATTAGTATTTTGTATCCTCTAAAAAATCATATTGAGTAAGTTATAATAACAAACGTAATCTTCTGGAGGTAAGTGCCGTTTTTTCCAGCGTTATGTAAAAGCTTTTGTGATTGTAGTCTGTAAGAACGATCATATATCATCGATCTGTAAGCTAAGCTACGCTACGCTAAGCTACGCTACGCTAATGAGACATGCCGTTTTTTGCAGCGTTATATGTAAAAGCTTTTGCATGTTTACTTGTTTGCGCACATGAATATAAATGGGGGTGTGTTAGGATACAACACTGTATGTATGTATGCGAGGGGACACACACCACGAGTAAAACGGAGCTAAAGCCCTGGTATGTTGTTGTTGACGACATGCATTTACTAATCTCAACCACTTCTTTTGTTGTGCTTTTTTTAACATTGCACAGGCTACGTGGCCAACTTGATGGACCTCATCTTCGACCAAGTCTTTGTGGACCCTGCACCATTATGAGCAACCTGACAGGGAGGAGGTCATCGCCGGGTATGCCACACGGTTCAATTTGGCTGCTGTCTGAACCTAACATAGACATTTCACGGATCAGAGGACAACGCAGGCCGGAATCACCACTCTGATCCTCTCTCCATGGAAGCCCCAGCACCAGCTCACAAAGCTCCTGTTTTTTATGGGTTCAAATAACCGTTGATTTTGACAATAAAGTTCCGAGTTGATATCAAATGTGTCGTGATTATTCATGTTTGGATGGGTAAAGAATATTCTGATTTCAAAAGCATAAGGTTGTGTGTGGACTTTTTTTGTCATACACATGGGTGCGTCATGCCATTGCTGTGTAGTATATAATAGTACAATGACAGAATGAAAGATTGCATAAAGCCATATACACCAGTATTTATTTCCATGAACAATATTAGCATTCGTTTTACAATTTCAGTCAAAACAAACCACTCAGTGCTCTATTTGCCTCAACTGTAGTCCAACTGTGTTCAGCTCTGTAAATATTCAATGCATTCTGCAGGGACAACACATTTAGGCACACAATCCAGGATGGTCCACCACACAGGTTAGAGTCCTCAAGTTCCTGCATCCGTCTTTACACCTAGTGTGATAAACATATATTGAATGACATGTGAAAAATGTATTCTCTAAACAGACAACTTAGTGAAGCTAATGTTACGTGTGGTATCTCCATGCAGCACATGCTCCGGTTCAGAAGGCATCGTGGCGCAAGTTGCACATGTACCCCTTTAGAAAGAAGTCAATAACTGAGCTTTTAAAACACATGAAACACACATTGCTGACAACTGAGATGTTTGCACCTCCACCAAAACCTCCGCTGCTTCAGTTTCTGGATCAAATTGATAATATGCTTGAACACATGCATTGCTCTGAGATGACATGTGTATTCCACACTCGTAAACACAGCAAGCATGGTAACGTGACTCTCGCCGGCTCTTCTGCAGGGGGCGTGGTCAGCTGCTGCTCAGAATTTTCATAGGCAGGTTTGGAATAAAGCGAAAATGAGCGAAACGAGGCATGGCTAAAAAATGATCTGTTTGGTATTTTGGAAAATAAAATGTATAAATATACCTTATATAGGTATGGTCATACACTATATCATTTAAATATAGCATGATAGGTCACCTTTAAGTAAATGTAACACCCTTTTCATCCCGGTTACACTTTTCATTTGCCCTGTACGATGGGCGCTGTAAGTGATGAAAATGAGGGATGTTGGCTTATCTGGCACCCGCAGCTCACAGCCAAAGTGCGAGTGAGCGTGGGAGCCAAGCCACCAGGAAGTGCGCCGGACTCAGATGAAAATATTCGTGCTGGCCAAACGGCGGTACTACACTTCCGTTTTGTTGCCAGGCCCGGAAACACTTTGTCCCATTGACTTACATGGGGAAAGAGTGGTCTGTAAATCGTTGGATAATTTTTTTTAAACTAAATAAACTACCCAGTATGAACACTTGTATAGCCCTTGTTAAAAACATTCGTTCTTCAAGTTGTAATAATGTGCTTAACGTTATTCTGAGTTATTTCCCTCTGCATTATGAATGCGCATCTAACCCACGGGGCCGCGCCGCCCGGCACGTTCATGTTCATGTTACGTGTCCCGACCAATCAGAGCACACTGTGCTCACAGGGAGGGTGGGGGCTGGAGCTATTGGAGCTACAACGAGCCGTTAAAGGCAGAGAGTGAAATTCAGTGAATACACGTAGTTTACAGAGATGCTGTATGAGAAACCAATGTGAGTTGCGTTTATCTTTACCCATTAGAGTTGTACCCCCAAGATCTAGTCTCTAGTAATTCTGCTTAAAGTGCACCAGATTGAAGCATTTTACTTTAAAATGTTCAAACATTTCTTCCCGGTATGCCTGAGAAGGCAGATATGCTTGTTTTTCACAACAAGAACTGTTTTTAAATGGGGGGGGTTTCCTTTAAAAGTTGGACTGTTGCAGCTTCAGTGGTTCTCAGGTTACAGTTACATAGCGGTGAATATAAACAGACTGATTAATGTGAATATTACTGTAAACTAACCGGTGTAAAAGTTTCTCGAATAAATTAAAAAAAATTGGTGGAAGAAGCAATTTATAATTTTTTTACCCTGCCCCTCAAAGAATCGGAATTGAGAACCGTTAAGAAAAGTAGAATCGGAATCAGAATCGTGGGAATTCAAACGATACCCAACCCTAGTCATATGTGGCAGCACTGTTCAATGTTTATTGAAAACATTACCCACTGTAGTATGTCACGTGTGAATATTTTATTTATTTATTTAACCTTTATTTAACCAGATAAAAGCATTGAGATAGAATCTCATTTGCAATGCTGACCTGGCCAAGAAGGCAGCAACGTTACACATAACACAAACATATAAAATACAGAGAACATAACTAAGAAAACAAAAGACAAAAAAGCAGTCACTACATTGTGCACATTAGGACAGTAAGAAAGGTGCACTACTTATTACTGCAAGAGCAGCTAGTGGTAAGGACAGACAACTTCAACTTAAAACATGCTATAGAGACAAGTGCCCTCAGTTTGAGGCGTGATTGAAGGTCATTCCAAGACCAAGGACCATAATAAAAAAGACTCCTTTTCCCAGCCTCAGTCCGCACAGCAGGAACCTGGAACCGTATCCAGGCACTGGATCTGAGGTTGTAAGAGTCACAAACTGGAGCAAATCTGGCACATATGTACAGTGGAAGCTTACCTAAAATGGCTTTATACATTAATAAAAACCAATGCTGCATCCTACGCATAGTAAGTGAGGACCATCCAGTTAGGCTATACAGTTTGCAATGATGAGTCCTATAGGGTGCATTTGATATATAACGCAGTGCAGCATGGTAGAGTGGGTCAAGTTTGGCCAACACAGTGGGACAGGCACATCTATAAATGGTATCACCGTAGTCCAGCTGGGACAGGAATAAGCCAGAGACCAACCTTTTACGGGATGAAGTTGAAAAACAACATTTAAGTCTGAAAAAGAAGCCAAGAGTGAATTTCAATTTCTTAGTTAGAACTTCAATATGGTGTTTGAATTTGAGATTACTGTCCAACCAAAAGCCAAGATATTTGTAGGTATCAACAAACTCAACAGAGACGCCATCAAGGGTGTCAATGGAGAGGCAAGAGGACGCTGACTTGGGAGCAAAAAGCATTGCTTTGGTTTTCTTACTGTTCAAAAGCAGTCTGGAATCAAGAAGTGCATGCTGCAGCGTGATCAAATCAGATTTTAAATTGGAAACGGCCATATCCAGAGAAGGAGCATATGAGTATACAGTAATGTCATCAGCATACATATGATAGGTAGAAAATTGCATCGGATTACAAATATTGTTTACATATAATAAAAAGAGCAAAGGCCCCAAAATAGAGCCCTGTGGAACTCCCTTCTTCAAGGTGACAGGGTCAGAGACAGTACTACCCAACCTGACGCATTGAGTACGGTCGGTTAGATAACTCTGAAACCAGCAAATGGCATTATGACCGAAACGAGACATCAACATAACATTAGACATAATGTGGTGATCTACAGTATCAAATGCTTTGGCTAGGTCAATAAACAATGCAACACATACAGATTTGTTATCCAAAGCAGCCTTAATATCGTCTAAGACTTTCAGACTGGCAGTCACAGTACTGTGCTTTGATCTGAATCCAGATTGCATAGGGTTAAGGATGTTGTGTGAATTTAAAAAAGTTTTAGCTGAGTAGAAACTAGGGACTCAAGAATCTTTGATAACACAGAAAGATTTGAGATAGGACGATAGTTATTTAACTCCGTGGGATCACCAGCTTTCAAGAGGGGCGATACCAGAGCTGGCAGTGTGTGAGTGGACAGTTAGAGATTACAAATATCAGTTACTGGTTGTGCAATAATCTGAGCTGCAATTTTTAAAAAGAACGGGTCGAGGCCGTCAGGCCCGGCAGACTTTTTAGGATCAATTGATTGCAAACCCTGTAAGACTTCAGAGACCAAGAAAGAAGCTAAATCAAAAACAGGGGAGTTCATCTCTAGACTAGGGCTGTGAGTACGACCATTTAGAGAGTCATGACTTTGCTCATCAAACATGTGACCAGCCTTTTTTAAGTGAGCATTGAAAGCATTAGCCATACCATCTGAATCTGAAATAAAAGAATCACTGACCTTCAGTTTTTTTGGGAAACTAGAAACCTTCTTGTTCTGAAGTGATTTAATTGTTTTCCAGAACTTAGAATGGTCATTAAAACAATCAGTGGTTAAGCTCAGATAGTAATCAGCTTTAGCTTTTTTAATAAGGGCTGAACATTTATTTCTGAGGACACGAAAAAGAAGCCAGTCATCACTAGTGTTAGACTTTCTAGCTAAGGACCATTGCTTATTTCGATCATGAATTAGATCAGATAGTTCTCTAGTAAACCATGGAGTGTTCCTATTCTTAACTCTGAATTTTCTAAGGGGGGCATGTCTATTAATAATCGATAAAAAGTGATCAATAAGAAATTGGACGGCAACATCGACAGATGGAATTAACGCTATGAAGTGCCATTTAACCTCCGCCAGATCGTGTAGGAAATCCTGCTCAGAGAAGTGTTTGAAGCAGCGCCTGAGCACAATAAGGCCCTTGGCTTTGGGCAACTTAGTGCTCCTAACGCAAGCAATAGTGCAATGGTCGCTGATATCATTAGGAAAAACACCAACAGACACATACTTATGAGCTGCATTTGTTAGAATGACATCTATAAGGGTATCGTTATTGGGTTTGGCAGGGTTTATTCTAGTGGGACTATCAATAAGCTGAGTTAAGTTCAAAGAATCACAAACCTGCTTAAACTGTGAAGATTTAAATAAATAAAATGAATAAACTCCAACTCTGTATCAACAACACTGTTGTGTAACTTCAGTTAAATACTTGTATGTGTGTAGATTAGAAAGAGGTAAGATAAAGGATCCGCAGTATTTTATGAAGTATTAATCGTACAAAGGTCAGTTTCATACAAGTAGAAGTGTGTATTTACCCAGTAGTAGGCTGTCAGTAATGGCTACGCCTCTCTATTTGGACTGGTAGATCTCGGCGGACTGGCAACTTTAAAAGTAGCTCTCGGTTCAAAAAAGGTTGGGCACCTCTGGGGTAGACGCAACACAGAACAAATAGAGAGTAATCAATTTGAGATTACAGGATTTACAACAGCACAGTGGATATTTATAACCGCAGTGCTTCTTGTGATGGGACTGCAGCTTCGTCTACTGCAGAACTCCATAATATTGCCCCACAAAAACCTGAAAATGCATTTTGTGGACAGCAACACACAGTGAGCCAGTGTACAGACACGACTACCAATCAATACTACTGTGTAGTAATACTGGAAAAACTGTCCTATTCAAGTGGTAGGTGACAGTAACTGTGTTGACGACACGGATTTCTTGGAGCAACAACAATGGAGTAGTATCAGTACAAAGAAACAGCACAAACTTTGTGTAGTCAGTTACAGTTGGAGTACAGGAAACATGGAGATGTCCTCAGTGGATCGATTGGTGCCCTCGGTGTCCCGTGCACAACTGACAAAATTGTTGGTGATGGCAACTGATTTTTTCGCGCTTTATCACGAGTGGTGTGTGGCAGCCAAAAATCCCAGCTCATGTTCAGGCGTAAAATCGTTAAACACACAGTGGCGGCACCAGAATATTTTTGTTGGGTAATCTATGGTAGGGCTGACCCATACAGTGGTGGGGCTCAAGTCAGTATTTGCAATGTAATTACATTGCAAATACTTGACAGTGAAATGCCACGCGTGAGGTTTAGATTATTTCCTTGTCTCAATCCAGATTGAACTGTATGAAATAAAAAGGCACATTTGTCTTGTAGTAAATACAAAGGGTGACCTGGAGCCAATCCTGCAATTTCCCCACAAGTGAAAGAGTTGACATGGTGAAAACCCAACCCCTGCAGGGGGGTCTAGGGGGGATTCTCCCCCAGGAGATTTTTTGAAATACTAACATAAAATACACATTCTGGTGCTCTCTTGAGAATAAAAATAAATAAATCCATTACTACATGACATATTTTAAAAAATGAATGCCATTTTAGTTTTTTGTTACTTTGTTCTGAAAGCTGAACCTGCTGCTCCTCACAGGAAGAAGAGGGAAGAGCAGAGACGTGCACACAGACTCTAGGTAGTGCTTGAGCATGTTATCTGTGTTGGTTATTCTCGCGTCCAGGAGAGAAGCTTAAAAAGGAGACTAAATGGAGTCTCTGAGATGGTTTCAAATTGGTACTTTAATTAAAAATAAAGGCGCGGTTATGTTACAAACAGAATATTGTTCGACAGAAAAGCAGCTGTGTCTCTGGCTCTGGCAGGTGAAGAAAGAGGCCGAACCCCTCAGGTCCCGCTGTTTATATATCCTCTGCTGGCTCCTCCCTGCGGGCCGGCTCTCCAACGTTTGCGTAACAACGTCCGTTGTTACGCATATCAGAGGATACAGACATTGTACATTCAATATATATCTAAACACGCCTTTTCTCTTCCTTAACTCTTTCATGACTTTTCATTTAACACATTATAAACGCTGTAATCAATACTCCAAAAAATACAGGAAATACTTCACGGCAGTTTGGTTTCCGGTCGTTCCTGATGTTGTCACATGCTACCCACATCTGTAAACAATAACGTACTCAAATAAACTGTACCTTCATTTAATATTCAACAATAATAATATCTCGACGTCTGTAGTTGTAGTGTTGAAATCAGTAGGTTTCGGTGTGCAACATCATATCATATCGCTGCTAAATTCACCTCTATAGTAAATGGTATATTAGCCTCATGCTAAATGGAGATGAAGGATTTTCAGAATAAAAGCTTAACAACTGGTTGTGCACAGGAACTTCTGGTTTTTCAGTATAAAACAGCATTTAAACTGACGGTATGTTTAAGGTACATTATGCTATCAAAACATTGATTTTAATTTCAAACAAGCACCTGCCCGTTTTGTCCTCTGGACAGCAATGTGCCCTTTTGAAAGTTCTTTTTTTACAGTTTTTTTTTTTTTTTTTGTACAGTGTACTGTATGTGGCTCATGGTTAGGGTTGGGTATCGTTTGAATTTCCACGATTCTGATTCCGATTCCGGTTCTTAACGGTTCTCAATTCCGATTCTTTGAGGGGCAGGGTAAAAAAATTATAAATTGCTTCTTCCACCAAAAAAATTACATTTATTCGAGAAACTTTTACACAGGTTAGTTTACAGTAATATTCACATTAATCAGTCTGTTTATATTCACTGCTATGTAACTAATGATTATATCATCTGATATTTGGGAAGAGTGTTACAGTAGAAATGGCAGAAAGTCTTGTTGCAATTTCCAGATATTGAAAGAGGCCCTGGAGTTTCTCTGGTAATTATCAATAGTAGCAGTTAAGTGAATACTGTTCAAACAATACCTGTGTTTGTGTTTTGTATTGATTTCTCTGTTTTATCCTTTCATAAATGTGAGGACTAAACTTTCTTCAAACATTCCTGGGTGCTAGGTTTTATTGCTCTGGGGGAGGGGAAGTTAAGCAGGCTGGGTGGATGAGAATTCTTCTGCTTAAGATCTCCAGTATGTCATGTGGCAGAGAAGTCTACTTATCTTGAATGGTATATGTGTGTTTAATTACTTTATATATGTGTGTTTAATTACTTTGTATTAGTAATAGCAGTGTGTAAACAAAAGCTGGAAATAGGAGAAATGTAAAGATTATCTTTGAATAAGCAAAGAGGGTAGAAGTTAAACATAATTAAAAAGCCTCTGGAATGTGTAGAAAGGTGGGGGAAGAAAGCCTGTGCAGGAAGGATGAGATAACGGACACCAGAGGTTTTATTGTCAGCTCAGAAACAAATTTATCACCTCTGCTGGCACGAGCTGATTTGCTAAGGGAAGATATCTTGTTTTAAATCTCCCAATGGGATGACCTGGGGTGAAGGAAAATTCAAGTCACCCCTCTTCTCTTGTTCTGGACTATATAAGTTAGTGTTTCATTAAGTTCGATCTCTCTTCTCTGGCTGTGAACGACCGAAGGATCTCAACGGCACGAGAACAAGAGCAGGAAGTACTTCCTTTAAATATATTGTATTGCATTCTATTATTACCTTGTTTAATTAAAACAGATTATTGTTTAACCTGGCATCTTGGTGTGTTTTTATGATTTCCCTCGTTGTTATGATTCTGCTCCTTTCGCCAAAAGACACACAGAGACAAGGTGGGTTCTAAAAACCCCCCTCCTTCTGCAACAAGTGGTGACCCCGACGTAGGGCGGAAAGGAGCACGGGAGGAGATCGCATCAGCAGCCAGCCAGCGGACGAAGTGTCCAGGGAAGGCACCTCGAAATAATTTCTGACAACTAAATACAGAGCTCTATACAAAAAATAAGGTAAGCACGGATACCCGTTACACTCAAAATCTGTGATTTGGCTATATTCAAATTCTTAGAGTTGTCAGAAATATTTTCTCAGTGCCGTAGTCATAGTAGATGGTAGGATGCAATGCATAGTTTTAGCATAAATAAATAAACATAAAATTGATAAAGCAAGAGTGAGTAGTCTCGTGGATTTTTCAGAATCACACGGCTGACTCGTTTGCTGCACGTGAAGCGGTGTAAAGAAAAGGTGAAAGGCCCCGTGAATTCTAGATATTCAGACGGTTAAACTCGCCGGGGAAGTTCAGTGGTTCTTAAAAGAAAAAGATTCCATTCAGAACAAAACAGAATAATACTTTCCAGCGTCATAGGACCTGCAGTTGTATTATATGATTAAATCCAAGGGGAGATACGCAAATTTCAAAAAAAACCATTTTGAAACGACCGGAATCTCGTTCTCTTGTTATGTGGGGTTAATCTAGAAGGCTAAACGTGACGATAAAGTGGTTCTGTTGACCTGGGTTCCGACTCCATGTGGACGCCACATAGCTGAAAAGCCGTGTTGAAGCGCGTCCAAAGGTCACGTTATCTGTTGAAATAAACATCGCACTATAAAAGCTGGATAGACTGTACGGGGAATAATTTTCTGTGAATAATTATTAATATATAGGTCAGATAAAAGACGCGAAGTTGAAGATTGTGGTTCTAAGCAAGTATGTTTGTCCTCTCACAAGAAGGGGAATTTCATTCCTGGGGAGGTGCCGCCATCTGCTGGACTTATTTGGTAGTAATTTCTTGCATTATTACAGCTCACTGGCGCTTTTATCCAGAACGACTCACAATAAGTCTCCTCCACCAGGCATATACAATCAAAAACAAAACAAGATTATTAAAATATATCTGGGTTAATAGAGCCAAAATATTTCAAGTACTACTCAACTGCCTTTTGATAAGCAAGTCCATTGTTAGTATCATACGTTTTTTTTTTACACTCAAACTATTTACACATTTGGATTAAGGGCAGGGCAGTTAAATAAATACCTTAACTACGTTAGGATTAACGACAAGTATTGTCCATTATATTAATAAATACCACTGAACACAGGAAAGCCTTAGTCAGATAAAGAGAATTAAGACGAAGTCATTCTTGTTTCAAGAAAGCCCCCACCTTCTGCTGGAATGCCATCTCACACGGTTGGATAAACACAGAGGTGATTTATGAGAGAAGCTTGTGAGCAGGCAACTCCAGGGCACAGTGAGGAAAGAGAGAGAGACAAGAGAATTAAGATGTTTGAAAAGATTAAAAAGAGTAAAAGTTATATAAAATGAACTACTATTCTGGACAATGTCATATTGTTTTATGAGTAAAAACATGAAATAAAATATATTACTAGATATAAGACCTACATGCTTATTGGATTAATAGGGCGTGTCTGTCATAAACATTAGCGCTTAGATGGAGTAAAGTGTTGAAATGTTCTCAAGAGTGGGAGTTTTCACAATGCTTTTTGGTTTTTATTGAGACAATTAAGTGGTAAGGACAGAAAACTGTTCCGTGATGATTTCTTTAGGTTTTAGCTTTAGTAATGAAGATTACATTATGTGAGGAAACTTTTCCACCAATACTTCCTTTAAGGGTTAAAAAATATATTCATTAACTGAGAATTGTACTTAATTAGATTTCAGAGGAACTTCATTGCATACAGTAACGTTGAGGGAAAGTAAAAAGAGGTTTACTGAGTATATGAAGTACATTCAAATTAAATATAATAGTGGATTATTCCCCCTTCCCCCGGTCATCCAAGTTATTTGACCCCATGAGGTCAATTCTGTTAGACTACAATCTTGTGTAAGACAAATCATTGTTCTTTTGTCACATTTTGAATCACATAAGAGTTCATTTTGCTAAATCAATTTATCTTTAATTTGTAGTTGGTGTTTGCTAACATTTTTAGGAACGACATAGACCGACACTTGGGTCAAATTACATAACTGTAATCAGATTACTTGTTTTTCAAATATAGCGCTAAATACAGTTAGTTTTGTATTCTGTTACAAATCTAACCATGCTTGTAACACAACATAGATAGATTTAACTTAGATTAAAGAAGATTTTAAAGATGAAGTATATTTTATTTTTGCTGACTAGAATTTTAGAAGCAGAACACCAACTAGACAAAAGAGATTTTACAATGTAGTTTTACCACTTTTAATAAAGTAAAAAGAATCTTGGTACACTACTACCATTAGTTTGTTTTAACATTCACATGTTTCAGCATTCCTGACCATATAGACACTATAGACATTTTGTAACCCTTTGGGGGAGAGATTTAAATTGAGTTTTTCTCCAGTTGCTGATTTGCTGTGATTACAGCAGCACTGGATAGTTGTGCGCCACCTTTGGGTTGTACTCTGAATCAGTGTGTTAAGTGAAAGGTTGCTCACTACAGAAACAGAAGAAGTGTACAAAGACCGCATCTCTGAGGAGGTATTGACATTTTGCTTGTGCCTCGTTGACAAGGCAACAGTGGTGTGAAGAGGTACTGCGGTTTTGGGGGGATTTCTGCTGTACAGAGGACAACGTGTGTCTGCCAAGTGATTCCTTCCCTCATCCCAATGCCAGGGAGAGTTTCCTTGGAGCCCACTGACCAGGGCCGGTCCTAGCTTTTTTGGGGACCCTGCCACTGACTACAGCTGCATCACTGACTGTTCTCATTATGACAAGATCTTGAGATAGGCTTGTCTCAGACTGGTCACACTCTGAAGAAACTATGCAATGATTTGACAAGCATAACTGTGCAAGAGTTTTCCAGAGGGTGGTGTACAACATTAGGTTTAGTGTTTTAGATGGGAGGCTGCTTGTTTAAAGGATGGTCTGGAATGCTGAAAATATTAAAGTTTATTATTCTTGTTTAGCAAACAAGACATCTGATTATTATGTCACACATAATAATCTTGACATAGAAACTAGCTATGAGTAAAACGAGTGGTTTTATACCATTGTTATCATGAACTAAAAATAAATAGGGAAATAGTATCTTGTTAAAGATGAATGGATTTCATATCCTAGACAGGATTAGTTTTTGTGAATACTCCACAAGGTATCTACTAATGTATTTTAAAGAAACAAATTTAAAGAAATTGAATTGACTTGATAAATAAGTAAAGATAAAAAGTTGTATTACCCATGAATTAATCAATTGGTAAATTAAAAATAGAGTAAAAGTAGAAACAGCACATTTGATTTTGTAGAAGCCATATAATTGGAAGGAATGTGGGGTCACTGAACCCATCCTACTGTGATTCTTAGGTCTTACTTGCAGCTTGACAGGGAGCGCAAGGCATCATTTTATGAGTTTTAAAGACATGCTTCTCCACCTTCAAAGGGACATCCATTTTCTACCATAAGAGGGCTTTAGGATGGAAATATGAAATGACTTCTGTTTTTGGATCCATGATAAAGTAGGGAGTGGTTGTTTCATGTTCGGACGCCCTGGTTTCCACACACTGCTAAAGAATTTAACATTGTTTTTAAGTAGACCAGAATTGAAGATAAATGGGTTTAATGAGCTATGAAATGCAGAGCTACACAGATCCTAGTAATGTTTTGACACAAGATAATAATTAAGTACACAAGTTTCTGAAGTAGATCTATTAGACATTGTAATATAGATTAGGTGTTAATAAACTGTAGTAATACTATAAGGAAGCGACATTTTTTGGCTAACACTTTTCAGGGAATGTGGGGAACAGCTGTTCCGATGAAAAGTTAGATGTAGCTTGAACTTTATAGTTGTAATCGTGAATTAATTAATGATGGCGCTCCATATATGACAGATTTTTGTAGACAAAGGATACTGGCCTATGCTGAAATATCAAAGTCTCTGCAGAGCACACACATGGCCAAAAAGACTGAGACCAACTGACCTTTGACCCTGACTGACAGTGTAACTTGAGAAGACACTGTCAAGGACTGACTCTGGGGTGACTCTGACCAAACTTGACTTTACAACCTGACAGTGTGAGTGTGAGTGTGAGTGTATGTCTGCATGTGATCAGTGCAACTGCATGATTTAAAACAATGACTAATCAAGCATGCTTTTGGACTAACACATTATTCTGGGGCTCCGTGGGAAATGAGAGGTTTTCCTACAAGTCCACAAAAATTGGAAAACCGTACAGGTGACCCGTTTCTAATCTACTTGATATTTCACTCCCACAGGAGGTGGCAGTTTGCAGAATGTGAAACTCAAACTAAAACATGAAGATTCTGTTTCTTTTAGGACTGAAGGATGGAGAGAAACACTTAATTTCACTGAAGTGTTTACTGTGGAAATGATGGATGTATATTTGGGAAAAATGTTGGGTATTTTTTATAATCCCTTATTACCTGAAGGTTTTCTTCCCATACAGGATTTTGGTTACACATGAGTTATGTGTAAAAAGGGGGAGTGTAAACTTTACAAGGTACATTTTTCATTTAGGGACTGAAAGGAACCTTCTGCCCCAACTCGGATGTTCAATCTGACCATTGATTGACAGTTTTAGAATGGACCTGCTCCATATCTGGGGATAAGATACTGTTTGATGAATGTTGACATGTTTCTAATATTGATTGAGTTATAACAGATAACATAGATGCAGAATCAGTGGCCAAGGGGCTACTGTGAGAGATGTAATTTCAGAATGGAATACTGAGGAAGTTGACCGGTGAGTAATGTTTCAACAGGTATTAAAGTAACTGAGGTTTGAAATGTACAAAGAACATAGTACAGTTAAAGCTAAAACATTGTAATGTAATGAGACCAAATGTAATTTAGACAACATCATGTAATTAGCCTGGTAAAGAAGTAAAAGCCATAGACTTTATTGTTTAGGTCATTATGGGGATATACATTTCATCTAAATTCATAATGGAAAGACATTTGATGACAGTTTGTTGGAATTCTGTATTCATTTTTTTCAGCTTGATAATATCTAAGCACTGACAGGTAGAAGCAGTATCACCAGGAAATCATTCACTTTGTCAGTATCAGGATTTTGGTTATTTTTTGAATCCATAACATTAGTGTGTTTCTTTACCAGAAACATTAGCAGTTCATATTATATTTAGATTTTAAAATGGGATCTCAGGGATTTCATTAAGAATAACACAGACGCTTGTCAGAAACTCAGAGCTATTGAAATATGTTATTTGGTTCACCTAGAGATGTTGGAGTTTTGTTTTGTTGCCACAGGCCAAGTATTAACATTCTGAAGCTTCACTGGCAGATAGGAGGTCTACATTTAATTTAGAAAACCTGTTCACAGACGTCTGTTATTTTTAAGAGACCCCACCAACAGGCTCCAAGCTGCTTACGCAATGGTGGGTCAAACAGCGGAGGGCCCCGGAGCCCTGAGCTTGAGGGATTTGTATCAGATTTCTCCACACAGGTTGGTGATGCCAAAGGGGGACACGAGACGCAGGAGGCGGACACAGCTGAGTTCGTCTGGCTGAAGGTCATCAGGACAAAGTGGCTCAACCCCAGGCTCTCCGGCCCCGACCGAGTGACCCAGCGGATCTCTCATGCCGTCCGCGTGGGAGGAAAGGGGGACAGCTCGTACCACGGGAGCCAGTGTGCGGCGAGGAAACCACCTGCTAGGACCGAGGATGACATCAGGATGGACGTGATCCTCGCAGAGGAGGTCGACTCGGAAGCTGTCATCAGTGGACGGGAGGAGCAGGATCCGGAGGACATCTCTACAGCAGACGACTCGGAAGCGGCTGTCAGCGGACAAAGGGGGACTTGTCGAGGCAGCAGAGGAGTCTACTTTTCTCTGATCAGTTCCACCAGTGAAGGGAAAGCCGCATCTCTCCCTCCCTATCAGCTGCCCTTGTTGGCGTATTTCTCTGAGGGGGGGGGGCTGATGATTTCACCACACAAGGAGACTGCTTCCTAGTACTCAGATCGCCCCCTAATGGTTCCTTTACTGCCATGGAAGATGGTGTTCTGTTCCCAAACGTTCAAGTACTTTGGGTCTCAGTTTCTGATAGATTTATACAATATTGGGGGACAGACACAGTAGAACAGAATGATAGTAGATATGTTTCAAAATGTCTTGTGTAAGTTTATCTCTTGAGAGATAAAAAGGGGGATTAATGATTATATCATCTGATATTTGGGAAGAGTGTTACAGTAGAAATGGCAGAAAGTCTTGTTGCAATTTCCAGATATTGAAAGAGGCCCTGGAGTTTCTCTGGTAATTATCAATAGTAGCAGTTAAGTGAATACTGTTCAAACAATACCTGTGTTTGTGTTTTGTATTGATTTCTCTGTTTTATCCTTTCATAAATGTGAGGACTAAACTTTCTTCAAACATTCCTGGGTGCTAGGTTTTATTGCTCTGGGGGAGGGGAAGTTAAGCAGGCTGGGTGGATGAGAATTCTTCTGCTTAAGATCTCCAGTATGTCATGTGGCAGAGAAGTCTACTTATCTTGAATGGTATATGTGTGTTTAATTACTTTATATATGTGTGTTTAATTACTTTGTATTAGTAATAGCAGTGTGTAAACAAAAGCTGGAAATAGGAGAAATGTAAAGATTATCTTTGAATAAGCAAAGAGGGTAGAAGTTAAACATAATTAAAAAGCCTCTGGAATGTGTAGAAAGGTGGGGGAAGAAAGCCTGTGCAGGAAGGATGAGATAACGGACACCAGAGGTTTTATTGTCAGCTCAGAAACAAATTTATCACCTCTGCTGGCACGAGCTGATTTGCTAAGGGAAGATATCTTGTTTTAAATCTCCCAATGGGATGACCTGGGGTGAAGGAAAATTCAAGTCACCCCTCTTCTCTTGTTCTGGACTATATAAGTTAGTGTTTCATTAAGTTCGATCTCTCTTCTCTGGCTGTGAACGACCGAAGGATCTCAACGGCACGAGAACAAGAGCAGGAAGTACTTCCTTTAAATATATTGTATTGCATTCTATTATTACCTTGTTTAATTAAAACAGATTATTGTTTAACCTGGCATCTTGGTGTGTTTTTATGATTTCCCTCGTTGTTATGATTCTGCTCCTTTCGCCAAAAGACACACAGAGACAAGGTGGGTTCTAAAAACCCCCCTCCTTCTGCAACAAACTGTAACCTGAGAACCACTGAAGCTACAACAGTGCAACTTTTAAAGGAAACCCCCCCATTTAAAAACAGTTCTTGTTGAGAAAAACAAGCATATCTGCCTTCTCAGGCATACCGGGAAGAAATGTTTGAACATTTTGAAGTAAAATGCTTCAATCTGGTGCACTTTAAGCAGAATGACTAGAGACTAGATCTCGGGGCTACAACTCTAAACACCCATATGAAAAATCGGTTTACATTTTAATAATTAAATAAGTATGTGAACATAACCAGTAACCTACCATAGCCAACAAATACATGTAACTTATTTTATTTTTATTTCATTCATATCTTATTTTACTATTTTATTTATGCATATTTTTTTTGTTTTGCTCCGTTCAGCGCTGCATCACAGCGGGAGGAGCTGCAGGTGAGCAGAGCTGCGTGTCTCCGTCCTGTCAGATTAGACTTCACTCGCGTTTAGGTCCATATCGAGAGAAAGATAAATAATCTGAATTCAGTGCAGTTTACTTTGACGCGGGGGTGAGCAGCAGAGGTGGGGAGAGGCGGGGCTATTGCCTCATCATTATCAGAAAATGATCGTATAGGGCGTACACACGGAGCCGTTGGACCCCCCCAGAGCGTTGTGTATGCCGTTCTATCTACCTTGGGACCCGTTATCGTTACCGTAGTCGTTTAGTGCCATATTCTGTCGTCCTAGTGTGGCCGAATGGTCTATATGACACAAAACGGTAACGGAAACGACCGTTATCGTCCTCGTGTGTCCGGGGCCTTAAAATGGAGGCATATTCAACCACTCTGGATCAAATCCAGTGCGTCTATGCTTGCTGCTTGCTTCACAATTACAGAAATGAGGCACAGAAGAATAGAAATTATGCCTCAGAAATCTGGTTTTCTGACCACCTGTCCTGCTTCTATATCTATCTGTGTTTTCTGTCAATCTCACCTGCTGCTTTTGAGCTAGCTGGCTCTGCAATGAATATTTTACCCAGTTCTAAAGTTTTGCACCCCTTAAAGAAAAACCCCATTCCTTACCAAGTACTTCATATTATACCCTTTGTTAAGTGTTGCGTACATCAAGGTGTATCTTAAAGTATCTTGGTAGTAGAAAATAACTAAAATATGTAAGGTTTATCAGAAAAGAAAAACCTTGTTTAACTGAACAAGTGTTTTTACAACAAAAAAAACCTGCCATTAAAAGAAAACCAAATTCCTTACAAAGTACTTCATATTCTACCAGTTGTTAAGTGTTGCATACGCCACAGTGGGTCTAAAAGTATCTTAGTAACACAAGAAAAGAGAAAAAAGCATTGATGTTAACAGAAACTGGATTGTTCCACTGAAATAATAAATAAATAATTTCAAAAAGTACGTTTAAAAGAAAATGTATTCAGATAAAGTATTTTGTTTGTGAATATTAAGTCCAAGATGGTTACATTTTACCTCCTAAACCATTTGTATTATATTTTTATTTTCCTAATAAAGACAGAGTCACCTGAATTAATTTTATCTCCATACCTTTTGTTATTTTTTACATTTTGTAACAATCTTTAAACATTTGTAGAGAACAAACACTGTGGTTAAAATGAGTGTCTTTATAATGTCTCTCACACCGTTGGTATTTTTCACAAGATTCATTTTTAAACACATCATCTTGATACAGAGATAACACATTTTCGTAAGACCTTTTACCTAGGTAGAAAACACAATGCTTTTCTTTGAGGAGTCCTTAGTTTTAAATGATCTGGTGAGGAGGGTGTGACTTGTTATGTTGAGTGGGATACGGAGTCCTCTGCAAAAGTGAGAGTCTTTTTCACCAGTATAATGTCCATCGATGTCTGACTCTGTTTAAAAAGTTCTTTAAGCTTTGTAGCTTTTCCATCAATCATTTTCAGCCAAGCAGTCAGAGGCACCCGCAAGGATGTCTGAAAAACCCCGCATGTAGAGTTGAAATACTCCAAAACAAAATCATCAGAGGGGTCCTTGCCCAGCGTCACCAAACGGCTTGCGTGGTAATACCACCGCTCCGATGGTCCGCTTTTAGTTTCCCAGATGGTGTTTGTCAGAGAGAACCAGACCGCAGTTCATTTCCTCATATTCCAAACAAGAAATTACGGTAGCAAATCACCCGGTTCTTTACGACCAGATCTATTAACGGGATACAAACCGGAGGAACCAGGCATGGAGGGAGGTGGCAGAGACAGTGGGTGAAACTGGTAGGTTTTCGCCTGTTTGGGGAGTTTATATATATATATATTGCTCGCATAAAATCCCAGGGTTTTTTTGCTTTGTATGTCGGGGGCGGGGAGATTCATGTCATTGGTTGTTGGTCGTGTTGCTCGCAAAAAATCCCCAAGCTTTCAGACACGCCCAGCTCCAAGATTTTCAAGATTTGTTCAAAGCTGCTGTGTGGACGTACCGTTAGATATTGAAAACTCTGCATTTCCCCTTTTTCCACCATCCTACATATTGCTGTGATGCCCCCTCGGGCCCATCTCTTAAAACCTGCATCTTCTTTTCCCAGCTGGAATTTATTATCATTTGTTATCCATCTCAAAATCTTTGTCTGTTTTCCTATTTTGTATCTCTTTATTACCGTGTTCCAAGTGTTTAAAGTGAATTTTGTGATTGGGTCTAATACGTTTTCCTGTGTCCTGAATAATTCTTTATCCCCGAGTAGTTTTTGAATCTGGTTGTTTTCCCCATTTGTTTCAATGTCCTTCCATTTAGCTACGTATTCCATATTACACCAGCATGCCACTGTTCTGATTTGTGCTGCATAATAATAATCCTGGAAACTCAGCACTGCGAATCCTCCTCTCCCTTTGGGTAGCTGCAGTGTCGCAAGCCTAATCCTGGGCCTTTCCCCCCCCGAAATAAACCTTGAAATCCATTTATCCCATTCCATAAATTGACTTTGTGGAATAGATATAGGTAGTGATTGGTAAAGGTACAGTAGCCTAGGCAGTATATTCATTTTAACTATTTCAATCCTTGAACTAAGGTCTAAGGTCTGTATTGTCCACCTACATAAATCCCTCTTGATATTCTGATTGATCCGCGTATAATTTGCATTGTATAATTTGTCTAATCCTTTTGTGATGTGTTAGAAATTAAAATCAATGTTGATATGGCCTAATTTGAATTAAATACACTATTTAATTTAAATCAGTTGTATTCTGAAAAACCGGAAGTTCACTAACTATTAACTTAATACTTTTATTCTGAAAATTATTCACTTCCGGTTAGCATTAGCATGTAGCGAAATGCTGCATTTTCAAACCGTGAATCAAAGGTGAAATGACATGTGATGTTGTTCACTGAGCACACTGGGTTTAGCACTCATTTATTACCGCTGAATAACGTTTATTAGGGAATGTTTAAATAACCACAGACACCAGAATGATATAATTTAACAACAGAAAAAGACAGGAATTGCATTGGACCCGCCCCCCCAACGACGCCGGCCAATAGGAGAAGACCTCAGATGACAACAGGAAGAGCAAGCCAAGGATCGCCCCTTCTACCTGCTGACCTGGACTGACCGGTCGGATGAGGAGAACGCCTCCACTCGCACATTTCATTTTGTACACCATCGCATCTTTTGT
Organism: Harpagifer antarcticus; assembly: GCA_902827135.1. Classification (NCBI taxonomy): domain Eukaryota; kingdom Metazoa; phylum Chordata; class Actinopteri; order Perciformes; family Harpagiferidae; genus Harpagifer; species Harpagifer antarcticus. The sequence goes on from CADEHL010001526.1 coordinate 1,305,855, forward strand.
GTAATTAAATGCTGTTAACTTTTATAAGCTTCCCTTGACTCTTTTCAGTCTCTCCTGCCTTCAGGGTTCAGAATACACTAACAGATGTTAACCCCTAAATATGTAATTGTATCCATGTCCCATCTAATTCTGTATTTGTCTTTGATCTCTGGTGTTGGTGTGTAGTTTTGTGCTAAAATCTGTGTCTTTGTCACGTTTAGTTTGTACCCTGAGTATTGTCCATATTCCTCCAGTAAATCCATCAATATCGGGAAGCCCACGTCCGCAAATAGTCCCAATTTGTGTTCTAAACCTCCTGCCTCAACCCCCTTTATATTCTGGTTCTGCCTAATTGCTTGGGCCAATGGTTCGATGAAGATATCAAAAAGTGTTGGGGAGAGACAGCAGCCCTGTCTTGTCGACCTCTCTAATTTAATCCGATCCGTCAGACTACCGTTCACTTTCACTCTAGCTGTTGGTTCATGATACAATGATTTTATACATTTGATTGACTTTTCATTAAATCCAAACCTTTCTAAGACATTATACAAATAGACCCAGTTCACACTATCAAAAGCTTTTTCTGCATCTATACTCACTAAAATTGCACTGTCTCCACTCCTTTGGGCCTCCTCCACTATATGAATTGTTTTCCTTATATTATCTTGTGTCTGTCTCCCTCTAATAAAACCAGTCTGGTCCTCATCTATAATGTCGGGCATGCATGTCTCAAATCTTTTCGAAATGATGGACGTATACATCTTGTAGTCTACATTAAGTATGGATATTGGTCTAAAGCTACTACATAATTCTTTATCCTTGCCTTCCTTGGGAATTGTAGTAATGATAGTCTCTTTCCATGACGGGGGAGTTTTGTTCTCTTTCATAGTATAGTTAAATGATGCCAACAGTAAGGGGCTTAATTCCGATTTGAATATCTTATAAAATTCGGATGGCAGCCCGTCGCTGCCTGGTGACTTGCTATTTTTCATTCTACTAATTGCATCCCCCATCTCTTTTTCTGTAATATCTGAGTTCAATAACCTATTCTGTTCTTCTCCTATCGATGGTAGGTCCAGCCCCTCTAAAAATGCCTTCATACTCTCTTCCTCTGCTGCAGTTGGTTGTGCGTATAGTGTCCTATAATAATCCTCAAATGCTCTCTCTATGTCCTCCGGCTCTCTTAGTAACTCATTGGTTTTAGGATTCCTAATCTTATGTATAGTGTTTAATGTTTGTTGTGCCCTTATCTTTCTAGCCAATAATCTATTTGCTTTGGGCCCCCCTTCATAATATGCCTGCTTTACAAACCTAGCTTTCTTCTCTACCTCTATTAATAATATATTTTCTATCTTCCCTCTAATGTCCTTAACCTTCCTAAGTGTCTCTGGGTCATTTGTATTTTTATGTTGCCTCTCTAATTCTTTTAGTTGCCCAGTTACATTTTGATAGAGTTCCAGTCTGGTTCTCTTAAGGTGTGCCGTTTGTGCTATTAGTTTCCCCCTTAACATTTAGATTCAATGTTAGATATATTGCACTATGGTCAGACAGGTCTGTAACACCTATTCTACAGTCTTCTACCCTATATTTATCTCCCTTTGACATAAAAAAGTAATCTATCCTAGAATGGACTGAGTGTGGGTGTGAGTAGTGTGTGTAGTCTCTATCTAGTGTGTGTATATCTCTCCATATATCTGTGATTCCTAGTTCCTTGAGTTATATGTTCATGTATCTGACAATATGCGTCCTAGCCTTCCTTGTACTTGTTGTATCTAAATCATAGTTTAGTACCACATTGAAGTCCCCCCCGCAAATCAGGATTCCTTCCATTTCCACAGCTATGATATCAAACAATTCCTTAAAAAGAGTCTTATCGCTGTCCGGTGGGGGCGTAAACATTAATTAGTGTAACAATTTGTCCTTCCATTTTCCCCTTGATCACCACATACCTCCCCTCTCGGTCATATATTTCTTTGTTTATTTCAAATTTTACTGAGTTCCCAATTAGTGTAGCCACCCCTCTCCTACCTTGTTTAAATGAACTATAAAATGTGTTGTTATATCCATACCTTTTCAGTTTTTCATGTTCTTGTACTGATAGGTGAGTTTCTTGCAATAAGATAACCTGCATCTCCTCCTTTCTAAATTTGGTTAATACTTTCCCCCTTTTAATCGGATTGTTCAAACCATTGACATTTAACGACACCATTTTGATTCCCCTACGTTGCATTATAATTCCCTTCAAAGCATCTTTTCGTTCCCTCCATGTCACAAAACACAATATATATAGTAGCAGCAACCGCTAAGCTAAACAAATACAAATTAAACACCAGAACTTGGTCTTCAAGGTTTTCGGGGGTTTCAAAAATATCCCCCTTTCCCCCGCTGGTGGGTGGAAGGTAAGGCCTCTCCTAGTGAGAAGGCCCCCTCTAGAGATCTCTCCTGTGGCTGATCTCCCAAGCTCACTATAATTGTCCAGCGTGTGGTTTAAACTCCGGAGCTCCCGGCCGGAACTTTGTGAACATTTTTCATATAGAAACTTTTTCCCGGGTCGCCGAGGGTGCTGGCGTTGTTTGTTCGCCGCTCCTTCGCCCAAATATAGTTATTTAGTCCAGATCAGAACCTCTCCTGTCTGGCTCTCTACTTTTTAAACGTCAGTCATTAGCAAAAAATAGCAGCATCTCTATCTCAAATCGACACAGATAAATGTGTTGCCATCTCCTACCTGCTGGCTCTTTCCTGCTCACCGGTCCCTAGCCCGCTAGCCCGCTAGCATTATCGGACCTAGCAGGCTCCTCGGCTCCCTGAAGTCTGCTGAGCTAACATTTCTGTCTCCACCCCAACTCCACCCTAACTCCGCGACTCGTGTGGGTCTTCCCATCTCGCTGCGATAAGCCGGCTTCCCCGCTGACATCGTCTCTCCCTGCCGCCTACAGCCGGCGGCTATCAAGCTAGCTAACCAGCTAGTAGGCTGGTCACCCGGCTCCCACTCTGCACCAGGCTGTCAGCACCTCCTACGATTCTCCTCTGGAAACCACTGGAATTATTCTCCTGATATGCTGTGGATTATAATTCTCATTTTATCTGGACTCACACCGCTCCTTCTTCCACGGTCATCCGGCTCCTGGTCTCTGCTGCCCGGGTCCCCAGCATTAGCTAGCTCCGTGCTAGCGCCACTTCACCGGATCATGCCGCCGCTCTACTCCCTGTCAGATCTCCGCTCCTTCAATAACCGCCTGCGTCCGGACTGCATGGACATCCTCGCGGATTATGAAATACTCCGCAAACGCCGTCCTTCACACAGAGGCTCTGGCCGTAAGTTTTTATTTCATTCCACGTCTCCACACTCCATCCCGTCCATTCGGTCCTGTCACACGCCCACACTACGCCATCACAACAAAACAACACGTGAATCTGACCAATCTCCTTCCACTCCCCCGGTCCACACAACCCCCCCCAATGCAACGCCACCTCAGAGCAGCCCTGCTCAACACACGCTCCATCCACAATAAAAGCCACATTCTAAATGAATTCATTAAAGACAATAACCTGGACTTTCTGTATCTGACCGAAACATGGCAAAAACCCCTGGACTATTTTTCTTTAAATCAAATCACCCCAGCAGGATTCACATACATTGACAAACCTCGCCCACAAGGGCGGGGTGGTGGTATAGCTGCTATTATCAGAAAGGAAATAAAAGCTACCATAATCCCCATCCCTGATGTTTCTTCATTTGAACACCTGATCTTTAAACTATCTGGTCCCACTCCCCTGGTCACAGCCATCATCTACCGTCCCCCGAAGCCAAACCCCTCCTTTCTCTCCGATCTCTCTGACATTCTCACTCAGCTTTCTGCTATATCCCCATCTGTTCTCCTCTTAGGTGATTTTAACATTCATGTTGACGACCCGACCTGCAAATATGCCTCTGAATTTAAGGAAACCCTTCACTGCTGCAACTTCTCTCAACACATCAACTTCCCAACACACAGCCGTGGTCACATCCTGGACTTGGTCTGCTCCACTGGTCTCACCATCCATCATCTGTCCAGCCTCAATCTCCACATCTCTGATCACCTGGCCATCATCATGGACATCAACATCCCCATCCCCGCCCAAAAGCAAAAACGCACAATAACCTACAGAAATCTCAAATCCATCTCACCTTCAGCAATCACTGCCTCCATTACCTGCAAGATGTCTGTCTCCCCCTCCCCACTTTCGGAAAACCCATCTGAACTTGTGGACTATTATAACAGCACCCTCTCCTTCTGTCTCAATGAACTGGCCCCCACAAAACAAAAAATGTCTCTTTCATACACTCCGCCCCCTGGTATACCCCCGAACTCCGCCAAATGAAATCAAGGAAACGTCAACTTGAACGCCAACACAAGAAAACCACACTAACAGTCCATCTTCAAATCTACAAAGACTATCTCCAGCAGTACAGTAACGCACTCAAAGCAGCCCGGTCTAATTACTACTCACAACTCATTCAGTCTGGCTCCAGCAACCCCAAGCGTCTGTTCTCCACCATCAGCAAACTTCTCAAACCCTGTGACAACGCCACCTCATCCTTCACCACCGAACAGTGCAACTCCTTCCTCTCGTTTTTCCAAACCAAAATCAGCAACATTTACAGCAATCTGACACCCTCATCAGCACCCCCCACCTTCCCTCCTGGCTCCCCCCCCTTCACCTCACACCCCCTGTCCCACTTCTCCCCTGTGACCCGCATGCAACTGTCCGACTTCATGACTGGAATTAACTCAACCTGCACACTTGACCCAATGCCCTCCAAATTTGTTAAAGAGAGCCTCCCTGCCATCTCCCAACTCATCGCCACCATCATTAACTCCTCCCTCAGATCTGGATCAGTTCCCCCCTCTCTCAAACTGGCTGCTGTCACACCCATTCTCAAAAGACCTGGACTCACACCTGACATCATGTCCAACTTCCGGCCCATCTCAAATCTCCCCTTTCTGTCAAAAATACTTGAACGTGTCGTTGCCTCACAACTTAAAGCCCACCTCAGCTCCAATGATCTCTTTGAGCCATTTCAATCCGGTTTCCGATCAAAACACAGCACCGAAACAGCTCTTCTCAAAATCACAAACGACCTCCTCCTCTCCTCTGACTCCGGCAACCTTAACATCCTCATCCTCCTCGACCTCACCGCAGCATTCGACACCATCAACCACGCCATCCTGCTGTCCCTCCTCGAATCATCACTCAACATCACCGACACTGCACTCTCCTGGCTGAAATCCTACCTCACCGACAGACATCAGTTTATCAACATCAACAACTGCACTTCCTCCACTGCTCCTCTGTCCCAAGGTGTCCCCCAGGGTTCGGTGCTTGGCCCCCTCCTCTTCATCCTCTACATGCTCCCCCTTGGCAAAATAATTCGTCGCCACAAACCTTCAATTTCACTGCTACGCCGATGACATCCAACTTTATATCTCAACAAAAACCATCACCCCCACAACACACTCCACTCTCACCAACTGTCTCTCAGAAATAAAAGCATGGATGCAAACAAACTATCTCCAACTGAACAGTGCCAAATCAGACATCATCATCATTGGCCCCCCATCCCGTATCAAAGACATCCAGAATTTCAACTTCACCATTGACAGCCACACTCTATCTCCCCCCCTCACATCCGCAACCTCGGAGTCATCTTCGACAGTCAGCTCAAATTCAACCACCACATAAATCACATCACCAGGACAGCCTTTTTCCACCTCAAAAACATTGCCCGTCTCCGCCCATCACTCTCCTCCTCTGCTGCTGAAACCCTGATTCATGCATTCATCACTTCACGACTCGACTACTGCAATAGCATCCTCTACGGCATACCATCCAACCTAATCAATAAACTCCAACATATCCAGAACTCTGCTGCCCGCCTCCTCACCCACACCCGCTCCCGAGACCACATCACTCCCGTCCTCCAGAACCTCCACTGGCTCCCCGTCCGTCAAAGAATCAACTTCAAAGTCCTCCTCATTACCCACAAAGCCCTCAACAATCAGGCCCCCCCTACCTCACAGACTTGCTGCACCACCATGCCCCTTCCCGCTGCCTCCGCTCATCAGAAGCTAACCTCCTATCCATCCCCACCCGCACCAATCACCGGACCTGGGGGGACAGAGCCTTCTCCGTCGCTGCCCCCTCCCTCTGGAACTCACTCCCCCAACCCATCAGAGACTGCACTGACCTCACCACCTTCAAAAAACTTACAAAAACTCACTTCTTCAATCTGGCTTTTAATGTTTGATTGTTTACTATATATTTATTTGTTGTTCCTTCCTTTTCCCTTCACTATATCTGTAAAGCGTCTTTGAGCACCTGTAAAAGCGCTAACAAATTAAATCTATTATTATTATTATTATTATTATTATTATTATTATTATATAGTCTTTAAACCCCTGGTCTCTGTATTGGCGATGGAGGTGATTCTATGTTTCTAGTGAATTAGCACTTCTTTAAATTAGTCCGAATCAAATCGTAAAATGTTATAGATAAATAATTCCCTAGCCTGCATACATGTCCTTTTATAAAAACAAATAACAATCTTTGTTACTCACCCACTGCAGTGTTTCAAAGGTATTTTCGGGGCACAAAATAAAAGGCTATAGCATTTAAATTATAAGTAATTTGGTTAAATCTGTTTGTGTCTGTGCTCTGTCTTTTTAACGCCGTATCTTGTTCCGTCATAGACTTCTCATCAACACCCTCGATACGGTGCCGGTCTTCCCTCACTCCCATCTCGTTGTTGTCTCCGAAGTCTGGTCCACTTGCGCGCTGCCTCCAGTCTCTGCAGCAGCGTAGGTCTCTCTACTCCCGGGTCTGGCACCTGCCAGCCTCTCTGCCGCATCGCCCTCGCCGCGTCCTGAGCACTCTTATACACTATTGTTCCTTCGTTCCAGTAAACCCTCAGTGTGTCCATTGGAGATTGAAAACGAATCCCCTTATCTTTGAGAATTCTCTTGAGCCCCGCATATTTCTGACGTTTAACCGCCACCTCAGAAGAATAATCTTGGTCGAATGTCACTCTCTGTCCCTTCACTTCCATCTCCGTTCGCCAGGCCGTCTTAATGACGTACTCCTTGACCTCGAACCTCAAGAAGTTGACAATAATGGCTCTTGGGGGTTTGTCTGGTTGTGGTTTTGGAGCAGGTGCCCTGTGCGCCGTTTGAATCTCCAACTTAATATCCTCCGACATTCCCAGCTCCTTGTGAATTAACCTGTCGACCTACTCGGAGACCGAGTCTCCCTCTATTCCCTCCTTCAACCCCCAGATTCGTATATTATTTCTTCTCGACCTCCCATCTATGTCGGACAGCTTATCTTGGAGCTTGGTTTGTTGTTCAAGAGAGGCCATAATAATGTCCTGGACGTCGGTACTCCACTCCTCGACCCCAGCCGTACGCTCTAGGATCTCCATATCCTTCTTTTGGGCCCGCATCTCCGCCTCAGCGGTCTCGAAGTTTCTATTTGTTTCCTCTCTGAAGCTATCAAGCCCTTGCTTCATATCTTCTCCGTGTTTGTCCATATGTTCTCTCAGTTGTCCCATTTCTTCACGTACTCCTCTTAGATTTTCTTCCATCCGGCTGCCAATTTGATCCAGTTTAGCATCCATGTTGTGCTGGGCTTTCTCGAGTGTATCCCGCATGGCATCTAAGCAAGTCTGCAGCGCCGACACCCAGCTAGGTTGCTCGTTGTTGCTAGCTTTAGCGTTAGCCATTAGCGGCTGACTGTGTTCCGTCTGGACCTGCATCTCTCCCAGCTGTTTTCCGGCTTTCGTCTTTTTCTCCGTTCCTTTCTTATTTACTAATTTGCTCATGACCTATTCTTCCAACTTCGAATCACATTTATCGGGGTTTTCTTCCTTTTTTAACTTATTTGGCTGGGAGCTCCTCTTCTTAGCTGCTTATCGCCTCATGTGTAAACACCAAAAATCGTTTTTAAATGTGCTCTATAAATAAAACCTTATTTGATATTATTGTATATCACAGAAATACTGTTATGTTGACTACAAGAAATACAGTGCTGTTTGTAGTTTGTACATTTTTCATGAATTAATCTGTCAGATGTACACAAGTTGTTGGCCTTTTACAATGTATTAGTGTCTTATGTAATGTACATAGTATTTATGCACTTTTCCCTTTTTATTAACAGGCATCCAGGCCACGGTGTCTTTCAAAAGTGTTGGCACTAAAACTTCCACCTACACAGAAATCCCCTTGTCCTCTACACCAATAAAGGGCCCAGGATTGGGACCTCGCAAGAGACCTCGACTGGAGTTGGAGGAGGAACAAGCAGAGACGTCGACAGAATTTGAGGACACTCTGGGTTCGAGTTACCACCCTGATGATACTGTAGAAGAATGCGACATATCGTAAGTTTGGTACATTTGGTACACATTACTATTACTGTTTTTCAGAGTTGAAATCTAAAACTTATTGTTCATTTTTTTTTGTTACATTAGACCACAGGCACAATCCACGCACCGTGACGTAAAGTACATTGTTTTTGAAAGCTGCCTCAGACAGCTGTTTGAAAAATGTCCGGTGTGTAAGACAGACTGTGATGTCCAAACAAGAAAAGTGGGGACCTATGTGGCGTTCACACAGCGTTGTTCAAACTGCAGTTACCTCAGAATATGGGAGAGCCAGCCCGTCATCGGAAGTACCCCGGTTGGCAACTTACAATTATTCGCTGCTACATACTTCACTGGGGGTTCCTTCTTCCAACTACGAAAGGTATTTTACCATCTCTAACATCTATAGCATATAAAAAATGACAGCAGTGGACTTTTTCAAAAACGTTTCCTTTTTGTCTATTTATTCATAGAGCCATGCAGCTGGAGATCATCGGGTATGGGACCTTCAGGAGGCATGCTAAGAGTTACCTGGAGCCTGCTATTATCCACAAGTGGAACACTGATCAGCAGCAGAATTTCGATAATCTACAACAACAGGGGGGAAAGGTCGCAGTTGCAGGAGATATGAGAGCAGACTCTCCAGGTAAGCAGAAACAGACAAGACAGTCTAGTGCCAGAGTTACTGGTGTATATTACAATTCATCTACTTATCCATTGAAGTTCTGTTGAAAAGCCTTGAAACCTCCTGTATTATATTTTCTTCAGGACACTCGGCTAAGTTCGGGAGCTACACACTCATGAACCTGGGAAGCAACACCATTCTGGACTTCCAGCTTGTTCAGGTGTGATTCTCTCTCTGGGTGCTATCATTTTAGGCTTGCTGGCTGTTGATGCATGCTTCTGTGTATTTATGCCATATTTATTATTCCCCAACAGAGCAATGAAGTAGGTGGTAGTTACCACATGGAAAAGGAGGGACTCAAAAGATGCCTAGATCATCTGGAGTCAAAGGATTTGGCGGTTGAGTACATTGTGACTGACCGTCATCCGCAGATCCAGAAGTACCTGAGGGAACGCAACATCGAACAATTCTATGATGTGTGGCACTTTGAAAAAGGTATTTATCCCTATATGTTGTAATGGAGGAATACCAAACCTTTGTTAAGATATTCCTTTGTTTTACTATGCAATTTATCCTGAGCTTCTAATCAGCAGCAGACATGACATAATGTCTGAAGACATTCATTATATCTCCTACAATTTGGCCTGCCAGACCACTTGATCACAGCACCTTTTCTCAATGTAAATTACATTTGACTCACTAATCCTAGGATAATGTGAGTACTCTTTAGAATGGGAATTTACAGTGATATGAATATGTATGGGGGTTTCCTGGCTATGAAATGTTTTCAGATAGAAAGGTGTCGCACTGACAGGCAATTATCATATGTATGTTATTACATTACATTACATTGCATTTAGCTGACGCTTTTGTCCAAAGCGACTTACAATAAGTACATACGACCAGGAAGACACAGCCCAGAAGAAAAACAGAATCATATAAGTGTTGTTATGGTTGATAATATATGAAGTGTGGAATTTCCACCACACCCTTGAATGTTGTCCATCACAGCACGTCATTTCCACACTATGGCTTGAATATTAACTTGTGCATGTGCTTTTTTTTATCAGGTTTGTCCAAGAAACTTCTGAAACTTACACAGAACAAGGACTGTGACACGAATTTGAAGAGGTGGCTGCGCAGCATACAAAACCATGTCTACTGGAGTGCAACGAGCACAACCTCGGGGCCGGAGAAGGTGGACGTCACTGGTCAACCACCTACAAAACGTTTACGTGCATGATGACCCCCTGTTCCCCAAGTGCACACATCCTGTAGGAGCCGCAAGCGATGCAAATAAACCTTACCTAAAAGGTGGTAAGTTCAATATTTCACTTCCTTCATAAGATCAACAATATAGAATGTAAATATAACATTGTTGTAATGTTCTAATGTGCTGGTGATTTACCTAATGTCTTTGTCATTTTACTCAAGGCTCAATAACACTCGCCAGAGTTGAAACGATACTCACCAACAAGAGAGTTCTCAAAGATGTGCTAAAGCTAAGCCATCACTACCAGACCTCATCCCTGGAGTCCTTCCACAACTTAATTCTGCGTTTTACCCCAAAAAATGTGGTTTTCCCCTTCATTGGAATGTTGTGCAGGTAATACACTGTATACTTTATTCTGTAGCATCTTATAACACAGTCACTGTTTAGTGGAATGAGGGTTTTATTCTGTCATAACACAAAGTCTCATTTTATTTTGCTGTTCTATAGGTTGTGTCTAGCAGCAATGCATCACAACGAGAATGCTGGCTTATCCAAAATCAAAGAGGGGAGAGTGTACGGTCAAGCCTGTTAAGAACGACCCTACATACAGTAAATTGTGAAATCCATCCATCCATCCATCTTCTTCCGCTTATCCGTGGTCGGGTCGCGGGGGTAGCAGTTCCAGCAGAGAGCCCCAAACTTCCTTTTCCCTGGCGACATCAACCAGCTCTGACTGGGGGATCCCAAGGCGCTCCCAGGCCAGCGAAGAGATATAATCCCTCCACCTGGTCCTAGGTCTACCCCTTGGTCTCTTCCCAGCTGGACGTGCCTGGAACACCTCCCTAGGGAGGCGCCCAGGTGGCATCCTAACTAGGTGCCCGAACCACCTCAACTGGCTCCTTTCGACGCGAAGGAGGAGCGGCTCAACTCCGAGTCCCTCCCGGATGACCGAACTTCTCACCTTATCCCTAAGGGAGACACCAGCCACCCTGCGGAGAAAACCCATCTCGGCCGCTTGTATCCGCAATCTCGTTCTTTCGGTCATGACCCATCCTTCATGACCATAGGTGAGGGTAGGAACGAAAATGGCCCGGTAGACAGAGAGCTTTGCCTTCTGGCTCAGCTCCCTTTTCGTCACAACGGTGTGGTAAAGCGACTGCAGTACCGCTCCCGCTGCTCCGATTCTCCGGCCCACCTCACGCTCCATTGTTCCCTCACTCGAGAACAAAACCCCGAGATACTTGAACTCCTTCACTTGGGGTAAGGACTCATTCCCTACTTAGAGTGGACAATCCATCGGTTTCCTGCTGAGAACCATGGCCTCAGATTTGGAGGTGCTGATCCTCATCCCAGCCGCTTCACACTCGGTTGCGAACCGATCCAGTGAGTGCTGAAGGTCGCAGACCGATGAAGCCACCAGAACCACATCATCTGCAAAAAGCAGTGGTGCAATCCTTAGCCCACCGAACCGCAGACCCCCCCCCCCCATGACTACGCCTCGAAATCCGATCCATGTATATTAGAAACAGGATTGGTGACAAAGCGCAGCCCTGGCGGAGGCCAACCCTCACCGGAAATGGGTCCGACTTACTGCCGAGGACCCGGACACAGCTCTCGCTTTGGGAGTACAGAGATTGGATGGCCCTGAGTAGAGACCCCCTCACCCCATACTCCCGCAGCACCTCCCACAGTAACTCCCTGGGAACCCGGTCATACGCCTTCTCCAAGTCCACAAAACACATGTAGACCGGATAAGCGTACTCCCAAGCCCCCTCCAGGATCCTTGCGAGAGTAAAAAGCTGATCCGTCGTTCCACGACCAGGACGGAATCCGCATTGTTCCTCCTCAATCTGAGGTTCGACAATCGGCCTGACCCTCCTTTCGAGTACCTTAGAGTAAACTTTCCCGGGGAGGCTGAGTAGTGTGATGCCTCTGTAATTGGCACACACCCTCTGGTCCCCCTTTTTAAAAAGGGGAACCACCACCCCGGTCTGCCACTCCTTCGGTACCGTTTCCGACTTCCACGCAATGTTGATGAGACGTGTCAACCAAGACAGTCCCTCAACACCCAGAGCCTTCAGCATTTCTGGGCGGATCTCATCCACCCCCGGGGCTTTGCCACTGTGGAGTTGTTTAACAACCTCAGTGACCTCCCCCCGGGAGATTGGTGTTGATCCCCCGTCATACTCCAGCTCTGCCTCTAACATAGAGGACGGAGTTGTCGGGTTCAGGAGTTCCTCGAAGTGCTCCTTCCAACGCCCTAACACTCCATCAGTTGAGGTCAACAACGTCCCATCCTTACTGTACACAGCTTGGATGGTTCCCTGCTTCCCCCTCCTGAGGTGTCGGACAGTTTTCCAGAACAACTTTGGTGCCGCCCGAAAGTCCTTTTCCATGTCCTCTCCGAACTTCTCCCACACCCGCTGCTTTGCCTCGGCCACGGCTGAGGCTGCTGCCCTTCGGGCCTGTCGGTACCTTGCAACTGCCTCGGGAGTCCCCCGGGATAACAAATCCCTGAAGGCCTCCTTCTTCAGTCGGACAGCTTCCCTGACCACCGGTGTCCACCAGGAGGTTCGAGGGTTACCGCCCCTTGAGCAGACCCGGCGTCATGGGCGGGCCCCGTGGGGCCGGGCCCGCCCATCCAGGATTTGGGCCCGCCCATCCAGGATTTGGGCCCGGTGTTTTAATCAGGGCTGAATACAACATTTTAATTGTTTTATTATTATGTTCAGTGGCGGCGCCAGGGTATACTGGGGTAGGCTACAGCCATACCAAGAAATGGCTTAGCCCCACCATGAAAAATGATTTTAAAGTAAGCCAAATAAAGTCCGCCAACTCGCGCGGAGTAAATTGCACAGACAGCAGTAAATACCGAAGACTAGAAACGGTTTGAAAACTTTTGTCACGTAGTGATCGTCTTCTCAATAGAACATCTTTGATAATGTCTTCTGGCCAATCAGAATCACGATAACGACGTGGTGTTGTTGCAGGAAGTCCCGACGGAGAATACTTTTGCTGTAGTACATCTCTATACATCGATACAACATTACGTGTTGATTTTGATGATTGATAGGTGTGTGGGCTGTCTTTCATTTTGACACACAGAACAATGGGGGCTATCCACCCTTATCCACAATGTAAAGTAACTCACAGCCTCTCCTCTTCTCTCTGTGAGGAGCAGCAGGTTCAGCTTTCAGAACAAAGTAACACAAAACTAAAATGGCATTCATTTTTTTTAAATATGTCGTGTAGAAGGCCTAATAGATTTATTTATTTTTCTTCTCAAGAGAGTACCAGAATGTGTATTTTATGTTTAGTATTTCAAAAAATCTCTTGTTATTTACTTCAAGACAAATGTGCCTTTTTATTTCATACAGTTCAATTTGTATTGAGACAGGGAAATAATCTAAACCTCACGCGTGGCGTTTCACTGTCGACGGGAGCGTGTATGTAATTACATTGCAAATACTGATGTGAGCCCCACCACTGTATGGGTTAGCCCTACCAGAGATTACCCAACAAAAATACTCTGTTTGTTGTTATTTGTAGGGCTTTGTCCTAATATTTATTTTTTGTTTTAAACTATGTATGATTAGTTTAATACCTTTTTTTTTTGTTGCTATGAAATTCTGAATGAAAGGCTGCGCGCGAGACTGTTTTTTCGCTGGGTTGAGTCGTGTGGGTTTTTGAGTGAGATGCGGCACAGCAGCCTGTCAGTTTACTCTTGCTAGGTTAGTTTGGCTATTATCGTTTATATTTATCTGCAACAATGGATATCAGGAAGTGGTTCACACTTATACACTTGAAAGGAATATGGCAACTCAGCGCCAGATGCAGGCACATTAGAAGACATCAGTTACGTTACCAACGAGCTAGCCAGCCAGCCAGGGACAAGGGAGGCTGGCAATCAATTATATTTTGAAGAGAAATTGACTCTCAAGCCAGCTCTCTCACAAACTCCTGCTCTGTGCGCAAGTAGACCACTGCACACGCTCTCTGCCTCGCTCAATCTCTCTCTCTCTCCATCGCTCAACCTCACTCCACATCTCCACCCTGTGTGCGCTCAAGTTTGCCTGCGTGCTTGCCCAAGTTGGCACAGCGTTACAAATGTGCCACAAAACCAACCAATGGATGTAGTCTATAATAAGACCGTCAACAGCCTTATGGCAACCTAAACCCCCCCCCCCCCTTGACACATCTCGAGATTTCCCGGGAAATGTAAGTTTAGGGTTGGGCCCGCCCTGGTAAATTAAATGCCCGCCCAGAGACGTATGTCTGCCGCCGGGTCTGCCCTTGAGGCACCTAGGAACTTGAGACCACAGCTCCCCGCCGCGGCTTCGGCAATAGAGGCTTTGAACACCGACCACTCTGGTTCAATGTCCCCAACCTCCACAGGAATGCCCGAAAAGCTCCGCCGGAGGTGTGAGTTGAAGGCCTCCTGAACCTGGGCCTCCTCCAGACGTTCCCAGTTCACCCGAACTACACCTTTGGGCTTACCACATCTATCCAGAGGCTTCCCCTGCCACTCGACCCAACTCATCACCAGATGGTGATCAGTTGACAACTAAGTTGTGAAATATTTGTTTTTATTTTTATTAACAGAACTTACATTTCAAATGATTAAAGATACAATGAACAATAAAAGTATTACATTAAATACAAAAAGTGAATAACAATAACAAATTATTTATACAATGCTTTCTTTTTCAGTCTATGTGGATGAGCTGACGAGGCTTGTGTTTCACAAAGTCTTTCTGGACCCTACATCCTTGGTGGACGAGCTGAAACGAATCCACATCCCAGAGGACCTGTCAACTCAATTTGACAGGCCCCCCAAGGAGGAAATGATTGTCAGCCGTTTCTCCCGTTTCCCCCCAAAGGAGGTTGAAATCCTACATATTGTCCAGCCAGATCTGGAAACTCCTGGCGGATCCGGAGCACAACACACGACGGAATCACCACTCTGATGCCTCGCCCTAAATATCCCCAGCACCAGCTTACAAAGCTGCGATACGCAAGATATCGAAAACGCCTATCAGGAGAGGAATGGATGATGTACAGTGTATAAATATACATTCACACATTTTGTACATTTGTAAAAATAAAGTTTGATGGAAATACTTAGTAGCCTTTCTTTCCTGAATTATTTGCTCCTATAACATATCATTCATATATAGCAAACCATGATTGGATTTTTCATCAAACGGTAGTAGTTTATTACAGGTAACAATAACTTACTCTTCTCCCGTTGTATTTGTCAAAGGTCCGAAACTGTATTTATAAATATTGTGGAGATTCTGCAGGGTGTATGGGTTCAAGCAATTAGGCTCTAGTCCTGGGTGGTCAACCATGCAGTTAATGAGTTCTGGAACTTGCAGCATGCGTGTTACAACCTATGAAGGTAAGATGTGTTACAAAACACGTTTAGCAATTAAACCAACTATGGGAAAGGTTTACAAAATAAACATTCAATTACTAAGGAAGTAATAAAAGTGCATATAATAGTCTATTGACTTCAAAAATATGTATGCTGTATATCTTGGTATATGTGTGCTACTGTTGGTGTTTTCAGCTAGGTGCCGACATAATGTAACTAGCTACCTTTCTTATGCTATTGCAGCACACGTTTTCTCCGTCACTTGGCATCAAAGCGCAGTTTCCACAACGGCACCTAATGTCATGTCTAGGAAACTAATAGTGAAAGTTTATTCTTTATGTTAGTTTTGTCATGTCCCTTTGCCCTGTGCTTTATGTTTATTCCCTTAATTAATCATCCCTCTCATTTCAGGCCTCCACGCTCCCCGCCCCCTTCTGTCTCCTGCGTCCTTGATTGTTT
The DNA here is from genome assembly GCA_902827135.1 of Harpagifer antarcticus. Taxonomy (NCBI): domain Eukaryota; kingdom Metazoa; phylum Chordata; class Actinopteri; order Perciformes; family Harpagiferidae; genus Harpagifer; species Harpagifer antarcticus. The sequence continues at coordinate 1,321,903 of CADEHL010001526.1, forward strand.
TCCCCGCCCTGATTGTTTCCACCTGTGTGCCCTTTACCTGTGTATATATTGTGGTAGCTTCCTCCTGTTCATTGTCAGTTCATTGTCTTACTATGACCCACGTTCCTGATTACCTCACGGACTTCCCACGGATCTACCTCATTGATCACTTGCTTGTTTTCCTCGAAAGAGTATATTTGTTTTCCTTGTTTTGATTACTGTGCTAAATTCCAGTAAAGTCTTTATTTTTTGAGAACACTATCTGAGTCGTGCAATTGAGTTCATGCTTCAGAGTCTCTCCTTGACACCAATAACAACAGTTGTAGGTACATCTGATGACATCTGAAATGTAAGACATATACTAGATAAAAACGTACCACAATGACTCACTGAGCAGACTGTTTGGTCTGCTCTAGTGAACCGCGAGGCAAGACTCGCGATTTGGTCTATTCTAGGATCGAACGGAGGTTCAAAATTGTATGCTCCATACGCCATTGTATGCTATATGTAAGCTATCTATTTATCTATATAACTCTCTATCTATCTATCGATTCTCAAATCTAGTATTGCTATGTTGCTAAGTACCCGCTAAACAACTTTACGGCAGATGTCAACAGGGGCAGAGCCTCTCTAGTGGTTGACTAATCAGAACAGAGTGGCAGAGCTGACCAATCGGAGCACACTGGACGCACAGGAGGGTGGGGGCAGGAACTCCATCGAGCCGTTTAGCACAGGGAGTGAAAACTCATACTATACAGGGATAATGTATGAGAAACCAATCTGAGTTTGGAAAATTGCACAGTATTTTTCTATTGTAATATCCCTCAACAATGGTATTATGATCAGTAGAAAGGACCATGCCATGGGACCTTTAAGGCTCAAATCTTTTCCCAAGCCGTAGCAGTCTGAAAAGAGTCCCAAGTTTAACAACACAAAATCTTGACAATGAATACTACGCTGTCATTTATCAGTGACAATGCAAACAACAAGAAGGTCTCCCCTAATCCCATGAATTTTGGCATCAAATATGTCATAAGCATACCATAGAATGTAATTATGAAGTGCAATACCCACAATCCCTACAGGGTTGTAACGTCACAGAAGATAATACCTTCTAGAGAGTTTCCAAATTGTTCAGTATGCAGATAAATATTTGTTTTACAATAGAAACATTTTTCTCCATAAATGTTCCCACATGTTGTGAGCATCAACTTTAAATCTTTTGTCAACAAATAAAAAACATCTTCATTTCCTTTACGACAACATTTTGTTTATAACACCACTACATTAACAATAAGCATAGGAAAATGATAAATGTCAACATTTAAGATTGTGCTTTTACTCTTTATTTAATCAGATCTATTTCACATTGAAAATGTGATAAATACACAAGCCACATTGAATGTTACATCTTGCATTTTATGAAAAGTAAAGGTTTCGAATCATTTTATGACTTAAGTACACTAGAAAATAAATTAAAGATGTGCAACAACTGTATCAGTAATGCAGTAGAATATTTGAATGTATTCATGTTAGCTCCAAATGTATAAGTTTAAAAATGAGTGATTTGGGTTAAAACTGTGACCTGGACTTTGAGCAAGCACATGTGACTTTTGAGAGACCATGTGGTTGTGGAGGACAAAGGACCTGCGGGGGAAGGTGGGAGCATGTGTTGACTTGCACTGTATGCAAATGCTCTCGCCACATGTGAGTGAAGGAACTCAAGATTTGGGGTGATGGGGACATTTGGGCTGCCAATCAAAGTAGAGAGATCAGAGATCCCTCCCATTGCTTCAGCATAAATACAGGACACGCAGCGGGGTTCAGTCTCTTTCTGCTGGCCGGCTGACGTGATCACCAGGTTGTATGTATGTTTTGTGTTGTATGTGTTTTGTATTGTGTGTATTATTGTATTGAATGTAATGATTTCTGGTGCATTGTGATATTACCATTAAAGTAGATTATTGTTGACTTGGTGGCACTGAATTCCTTCCATATAACACAGCTCAGAAGGACGCGGGGATATTTGAAACGTGGAGCGTAAATCCATCACAATATCTAACAGTAATTAAAATGATATAACTTATGTACAGGGTTGGGACGGCTACTTGCCAAAAACGCAACCAGTAACTTAATGTGAGTATCAAGATATAAAAGTAATGTAACGTGTGATAACTTTATTTTTCTTTTGGATTACCTCAATATCAAATGCAATGCAAATAAACACAGGAGAGAAGAAATATTAATATGATTTTTGTACTTACATTTATAATATAATACCATAAAGCAGATTCAGACAGTAGGTGTATAGATTCACAATTAAAGTATTAGCCTACAGAACAGTACGGCTTCCAGAGAAGAGATACAATTTGATCATTTTACAACAAACACTAAATGCTCTTTTTAGGTTTTGAATAAGATTGTAATCCTGAGTTTCCCTATTATTAAAAAAAGTCAAACTAATCCGATTACATCTTTTCCTATGTAACTAAGGATTACACTTTCCTTTTTTTTCTATACGATCTTGATTCGTGTTAGATGTAATCCATTACTACCTAAGCCAATAAAAGTCATAACTTTTGGAAAATTGTCTCAAATTATAAATTATGCCTTCAATCTCTTTCACGTGGAGAAGACATCACATTGGCCGAGGCGTTGCAACTTCCCTCAAGCGTCCTACATGAAAGAAAGATCACATGTTAAAAATGTGTGCACAAACTATTCAGTATGACCCGTCTTAGTTTAAAGCCCAACTGTACAGTAAGAGTGAACAGAGGCGGAGTCTGCCTGTTTTCCAATTTGTTTTGTTTGTTGGCTGCTGCTACCCAAACCAACATCCTCACAAGCATTGACTGTTGGAATGTCATTATGCTCCACATGTGGAACAACAAAGGCTTCTTCAGGTGTGTCTTGTATCATAATGATATTGCTCTGATCAGCAGCAAGACTGTTTTCACCACTACCATGGTCTACATCTGCAACCTCCTCATTGCTGTTAACAGTCGGACTAGGACTGTCACTTACCTCGTCATTGTTACTCACCCTGCTTTTACTTCTAGGCTGTTGTTCTTTGCCATTGGTGAAATAGAAAATGGTGGGTACTGCAGTGTTTTTCAGGCATCTCCTTCCCTAATAAAAATAATAAACAAAAACACATAAAATAACTTTTTGAGGTCTGTAGATATTCAACTTTCTTTTGAATAATGTTGTTTTAAATTTAAGAGTGCATTATAAAAGACAATAGAGGGCCAACATGTTAACTATGCAGTTAATCCATTCATCAATTACGTGTTTCCAAGATTCAGATTCAAAGGATTTATGTCATATGCACATAGGCTACAGTGTAGGAATGGCAATGAAAATCATCTGTTCCGAGCTCCTCCAACAATGCAACATAGTTATATAAGACAGAAAACAATGAAATAAATTCAAAATTAAATTAAGAATAATAAATTAGTGCAGGCAGAAATCTATATACACGTAAATATAATAAGACATATGCAAGAACAGAATGTAAAGATAAATATTGTATAGTAAAATGAAATTAAATCTTTTACTTTTAATTTTACAGTGATAGCTGTTAAGATAAATAAGATGACAACAGATGAATGAATGTTGCTATTAAAATAATGTAAAAAAAGGTAATATAATTAATCTGTTTTTAACAGAGTATGTGGGGGAAAATGGCAATTCTCTATCTATGATAAAGAGTCTTTGCATAAATTGAAGAGAAATGTGATGGTTTGCAAAACAATTCGATTTCTATGTTTCTATACTTAATTGGCAAAATCTTAATTTGGCCTTTAATCAAAAGAACATTACTCATCACTGATGTGCAAGCTGTGCCATAACAATTATTTAGCATTGTATGATGTATAACATGTATTTAATTAGTAACAACAATTTACACTCACAAATGGAACCAAGTTATTTAAAAAGAAAAAAAGGATCTGTACCCATGAGTCCGTGCTGAAGTGATGACTCTCAAAGTGTTCACTGCACAGGCGAGAAGAAACGTTGGGGATCCATTTATTCCTCTGGATGTTCAGCACCCACTGGTCCAGCCTGTCTGGATCACCTAAAGGAAACCTTTATTCAAAAATACATGAAAACCGACCCAAAGACAACAGGAGGGTTAATGCCATATTCACTTAATAACGCATGAACAACTTTTACAAATATTTCTATATAGTCTGTGTTGGTAAATGTAATCTAGGTTGCACATTTCCTGCTGAAATACATGCATGGGCCTACCAAGTTACTGCGTGACACTTTGGTTTTGATAAAACAGTGTAGTTCCACTATATAAACGTTACATTCATATTCAAACGAGACAATATGCAAGATAAATAGCTATTTGTTGTTATTCTTAATGCTTGTCATTCACACGTTAAGAAAATAAAATAAGTACCTATACATAGCAGAACAATTGTGGCGATGTTCAGCTTAATAAGCCTTGTTCAACATCATTTCTTTAGCTAATACTATAGAAGGCTGCAGGCGAACCAATTCCGCGTTTCGCTACATTCCTTGATCTCCAGTTATAACGCCGGGCTCTGCCACTGGCCGAAGCTAACGGAGCCGCAAAGGTCTAGCTACGGCTCCGGTTAGCTTCGGGCGGCGGACTCCGGCGGCAACCACTGGGATAATTGGGTCCCCTTTTAACATTTGCTCCCATTTAGCATTATGGGCGTCAAAGCCATAGACTATAAAAGTCTTACCCAAGGCTGAATCATAAACTAAACTGTATATATATATATATACACATGTATAAAGTGTTACGTCCTTAGCTGGCTAATAAGCTACATAACAAGCTAAGCTAACAAGCACACAAACACCTGCTAACGGGGTTAACATGTATAATATTATCATTTTACTCACCGAAAAAAGCTGAGAGTAGACTTCTTGGAAGTTCTGTTAGTACATTCAAGCGCACAGCACGACATTTTAATTGTCTGGTATTTGTAACAACAAGCTAAAGGGTCAAGTACAGTAACTACGACTAACTAACGTTGTAGCCTCTATGGCAGTGCTTCTCAAAGTGTGGTCCGTGGACCACTGGTGGTCCGTGAGCGCCCCCTAGTGGTCCGTGAGTATATTGGTAAAATGTCAAATTTGAAATAAATAAATGTATTTAAGTTTTTCGCACTCTCGCGGGAATATCTCCGCAATGGAACGAACTTAAGTTTCACTTTCGATTGCATGATATAACCCAGATAAGCACCTTCATCCCACATGTTGCCACTTGTTTGTACAATTTTCAGGCGATTTGTAAAAAACGATGTGTTTTTGGATATTTGTGGAGTTAGGTGGTCCGCGAGTGTTTTTTTATTGGTTAAGTGGTCCTTGGTATGAAAAAGTTTGAGAAACACTGCTCTATGGTTGTAGCCTAGCAGAGTGGACAAGTTGCTGTTAGCTGACAGTGAGGCATGTGCCTGCCCATCAAAGTGACCACGCCCTAATTTATGCAAACACTTTAAGACCTCATGAAGGTGGAATCTAACTATATCGATAATAAAAATGTATGGAGCCAGGGGTAGAAACATGTTTTTTTCTGCTGTAAAGTTGGGCATTTTAACATGGGGGTCTATGGAAATTGCTCCTTTCTGCAGCCATCGCCTATCGGCCAATATATGAACTGCAGTGTGTGGCACTTCCGTATTGGCGTCCCGGCTCTACCCCAGAGTTTGCCGCTTGGCTATAACACGTTACTTTAACAGAGAGAGGGGGGAGAGAGAGAGAGGGGGGGAGAGATAGAGGGGGAGAGGAGAGAGAGAGGGGGAGTGTCAAATGACATACTGAAGACCACACGGAGAAACACTGTGAGCATGTCATATTGTAATGTACCTTAATACATGGAGTAAAGGGCACCATCACAGTAAAGGGCACCATCACAAAGCAATTTTTAACAATGACAACAACCGTAATGCTTTAGCATTAAAACACCATAGACTGTAAATATAAGGAAAACACAGACACTCATCACCGAGGTCACAATATCAATTGATCCAGCAGAGGCAAAACACAGAAGATCAACAAAATATGACGAATAAACTGAATACACAATTTGACGATTTACATGCCACAAATTACTCCAAACTACTCGCATATGTGACCTGCTCCATCGAAATCAGTCGCATTGACCCGAAGACACATGTTGAGTTGTATACACCTTTGGAAAGAGGAGATTCCCAGCTTTCTAATGATATCAGGAATGTTTTTGTACTCCAAATATTAAGCAAAATATGTCACATTATATAATGACTGTCACCGAGTCCTCATTTTGAGAAAAAGGCCTTTTAAGTTTCTTCTTCTCTGGAATCCATCGATCTGATTGATTATTAGCGGAGCAAATGATCAAAATACTACAGAGGGAAGATATTTTCGTTTGGAGGGGAAGCGCGTGTGTATACGTGTGTGCGTGTGTGTGTTTTGGAATTTTGCGTTTGTGTGTATTGTGTTTGTTTCCTGGGGAAAACACTCGCGAGAAACACCGGCTGTTGTTATGCCTGCTGTGACGTTAAGTTACTCCGTTCTCCGCTTGTAATTATGCCGTTACAAGCTTCAAAGTTGTATTTATCATCTGAATTTGCCGAAACAAGTTTAATATTCTGAAAGCTGTTAGAAATTAAAATCAATGTTGATATGGCCTAATTTGAATTAAATACACTATTTAATTTAAATCAGTTGTATTCTGAAAAACCGGAAGTTCACTAACTATTAACTTAATACTTTTATTCTGAAAGTTATTCACTTCCGGTTAGCATTAGCATGTAGCGAAATGCTGCATTTTCAAACCGTGAATCAAAGGTGAAATGACATGTGATGTTGTTCACTGAGCACACTGGGTTTAGCACTCATTTATTACCGCTGAATAACGTTTATCAGGAAATGTTTAAATAACCACAGACACCAGAATGATATAATTTAACAACAGAAAAAGACAGGAATTGCATTGGACCCGCCCCCCCAACGACGCCGGCCAATAGGAGAAGACCTCAGATGACAACAGGAAGAGCAAGCCAAGAATCGCCCCTTCTACCTGCTGACCTGGACTGACCGGTCGGATGAGGAGAGCGCCTCCACTCGCACATTTCATTTTGTACACCATCGCATCTTTTGTGTAATTAAATGCTGTTAACTTTTATAAACTTCCCTTGACTCTTTTCAGTCTCTCCTGCCTTCAGGGTTCAGAATACACTAACATTTGGCGTCACTGGGTGGACTCTGAAGCAGGATAGAGCTGGAAGAGGGGGGAAGGCTGCAAGCTAACTAGCATCACACTAGGCTGCATAAAATGAGTTTTTGGCTGGGCCTAAACGAAAGGTGAGACAGTTACCTGTTTAATTCCGTGGTGATTGCGAGTGGTGTGGAGATTGTATATAGTGTTTCTATTAGTCTCTGTTGTATCTTCGGCGCCGCCCGATTAATGTGAATATTACATAGTATTAAGACCTTCTGGGGAGGCAATAGATTTTATCTGGGATAGGACTGAGTCCACATTGTGTTAAATACCTCTGGGTAGGTACCAGACCTGATCTGTTTTACACTGGACTGGGTCCATTCATGTTAGTCTATATGTTTGATGTGACCTGCGTAGTCTGGTTTAATAAAGTATATTGTGTGGAGTTTTTAAGCCGAAAAGTATATTTTTGTGTGATGTTCTAAGCCGAAACGATTGTGTACAAGATTGGTATGAGATCAGCTTTTAAGGTCAGCATCTATAGAATTTAGAGCTAAGATAAATGAAGATTGTGTTGTTTTGTATTGTCAAGCAGTGTGGTTATTTATCTACAGATGTTGAGTGTTCCCATTGTTCCCCCCCAGTCACATGTGGTTAATGCTATTCTGCTAAGCTAATTAGCTAGCCAGTTGGCATTACTAGATGGTGAAATAGTTTGAGTAAAGATACAACCGGTAACTACGGATTAAATACACAGGGATGGTGTAGATGAACGTTGAGAGTAGATTGAGTTGTTTTGTTTTTCATGCTTTTCAAAGAAAGTAATTTGAACTTTATATTTTTGAGGAAATAAACAGGAAGTAGGTTTATAAACCGGAAGTACTAGTTGATACATTTGAGAGGAGTTACAAATAAAACAGCTCCCCTAGCGGACATAATAAGTGTTACAGTTAATACATTCTTCACCACACAGATAAAGATTACATGTGGTTTCTTTGAATTGAAGTATTGTAGTTAACACATTTTATGACATTTGCATAATTTCATAAACTTGAGTATACACTGTACACGGTTTATTTGGATTTCCACCATATTCCTATTTTCATATTACAAAGTCAAAACCATACACTGTTCATTTTTATTTATTTATTCAGATTTTTTAAATTTTAATTTAATTTGTCTAATTTTGATTTTCCAATCTCAGTTTTACAACATTTAAATTTATTTTTGACATAGGATAACTTTATAAAGAATACAAGGGTACTATTCAGAGGATTAGTAATTCATTTTTGATAACTTAATAATATTATCCGTGTACTTAAGAAACATGTCGCCAGAGTTAAGAGCACTCGCAGTGCCAGGCACAACTGCAGATATTAAGGAGAGAGTAAACACCTGGTCAGATGCTGGGACAGTTCCCAGTAAAAGACAGAAGACATGGAACCAAATAGAGAAACTGTTCAAGCAGTGGCAAACGAGAGGATTGATTCCAGCAGATGATCAACCTGGACCAACGGAAGCCCATAGAAAAGCTGTAGTTGAACATGAGAATGGTGAATACCTAGAACAGGAAAAAGCATGGATCAAAGCCGGACAACCCCCTCGGTATGGACCTGCTAAAAACGCTATGAAAAAAGCTGAAAAAAGAAAAGTTATGGTTGCAAAACTGATTCTCTATCTAAAATATACCAGCCAGGGATTGACAAACAGCTTACATGTGGTAGCAGCAGAAGATCTGCCAGTAATGGAAGAACTCAGCAGAAGAATGGAAGCAGAACTTGGCAGAAGAGAGGAAGCACTCAGCAGAAGAATGGAGGAAGAACTCGGCAGAAGACAGGAAGAACTCGACAGAAGAATAGAGGAACTCGACAGAAGAATGGAAGAACTCAACAGAAGAATGGAAGCGAGACGAAAGGCAGATGAAGCCCATAATGACATTATTGAAGAATGACGAAAGGCAGTTGAACCACATAATGACATTATTGCAGAAAGACAAAGCGAGGAAGATAAATACCAACAACTTCTGGCGGAAAGACGACAAGAAGATGTAAGGTTCCAGGACATGATGGCAGATAGACAACGGAGAGAAGAACAAAGAACTCAAAGAACACGCCGAACAAACTACTCTCCTGACTATTCCAAAGGACGGGGAGATGAAGATGACGACAGCGGTACGCAGTCTGAAACCAGTAGACACTCCCCATACCATGAACAGTCACAGCAACAATACAGTTTTGCATCTCCTCCTGAGAATAATAGTAGCGACAAAAACGAGCAACATTACCCTGGGACATGCCTCGAAACTAGAAAAAACAAGACAACTCGAAGAACCAAGACTGGTGCACACAACTCCATGCCATTGATAGCGGTTGGAAGAGGACTTGAATACCAACCATGGACTCACAGGGACATGGAATCATTAGTGGCAAAACTACCTCCACTCACCCAAGGAGGTCAGAAGTGGGTGAGTGATCTGGAGAAATACACAGTCCAAGACCACTTGTGCTTGGGAGACCTGAGGGCACTGCTTGGACGGATAGAAGGAAGACTAGAGGCAAGAGCAGTAGATTCCGAGGCCAATTGCACAAATGACCCAGATGACACTCCATTCAACTACATCAGGTCGAATTATTGGGCTGCTATTCGTCACATCTACCCGACAACACGCAGTTTACATGCCCTCAACAGCCTGAGAAAAGAACCTGGGGAAGACATGCATGCCTTCCTCAAGAGATGTGAAGGAGTGTGGGAGGACTGCACTGGAGAACGACATGACACTTCACCGGCTGTCATAATGCTGTGGAAGAACGCAGTCATCAAAGCCCTTCCCAAATCAGTGCAGGCACGCCTGGGAGATGTGGTGGGATTGGAAGCTAAACTCCCAGAAGAATGGAAACTAAATCTCATTCACCATGACATCAAATACCAGGAAACAAAGAGGGAAAATGATGAAGAAATTAAAACACTAAAACTAAGACTTTTGAAGATACAAGTAGCTGAGAAAGATGCCAAGGAATCGACAAAGCAGATGGCCATACTAGCAGAGAAGGCAGGGCGGACACCTCCAACAGTTCAACAAAGCGGAGGAGGAAGTGTATGTCCACAAAACCAGGTTCAGCAAACACCGGTGTATCTTCCTACGCAAGTACAGCCAAAGGGACAATGGAGAGGAAAGCAACGATCAAGAGGAAGAAGGGATGATGGCTGCTTCATATGTGGAGATTGTAGACATCTGGCCAGAGATTGCCCCACTCAGCAATATCCACCACAAGGTAGCACCTCACAATACAGAGGAGAACCAGTGTTGGATATTAGAAATATTGAGGCTGAAGCATATGCCAGGGCCATGACGAATATTTCTGTTGGATCAGGTGATTGGGTAAATGTAAAAATCCACAAGATGAACTTGTTGCAACCTGTATGGAGTGGACCATGGGAAGTTGTAGAACGCACTGCAGATGCGCTCCGGATCAAAGTTAAAAAAGGAACATGTTGGCACCCACTTACACATTGTGTAGCCGTACCGCCACCTTTCCTGAATTGGCACGGCAGTTAGAGCTGATTTTGGAAAACTGGTACAAAACAATAAGGAATTGAACATTTTTTACAACGACAGCACCAGGAGATGAGTAAACTCAAGAATCCGTAGAGTGGAAATACATTGAGAAAAACACATTTTTACACTCAAACTGTTTGCACATCATAGACAATGAATTAAGACAATATAAATAAATGTTCAGCAAAAGTAATAAGTATAATGGAAAGTAGACATAGGCCTACACTTGAGTCAAATTTCATTACTGTGATCTGATTGGTGTGCTCTGCAGGTTTACTATTGTTCAAAGTAACGGTGGGATAGAAAATATGGAGATGTTCTTTTGTAGTGTGTGGAATATGTGATGCTTGAAACATGTAGGTATTTCAATTATGTGAAAGAGTTATGTTGGGTAAATATGTAACAATGGATGAAACAATTTTTAGAGTGAGTTTTTGTAATATCATTAGTAGACATTAATTGTGTTGTTTAGATGGCATTTAACAACTAAGACAGATAGTATGATTAGAAAAAGACAGAGTAGAAAGGGTTGGATTTATTTAACCTCAGTGTGCTAGACTTCTTATAGGTAATGCGTCCCGAGACCTGGACTCCCCCTCTGAGTCAGAAAGGCTACGATCCCGACCCTCCAAGCAGACAAAAGACCTAACCCAACAGGAGACTCCTCCTTCTCCATCGAACAGACAGAGAACCAGAGCTGAAACAACAATTACAACAAGACTGCATCCAGAACTGCAGCCAGAACTATCTCCACCTGTGGCATCCAGAACCAAACAGCTTGCTGACAGGCAGAGATCTACTTTCATCAGTCCCTCAGACGGGGCATGAAGTTCCAAGCTGAGCCACAAGAATTGGCAAGAGCAAAGTGTGGGACATGAGAGCAGAATCCGCCCTCCATAAAAACAACAATGGGACTGTAAAGGAGGAGATGAAATGCAAAGCAGTGCAACAACAGTGACATGATGGGGGCTGCAGATGTAACTGGGCCAAAGGCTGCCTAAAGAGTTACAGCGGAGGGATTCAACAGCTGATGGACTGAAGAGAAGACAGAATCAGAGGAGTTGGCATGGTCGATTAGAAGCGAGGAGGCCGGGGTCACGGCTTGAGACAACCAGGGGAGGAGAAAAGGAAAACGGGAATGAGTGAGTTTACACATAAACACACTTATTCACAAAACGCACATTTAAAGAACTTGAATTAACTTCATAAATACGTAAAGACAAAGATTTATTAACCATGAATTAACCAATTGGTAAATTAAAAATAGCAGTAAAGAGGAAACTATTAAATGAGAATCATCCTAAAACACACTGAGGGATAAAGGGGAAGACATGATGGAAATATTCACTACACTTTAAGCTGTGGGTGTTTTGGATTTAGGAGTACAGAGTAGAACCATATTCTTCAATCTTTTCATCATGTTAACAAATATTCTTTAAGAGATTTTTATTCACGTGTGAATAAAGTAGTGATCTCATTTGTTACAATATTGATCACCATTAAAGGGATAGTTTTAGGAACCACTCTATAAGACAAATCTTTATTTGAATGGATAATGTTAAAGGGAGAGCTAGTGCCAAGCCAGATATAGTATTCCAATCTAAAGTATTGATTTCACCATTGTGGCATAGTTATTACCATAGGAGGGCTTTAAGATGGAGATATGACATGACTTCTGTTTTTAAATCCTTGATAAAGGAGGGAGTAATTGTTGCATGTTCGGACACCCAAGGTTCCACACACTGCTGAAGAGTTTAACATTGTTTTTTAGGTAGACCAGAATTGAAGATGAGCTGTGAAATGCATAGCAGAGCTACACGGATCCTAGTAATGTTTTGACTCAAGATAATAGTTATGTACACAAGTTTCTGAAATAGATCTATTAGACATTTTAATACTAATTAGGTGTAAATGAATTGCAGTAGTAGTAGTACTCTAAGGAAGTGAGTTTTGTACCAAGTTTCAGGAAAGGTGGGAGGCAGAAGTCCCAATGAAAAGTTAGAACCATCTGAAAATCATAGTTGAAATCGTGAATGAATATGGAATGGCGCTCCACATATGACATATTTTTGTAGATAAAGTGTACGCGCCTATGCTGAAATACCTCTGAAAAGACTCTGCAGAGCACGACATGGCCAAAAGACCGAGACCAAATGACCTTTGACCCTGAATGACAGTGTGACAAAAGCACTGTCCATGACTGACTCTGGGGTGTACCTGACCAAACCTGACGTGACAACCAGACAGTGTGAGTGTGAATGAATGCCGGCATGTGATCAGTGTAACTGCATGATTCTAAAACAATAACTAACCAAGCATGTTTTTGGACAAACATATTATTACCCGTTTCTAATCTACTTGATGATATTTTACTCTCACAGGAGTTGGCGCTTTGCAAATGTAAAACTCAAACTAAAATCTGAAGATTCTGTTTCTTTTGGGCCATGAAGGACGGAGAGAAACACTTCTTTTCACTGAAGTGTTTACTGTGTAAATAATGTTCGTTATGTCCCTAACCAATATTTACCTGACAGTTTCCCCCCCCCCTCCCATTACAGGGTTTTATTACACATGAGTTCATGTGTAAAAAGGGGGGAGTGTGTATAATGTATTATGTCAACATGGCTGTCAAATTCACAATTTAAATTTTTCTTTTAAGGATTGACAGAAACCTTCCGCCCCAACCCAGATTTTCAAACTGAGCATTGAATGATAGTTTTATAATTAACCTGCTCCATATCTGGGGCAGGGTTTCCGCTAGGATTTTTTCTCGCCGGTCAAATGTCCGAACAGAATTTATTTTACCGGACACATTTGAAAACTTACCGGTCATGTTCAATAATAATAATAAGAATTGTGTGGCAGAGTTTCCGTTAGCAGGTAATCACCGGACTATGACCGGCTATGCTGATGTTTAAAACTCAGTTAATGGGAGTCGTTTTTATATTGCTTCAGTTTATAATTGTAACAGATCGAAAAATTCAGATTCATTTTTCAACAAATGATTCCACAAACAACATCATTATTACATTCAAAGAAACTACTTGTAGTAGATATGAACTACATTATTCAAAAGTTTACATTAACTTTGAATAATAACACGGGAGAAACGGATCCTCTCTTTTCCTCCCTCCCTCCCTCTCTCCTGACAGCCCCGTCAGTTTCTCATGCAGCGCGCTAAACAGTGGGCGGGGCTTCAGGTCAGACTCAGCAGCTGATCTGATCTCTCTCTCGCGTCCGGTTACACTACACTCGCGTTTATGTCCATATCGATCAGATCCAGCTCTCCTGATCGGCCTATAGAGAGCGCCGATCAAACTATAAGAGTGAATATCGGCCGATAATGATCAGGCGGAGCATCGGACATTTTGACCGACAGGTTTTGAATTTACCGGTTTTTATTCAATTTGACCAGCTAAAAACCGGTAAATACCGGCTAACGGAAACCCTGATCTGGGGGTAAGATACTGTTTGATGAATGTTGACATGTTTCTAAATATTGATTGAGTTATAACAGGTAACACAGATGCAGAAGCAGTGGCCAAGGGGCTACTGTGAGAGATGTAATTACCGAAGAAGTTGACCTGTGATAATGAAACAATTTTGTAATATTTTAACAGACATTAGAGTAACTGAGGTTTGAAATGTAGAAAGAACATATTACAGTTAAGCTAAAACATAGTAATGTAATGAGACCGAATTTAATTTAGACAACATCTTGTAACTAGCCTGTTAAAGAATTAGAAGTAAATGCCATAGACTTTATTGTTTAGTTCATTATGGGGATATACATTTAATTTAAATTCATAATAGAAAGACATTTGATGACAGTATGTTGGAATTCTGTATTCATTTTTCAGCTTGATAACAGACAGGTAGAAGCCGTATTGCCAGGTGAATCGATGGGATTTCTGCACACGATCCAAGCAGAGAATGACGTACCTTACAGGACAGATACACTCAGGAAATCATTCACTTTGACAGCATCATGACTTTAGTTGTTTTTGAATCCATAATGAAATTGTATTACATAATGTTAGTGTGTGTCTTTACCACAAACAGGAATAGTTCATTGTTATATTTAGATTTGAGAAAGATTACAAGGATTTTATTTAGTTCACCATGAAGATGTTATTTGTTTGTAACATATGCCCAGTAGTAAGATTCAAATATCAGCAGGTTCTGAATTATTATTCCTCTGTCCCACAACCAACAAGAATGTGGATGGGGAGAACTATATCTACTAGAACCAGCAGAGATTCATAAATTACACCAGAGACACAGTAAAAGTAAATGAAGAGTAATATTTAGCTATTTTCCTACTTCAGTTTAATCCTTCTTATACTTTGTAAAAGAACAAGTGCCTTTACACCAGATACAGTAAGAAGATGATTTATGATGTGAAAGGAGGGAGTTAGACGTTTTCCATACCAAGCTAATTGCTGCTATTTTACGAAGTGACATTAAAGGTTTAAGCTAGAAGTTATGCAAAAATGAAAAACTTCATATTTATGATGAATATGTATTCTTATTTTTTGCTTTTATGAGTTATGTACCATGCAATGTTCGGATGAAGAACTCATTGATTTCAATATTATTTACATACCTTAAAGGGTATGTAAGGAGGGATTGTTAGAAATTAAAATCAATGTTGATATGGCCTAATTTGAATTAAATACACTATTTAATTTAAATCAGTTGTATTCTGAAAAAACCGGAAGTTCACTAACTATTAACTTAATACTTTTATTCTGAAAATTATTCACTTCCGGTTAGCATTAGCATGTAGCGAAATGCTGCATTTTCAACCGTGAATCAAAGGTGAAATGACATGTGATGTTGTTCACTGAGCACACTGGGTTTTAGCACTCATTTATTACCGCTGAATAACGTTTATCAGGGAATGTTTAAATAACCACAGACACCAGAATGATATAATTTAACAACAGAAAAAGACAGGAATTGCATTGGACCCGCCCCCCCAACGACGCCGTCCAATAGGAGAAGACCTCATGACAACAGGAAGAGCAAGCCAAGAATCGCCCCTTCTACCTGCTGACCTGGACTGACCGGTCGGATGAGGAGAGCGCCTCCACTCGCACATTTCATTTTGTACACCATCGCATCTTTTGTGTAATTAAATGCTGTTAACTTTTATAAGCTTCCCTTGAGTCTTTTCAGTCTCTCCTGCCTTCAGGGTTCAGAATACACTAACAAAGCCAAGACTTTGTTTAATTGAAATCAGATGAAAACAAACTGTAACGGACCCTGCCGTGTTATCTATGATTACTATACTCTTACAATCATAATTTCAGACGGAGGGAGGGGGGGCAGATTGCGGAAGCGCAGATTGCGAGTGAGAGATGCCTGTCTTCGTCCCTTTACAAGCTTCAAAAATGTATTTACCTTGTGATTTTGGAAATAAAAGTTTCATATTCTGAAAGCCAAGACTTTGTTTGTTAAAATCAAACAAAACACCCGAACCCTGAAAAAATAGTTTTTTACGTAAATCCACGTTTATTTTGAAATGAGCCGTTGGGACTTCCGACTGATTTCGATAGAGCGGGTCACATATAGGTTTTCCAATATTCACGAAACGCGGTATACACCTTGTTCCTATGAATCTGGACATATTTCAAATTGCCTTCCATTAGCCCCGCCCGCCAAAAACTCGGCAATTTACAAATATATGCGTTTTTCATGCATTTTAAGCACATTTTTGCAAACTCCTCCTAGGGAAATGTTCGGAAAAATTCCAATCCAGGACAAGTTAAGCGCATATCCAATGTCATGCTACATTGAGATGGAATAGTCCTTCGCTCAAACGGGGAGCTCGTAGGATAACTGAGAATGTAAAATGTTTGACCTTTTTATGTCAAATAACCTACTGACACCTGCCTGTCTGCCTGCCACATCATCTCTCTCACTCACACAGACACACAGACACAGACACAGACACAGACACAGACACACACACACACACACACACACACACACACACCCACACACACACACACACACACACACACACACACACACTTACACATTATACAACAAACACAAACAGCCTGATATATACTAAATATCAGGCTACAGCCCTTGTATATTTTATTATGTGAAGCACTATATGGTTTCATGACAAATATATACTGTTTATTTGTAGATATCTCCTAAAGCCTACAAATAAAGTGTGAAATGTAGGCCTGTTACATATATTATTGAGCGATATATATTATACATACTGTTCTGCTTTCTGCACTGACCTCAGCAGCTGTTCTCACTGTAAAACTTGCTCACAATGAAAGCAGTTGTATTAAAAAAAAAAAATAGCCTAACATCCAGGCGAGATGTGATTAGTGAGTAAACAAACGGTAAAGGGCAGAAAGTCTGATGCACATTTGATCATCTCACATAACTTATAATCACAATGGGAACAGTTTGCAGAGCTGTGCTTCGTTGACATAAGTCCAGCCATGCGTCACGCCTCTTTTAAATATCACTGTTGGCTGAAATCGTCTCAGTGTACCCTCGGTTATAGCTCCTCCAGAGAGACTCCTCTCTCCTCTACATCTTTGTACCCTCAGTTATAGCCCCTCCAGTGAGACTCCTCTCCTCTCTCCTCTAAATCAGTGTATCCTCGGTTACGGCTCCTCCAGACAGCCTCCTCGATAATTGATCATCGACGACCCTTTAGACAAATTTGTTTTCCTTCGAGACGGCGCGCCGACATCCGTTTCAGGGTCCGGTGGATGGTGGGCACCGAGGCACTTTACCTCCAGTTTCTTTCCGAGACTAAGTGTCTCAAATGTGTGCTCCAGTAAATTATCAACTTCATTCATTTTCTTTCAGTTTTTCACTTCTTTTAATCGCTGGTGATGTTAGCTATATGCTGCTCTCTCGTCTCCTCTTCAAACTACACGTGACGTTTCGCAGCACTGCACACGTGACGTACTTACAGCCAATCAATTCTGAATGATGTGAGATGACGTATGGTGGGGATGGCAGCTCAATGCCCCTATGGAGGTACTGCAGGGGGGGCGCGGGAAGATTTTTTAATTTTATTATTTTCTCCTTTTAGCTTTGTGAAGCACCTTGAGATGACGTTGTTTTTAAAGTGTGCTATATACATCAAATGTATTATTATTATTATTAATATTATTATTATTCAATTGTAAACAAACACTGCTCGAAAATATCTCATTGGTCAGAGAGCTGTGGGCATAATGCTGCCTTTTGCAACATCCTACTTGTGTGAAATAGGCTTTTCTTGCTGCCATCAAAACGAAATACAGATCAAAGCTGAACATTGAGAATTAACTGAGAGTGGCAGTCTCAAAACAACAGCCCCGGTTTGAGAAGATCTGCAAGGGAAAGCAAGCACACTCAGTCATTGATAGGCTATGTGTGGAATAGGAATGGTAAAGTGATGTGATTGTTTGCAACCTGCAGTAGAAATAGTCGTTAATTAATATATTTTCCTTAAAGAAATTTGAATTTAAAAATCTACTACTCTGGGAAGAAGGCCTCCTAGTTTTAATTAGGCCAAATTAATTCACAGTATCTATTACAAGCACTTTTGTTCATGTGTAATCCATAATAAAATATACAATTATAGTTGGATCTTTGTATCTTATTATTATTAGTAGAGAAAATGTAATGTTTTTACAACAATATACAATAAATTCTACCAATATAGATGGGAACCGGGTTGGGGGGATCTCGAAAATATTTCCAATTACCCAAGGGGGGCCCGACTGAAAACGTTTGGGAACCACTGCCCTATGGTCATTATTGTTTTGCCACACACATTAAATAGGAAAATACTCTGAGCATGCGCAGTGTAGTTTTTACAGTCACCATTGACTTAGATAGTGAGAGGGAGGGGCATGATCGGGTTTTGTCCCACATGGCTCAAAACGGCACTGTAGACACTAATTAGAAGAACACAGACTAAAACAGCAATGTACAGACAAATCAGATGATTAAACATGATCTTAAAATATAATTTATATATATATTTCTTTTTTTTTTGGTAATCATTATTTTTAATACTTTCTGCTGACACTATGTGGGGCTGTGCCACCTGCCCCTAATGACCCGTCGCCACTGGATATATAGCTAACGTCCGTTAGTTGTTTCAAATGAATAAAGTTTACTCCAGTACAGTTGCATTTAGTTTGTGTTGTTATGTGCAGGGATAAGGATGACGTGTACAGGGCCAGTATCACTCTCACATGGCGGTTCATTCACATGTCTGAGTAAACAGAACCTGATCAGTGAAGGTTCAGTTCAGTAGGTTAAACTGAAACAGCCCTTTTTGTATTATTTTAGTATTCTACTTTGTGTGTGTGTGCAGGTGTTTTTGTTCATGCAGACACATGTTGACTTTATCAAACCCATTCCTCAATTGTTAGGTTTATGCACACTGCAAGACTATCTTCAGCTATTTGTTTATGTAAAATGCCAAGCCTCTGTCATCTATCTCACATGATCTCAGCAGATTAGCGGTTGGGACCAAATCAATGTATATGCCACAGACTACACGTTAGATCAGAACACATTTATTTGTTGTACCATAGATTTGCCCCTTTCTACTGAATCCATAAGTTAAATATCGATAATGAAATAAATAGTGCTTGCCATTATTCGTGCTCATTCCTGTACTTAAAATAAATGTTTATTATGATTCATGAGTTATGATGAGCGTTTGTTAATCTCAGAAATGCATCATATGTATTTTATGATAACACAGAGATAAGTAAAAACGCCTCAATTAATAGGACATCTATACACAATTTTGATTGAGCTTTATTCTTCATTGTAATTTGTTTCTCATGGATTCATGATGGAAAGCTGACACAATGACAACAAGTGTTAGACATATTTCACAGTTCGCATAAAGCCAATTACAATCTAGATTTTTTTTTTTGGGGGGGGGGGGGGTTCAGTAAACTTTTGGACATAAAGGTGCCAGTACTTTTTAGCCATTGTGCTGTGGACTGTTTGCTTGATATTGAACTATATCTGAGTCCGGTTTGCCCATGCCCTCAGATTATTAGGTGACGCCCAACCCCTGCATATGAACTGCAGCTATCATAAACATTGACCCTCCTGTCCCCATGCACCCTGGTGAATGTGTTTTTTAGATTTAATTTGTTTGGATGGCATTTTCCCTTCAGCACTTCACAGTTCTTTCAGACCGAAACAATAATATCCAGGCATCTTATTTTATGCTATCTTAAGGCCTCACTCTCATCAGTCCAGTTGGTAAAGCTAACACTGTTGGGGTGACATGCTCACTTTTATAGAAAAACTTTCAGGTCCAGCTCTGATCAGATGAAGGATCCTCCCTGTCAACAGCTAGTCAATATGATTTTGTATTACTATTTCATATCAGATACCTGACAGATAAATAATAATGTTCTGGTGTGCGAGGATTTTACTCAATAGTAAATCAGACAATAAAATCTGCTCTCCATTGCGTCTGTGGAGTTTCTGACCAGAGACGCCTCAGAGACGGCAAAAAACCAAAGCAATAAAAACAGTGGATGTGATGGATATGAGACGTTTTTATTTTGTATTTTGGCAAACTAAACTTATGATTTTCCTCGTCCAGAGCAAGAAATTCTCTATGAAAATGCTTAAATGTATTGACACATTGCACTCGGATGAGGTTCATTCAGAGCCAGAACTTTTAAGAAATCTTGTATGCTTTGTTTTGCTGCTTTATATCTCACTAATGATGTATTATTTCATCCTTCAAAACCCGTCTGCTTTGAATAACATTTGTATTTAATAATAATAATAATAATAATAGATTTAATTTGTTAGCGCTTTTACAGGTGCTCAAAGACGCTTTACAGATATAGTGAAGGGAAAAGGAAGGAACAACAAATAAATATATAGTAAACAATCACACATTAAAAGCCAGATTGAAGAGGTGAGTTTTTGTAAGTTTTTTGAAGGTGGTGAGGTCAGTGCAGTCTCCCAAAAAAAAAGTCAAACTTTTATTTTGAAGGCCCGATTTTCTAACGCTGTGCATGCAGAGTAGGCGTTGGACAGGAAGTACCGGAGACCATGAACGGTTTTGAAAACTTCTGTCACGTAGTGAACATCTTCTCAATAAAACATCTTTGCTGATGTTTTTTCGAGTCTTCTGGCCAATCAGAATCAAGATTGTTGCCGGAAGTCCCCACGGAGAATAACTTTGCGCTATAACTATTCTTTATACATCCATGGGTACAACTTCAGATACAAGTGAACACATAATGAAATATGACCCCCAGTTTGATGATTGACAGGTCACAGAACAATGGGGGCTATCTACCCTTACCCACAATTTAAAGTAATTCACACAGACTATCTCCTCTTTGCTCTTCTCTCTGAGTGGAGCAGCAAGCTGCTCAGAACAAAGTGAAAAACAAACAATGGCATAAAATATTATTAATATGTCAGGTAGTAATAGATTTATTTATTTTCTTCTCAGAGTGTACCAGAATGGGTAGTTTATATGTTAGTATTTCAAAAAATCTCCTGGGGGAGAATCCCCCAGACCCCCCTTCTGGTGTTGGGTTTTCAGCATGCGGGCCTTTTTATGTTATGCAGTTCAGCTTTGATTCCATCATCTCATTAAACCTTATTTAAAAGCATACTTTAGTTCTGTGAAGGGATATAAGGGATATATACACTGTACTTCACTTTAATTAATATTGTATGCTGAAAAGAGTATATTTAACTGTACGATTTTTTGTTGAATAGATTTGAGTGGTTCAAAATTTCGGGTCGCGATCTATTGACTAAGGAAAAAGTGGGTCCCGAGGCCTGACCAGTTGAGAACCACTGCCGTAGAGGATGCTATTGCAGTAGTCGAGTCGTGAAATGATGAATGCATGAATCAGGGTTTCAGCAGCAGAGGAGGAGAGTAATGGGCGGAGACGGGCAATGTTTTTGAGGTGGAAAAAGGCGGTCCTGGTGATGTGATTTATGTGGTGGTTGAATTTGAGCTGACTGTCGAAGATGACTCCGAGGTTGTGGATGTGAGGGGGGGGAGATAGAGTGTGGCTGTCAATGGTGAAGTTGAAATTCTGGATGTCTTTGATACGGGATGGGGGGCCAATGATGATGATGTCTGATTTGGCACTGTTCAGTTGGAGATAGTTGTTTGCATCCATGCTTTTATTTCTGAGAGACAGTTGGTGAGAGTGGAGTGTGTTGTGGGGGTGATGGTTTTTGTTGAGATATAAAGTTGGATGTCATCGGCGTAGCAGTGAAATTGAAGGTTGTGGCGACAAATTATTTTGCCAAGGGGGAGCATGTAGAGGATGAAGAGGAGGGGGCCAAGCACCGAACCCTGGGGGACACCTTGGGACAGAGGAGCAGTGGAGGAAGTGCAGTTGTTGATGTTGATAAACTGATGTCTGTCGGTGAGGTAGGATTTCAGCCAGGAGAGTGCAGTGTCGGTGATGTTAAGTGATGATTCGAGGAGGGACAGCAGGATGGCGTGGTTGATGGTGTCGAATGCTGCGGTGAGGTCGAGGAGGATGAGGATGTTAAGGTTGCCGGAGTCAGAGGAGAGGAGGAGGTCGTTTGTGATTTTGAGAAGAGCTGTTTCGGTGCTGTGTTTTGATCGGAAACCGGATTGAAATGGCTCAAAGAGATCATTGGAGCTGAGGTGGGCTTTAAGTTGTGAGGCAACGGCACGTTCAAGTATTTTTGACAGAAAGGGGAGATTTGAGATGGGCCGGAAGTTGGACATGATGTCAGGTGTGAGTCCAGGTCTTTTGAGAATGGGTGTTTTGGACCGCCCATTTTGGACCGCCCATCCGTGGAATGGTTATGATGACTGTAATCTGCAGATTTATAACATTTCAATCAGGAGAGACGTTGATGTATGAAATACATATTTATTACCGGGACACATAATATGAATGTAATAATGATTGCCAGAATTATAACAGATAAATGGAATGGTGTTTGGCGATTAGGCCCCAGTTTGCAGGATAATCATTCAGGAAGGGGAAGAACTGATCTGATGAAACCCCCCGGGGTCTACACTGGTGGCGGTGATAAGTAGGCGGGACCGGTCTGAAGGGAGAAGGATTAGCTTGGTCCTGTAGGAGACGGGAGGCGAAAGCAATATGGTCTAGCTGCGGCCGGCGGACAGTACACAACGGTACACGACACGCTCACCTGACACGACACTACGGTGGCTGAGAGGCATGGCAGATGAAAAGCGAATTGACAACACTACACGACACGCCCCCTACTACGCCGCCTACGGTGGCTGAGAGACCGTAAATGGCATGTAATTGTAGCATTTTAAGCATCTATTAGGCAAATCAATTAATAACCTATCCGTTTGAGAACCCCTTGGAACCCCTTATCCCATTTTGATGGTTGACATCTCATTACTGTATATTATAAAAATGCTTGTCATGTAGGCATACTGGAGGTACCGTTCCAATGATGTATTAATAATAAGTGTTGCAGAAGGAGGGGGTTTTTTTTAGAACCCACCTTGTCTCTGCGTGTCTTTTGGCGAAAGGAGCAAAATCATAACAGGGAGGGAAATCATAAAAACACACCAAGATGCCAGGTTAAACAATAATCTGTTTTAATTAAACAAGGTAATAATAGAATGCAATACAATATAATTATAGGAAGTACTTCCTGCTCTTGTTCTCGTGCCGTTGAGATCCTTCGGTCGTTCACAGCCAGAGAAGAGAGATCGAACTTAATGCAACACTAACTTATATAGTCCAAACCACAAAAAGGGGTGACTTGAATTCTCCTTCACCCCAGGTCATCCCATTGGGAGATTCAAAAAAGATGTCTTCTCTTAGCGAATCAGCACGTGCCAGCAGGGGTAATAAACTTTTGTTTCTGAGCTGATAATAAAAAACATCTGGTGTCCGTTATCTCATCCTTCCTGCATAGGTTTTTCCCCCAGCCTTTCTACACATTCCAGAGGCTTTAATTATGTTTAACTTCTACCCTCTTTGCTTATCCAAAGATAATCTTTACATTTCTCCTATTTCCAGCTTTTGTTTACACACTGCTATTATTAATACAACGTAATTAAACACACATATATAAAGTAATTAAACACACATATATCATTCAAGATATGTAGACTTACTGGAGATCTTAAACAGAATATGTTTCCTTCCCCCACCCAGTGTCTCCTCTTGCCTGATGTATCCATCCCCCCCATAGGGCCATAAAACCTGTTATTTGGCAACATTTCTGAAGAACACTCAGTGGGTAATCTTTTCACTCCAAACAGAACTCACAAATAGCCAAAAAAACCACCCTTTTGATTATATGTAAAGTGGAAGAAAAAGACTATTGCGCTACGCTACTTTTAAGACAAAAAGGAACTTTGTTTGAATATATATAAAAAACCTCTCTATATTTAAGAGGAAAAATGTACTTTGTTCCTTCAACTATGAACACACAGGAATGTATACAACCACACATATATTAGTGATAACTTGATGTAACACACCTCTTATATGGGTGACATAAAAATGAATATACCAACAATACACTGTATCAAACTTTCTAAATCACACATAAGATATATATAGCGCCTTTCATGAGACCCAAGGTCGCTTTAAAAAGAAGAACAAAACAACAAATAGATTTGGGGCCAAAGGCCTTGGCAGACAGATGGGACTTGAGGGCCCTTTTGAAGGCGTCAAGCGTGGGGATGTTGCAGATCTCCGCAGGGAGAGCATTCCAGAGAGTGGGGGCTACCATACTGAAGGCTCTGTCCCCGAAGAATCGCAGGTTGGTGCGGGGGGCCAGAGTCTGAAGACCGCAGGTTCCGGGGTAGGGCATGTGGGAATTGTATTGATTTGATACAAGCATGTACTTTCAACTACAGTATATGGTCCGGCAAGTTCAGCATTCACTGTGATGTATATCAAATAAGACACTGATACCGTTTTCCTCAATGAACATTTATTGAACAGAACATCATATGGAAAATCAGAGCTGGTCAACTTAAAAAAATATTGACCTGCAGGAGTTTAAAGCCTATTTAAAAACTCCTCGGAATCTTTCACAAGTCCTTCAGCCTTTGGTGCGCTTCCTCACTCATGTTCTTGGCGAGGTCATGAGAACAAAGTTCCATCTCACTGATAAGACAAGATGGTATAAAGAAGTCATATGTAATATTATAAAATCACATGCATCAGGGGTGAATTTAATTTTATAATTTTACGATAAGTCAAAGATATGTTTACTGTATATTATAAAAATGCCTGTCATGTAGGCATACTGGAGGTACCGTTCCAAAGATGTATTAATAATAAGATATATATATATATAGCAAGATAAACACAATTACACTGCGCTAAACAGCCACATCGACAAACAAACGAGAACCTAAATAGTATGTAATTATATCTAAAACCACAATACGTTAATTACCTGTACTCGGTGCGCCATATTGTTTGTTCTCTGTTGTCTGTAAACCTCCATGTCTCCTTAAATATCCTTGCGTCAGCGTCTCACGTGTTGGGCGTGCTCTCTTCTGACCATATTTGGAAGTACAACTTTCACGGCCGCAGCTCGACCCTTCTCAGCCACCGTAGTGTCGTGGCAGGTGGGCGTGTCGTGTACCATCGTGTACCGTTGTGTACTGTCCGCGGCCGCAGCTAGACCCTTCTCGGCGAAAGGGGTGGAGGAGGGTTGCATATTGTCACCTGAAATGACAGCTGACAAGAGGGAAGAGCAGATTTAAAGGGATTAGCGGGTGCAAAAATAGGTTTGTGAGAATGGAGAGAGAAGTGATTGGTTAGCTGGGGAGTGACGCCCCTGATTACTTAATGAGGGAGGAGAGAGTATTGAAATGACATGTAATATGAATTAAGAGCTTGGTCTTCCTGATTGAACTTGCGCTGAGCTTCATTTCAATCAGAAGAGACGTTGATGTATGAAATACATATTTATTACCGGGACACATAATATGAATGTAATAATGATTGCCAGAATTATAACAGATAAAAGGCATGGTGTTTGGCGATTAGGCCCCGGTTTGCAGGATAATCATTCAGGAAGGTGAAGAACCGCTCTGATGAAAACCCCCAAAAGAGGTGAAGTATAATATACTAAGATGTAATGAGTTTCTTACCTTGCGCTGACTGCGGTGATCTATGGATGAAAAGAGAAATTAACACATGGATCAAGTAAGCTGCCGGAATCACTAGTACATCGTAAAATGCTGGCGGCCCGAAATCAGTGCCGGGCTTATATGAAAACGACCCGAGGGTCGCCTGCCTGGCTACGCAGGGCTTGACTACGCCGACACGATGGGTTAACTTTCTCCAATTAAACAAAGATAAAACTGAGGTAAACTGTTTTTGGAGCAAAGGAGGAACGAATAAAAGTCAGCGCTGAACTTCAGTCGGCAATGTTCAAAACAACAGATAAAGCCAGAGATCTAGTCAGGACTCTGACCTGAGTTTCAACAGTCACATTAAAACAATTACTAAGTCAGTCTACTATCACCTTGAGAATATATCGTGGATTAAGGCGAGACACGTCAGACAAAAACATCGTTTTTCAAGTACTGGTCAATTTTGAGATGTTGTGCTATTTTGATTCTATAACATGTTTTCTTTCAGGCTTTTGGAAGGAAAACGTACAAAATACACATTTAAAGAGCTTACGAAATGAAGGACAATACTGTTCTTATTACGATAATATATATACTATTATTAATGGGAAATCATGTCATTCATGACAATATGCCCGCTGTATTTATAAATCGTGGTTTATTACAACTTTCCATGCTCACTTCCGATGTTACACGACCGCTCCGAACAAAACAGCTTTCGCCGGTTAGTGACGTCACGCACGTCACGAGTAGAACACTTGTTGAATAATACACTACCTATATGGCTGATGTCGGACTCTGGAGACATAATCGAGTGACAGTGAGTCGGCAATAGACTCGGTGCACTTTCAAGAAGAGGAGGATTTTATTGAAGAGGATGCCGGTGTGGTGGAATCAGATCATGCGGGCGAGTCTAACGTGGTGGAACCATACCAGTTTGAGCCACAATATTCAAGTAGCGGTATAGATACAGACAGGAGCGAACTAGGGGGGTGATGATCCTGGATTTGGCGGAGATCCGATGCGGCAACAGAACACAGACTGGTATACATTAGACTTTAATTCATAGAGATTCTCAATAAATAGTAAATCAATAATAATACATATCGTAATGTAGCAGGCACACTTGGCTCAGGCAACAGAACACAGACTTGTATATACATTTGACTATAATTCATAGAGATTCTCAATAAATAGTAAATCAATAATAATATATCGTAATGTAGCAGGCAAACTTGGCTCAGGCAACAGAACAGAGACTGGTATATACATTTGACTATAATTCATAGAGATTCTCAAAAAATAGTAAATAAATAATAATGACTGCTGAAAAAACCAGCTTAGATAGGTCACCTGGTCAGGCTGTTGTAAATTGACCAGCCAGTAGATAGTAGGCTGGAATGGTTGGCTGGAGAGGGGTTTTGGACACTTTAGCTGGCCAGGATGGCTGGTTTATCCATCTATCACCAGCTTATGTTTAATAATACTATTAGATATACCCTGCTGGGAGCTTACCAGGTTTCCAGGTGACCAGCATACATTAAATACTGGTATGATTATTTAAACAAGAGAACATAAATATATTACAAAGATTCATTGTGTCATGTATTCTGGTATCTACCAAAATAAAGACATTGTATAGTGTTCATAACAGTATTTTAATTTAATAAATAGCTAGTTAATATTATAAAATAATTATACAAATAACCAACTTGCAAATCAACCTACACATCAAAATAAATACATTATCTAAAACCGGTGCATTTGATTTAAAATAAAAGTAATGCATAGAATTCAATATTTAAATGGCAACAAAACGCGTAACACTATGTATGATAAGAACAAGGCAAAAAAGAAAGTGTTTTTTGTTTATCCTTGTTCATGTCCATAATGTTTCCCGTTGTGTAGCGTCCAGCCTTTCCCAATCTGGCCAGCATTTCTGTCTGTTGAAGCCACTTCTTGAAGCAAACTGAAAAGAAATGTACAGATATAAGTACACTGTAAAAAGAAAACATGACATTTACGTTAACATTTGGGCTGTTGTGGTTGCCAGAACCGTCAAAGTATAATACATTACACATTACAGTTGGTTGGCATAGACGTTACAGTCAACAATTGCTTATGGTGAATTACAATGGCAAAAACAAATAGAGCTAGTGTACACGGTGCAGCTGTATTATCTGGGAAATAGAAGAATCGGATCAGGATTCAGTATTGGCAGACAATCAATATCAAATGAATCGGATCATTATTAGCATCTGATCACCTTTGTCGACTTGCAGCCTAAATACAAAGATAACTCCACTCCTCTCCTACCACTCTTACCTCTAATAAGCCTTGGTAGAACTAGTGTCCAAGTCATAGGGTCCAGAGGCCTGTACTACGAAGCCGGTTCAACCTAACCTGGATACGTTTGAGTTAGCCGGTTGGCCTAATCCAAAACATACTCGCTCTCGCTAAACGGTACTACGCCGCGAGTTATCAAGTGGATCGCTCAAGCCAGCCGTGTCGTATCTAGTTAGGTGCGCGTTCACATGAAAGGGGTGGTATTTGGAGCATTCAACCAATCACAAACATGGAGAAGCGTACTGACAGCGCAGCGCGTCATACTTCCTGACTGAAAAGTAAACTTTAATATTAGTCAAATATGAAGAAGTTAAACTTTAAACATCCATGACTTAAACACTTTATCCAGGATAAAAGCCACATACCTGCACCTGCAAGGTGAATACAGCTGGTAAAAGAAAAAGTGTTTGAATGCGTACATTAACAGGTTTATGATATCACTGCCCCGTCTAAGACACGATCTGACTTTAATTACATTTGACTCGAGTGTTTCGTCAACTTAATGTGTTGCTTAAAATAATACTTCTGCATACAGTATGTGACACTGTGAGTGTTGCATGGCCAGATACGGCTCAGCTGACTCAGATAAGGAGATATATGATACATTATGATGTGATATGCCGCGGACTGTATTTAATGTTACTCTGATCCGGTTACTTATGTTGTGGCAGATATTTAAGTAAGCTTTGTTAACGCTAATGTTATAATAGTCAGATTGCTCTGAAGATGGGAGGTGATATTCTATTAATGTTCACGTTCACACAGTCGGTGATTTTTGTCGGCCGTCTTTCCTGCAACGGCAATTTATACTGTATTTCCTTTCTCCTGTAATATGACTTGATCGATTTAAACTCCGCACACTGAGCTCTGATTAGTCAGCAGGCAGTGCTTTCACTGAGTTGATCTCTTAGCCTGCAACCTAACCTGCTCCGGGGCAGGTTAGCCGCTCAGCATAAGTTACCATGGAGATCTAGCCTGCTAAAAAGAGAACCAGCTTCGTAAGACCGGAAAGCCGGAGCTTTGCCTGAAGTTAGCCGGCTAAGAGAAAATCCTGCTTCGTAGGCCCCAGGACTGTCTGAAGACATGTGGAACAGAGGACAGGCATGGTTCCATGTATAGGAAACTGGAACTTTGAACAGGTGTTTTCATCTTTTCTGCCTGAAGATTTACAAGTTCTTGATCAGGTGTTTGATGTGGGCTGGCATGATCCTTTCTGCAGCGATAAATAAAGAAAACAAAGAAAACATTTTTAATAATGGTAATGATGGTAACAACAATAATATTAGTATAACTATGTATATAGCACAATTGCAAAGTGATTCTCACAACAAAAATAAAGAACAAAACAATATCAACAATAAAAAAACAAATTATTACAGGAATGTTAAGAGACAAAGAAATGTTTTTTTCAGTCATTACAATGCACTGTTGGAAATGACCTTCCAAAGGCTAAATTCAAACTCTATACCATAAATAACTGGGAACCAAAGTGCTTTACCTGATAGAACACGTTCCACACGGAGCAGCAACCATCCGGCTGGGCCTTTTGCTGCATATCATCTCCTCCCTCTATCTCTCTCTCTGGTGTTAGGTTCCAGTAGACCTCTACTATCTAATAAAACAGAAATTCCCCAAAAAATCATATTAAAAAAGCTAAAAACAATGACTTGCTGTTGGCATTGAAATGGATTAGAATCTCACCTTTTTCCTGGATGTCAGGAAGGCCAGGGAGTCGTTCCCTTCAAGTCCGCAACCAGTCATAGGAGTGCAAAGCCTGAACGATGACAAGAGCAAGAGACTTACATTTTACAATTATATTTTTAATTCATACCAGAGCAGTGTGTACATAGGCCCTGTACGACATGCAGAGAACAGATCAAATCTCCTGACAGACTCACACACTTTGGTGATGTCCTCATCTGATAATGTTTCATTTTTCAGCAGCAAAGTAACATTACTCAAAGTATATGTCGGACCCAACTCATTTACAGTACGTTTTGCATCTCCTCAATAATGGTCTGTATAGTTGAGTAGAAAAAAACTGTCCCTACAATTTCAGGTAGATTAACACACATTTGTAAGAAAAGTTTACAATGAAGCACAAAACCCCTCTTTGTATTAAGCGAGCTGCCACATAAAGTGCAGTTTAACATGCTAACCTTTGGTGAGCTACAGTAAAGCTAACTTCATCGTCAATGCTCAACATTGACGATTTTAAACACAACTTAACTCTCTCTACTTGTAAGATAACGTTTAGTTAACTTACCCTTAAATAACTACATCACGTTTTTCAGTGGAAACACAAACTGCAGAAAACGTTAGCTGCTAACTGTTGTTAGCTAAGACAGCTAGCTCTTAAGGGAAGTAACATAGCCTCATGGCAAACGTAAGGTTAAGTTAACGTAACGTTGTAAGAAAGCAAAACGAACCTTCGAGAAAGCTTTTACTCTCTCTCCTTAGCGGGCATTGTTGATTGTTCGAAACACGATCTCTCGATGTGCTGCCCACACATCGCCGGTTTCATCGACCCCAGGTTACCTGGTCTAGCAAAAGTCCTTGTACTTGTTTTGTCCATATACGCAACATTTGATCATTTTTTTGGCCACAAAAACATCCCATAACCAGATGTAGAGACGGCCCCACATCCCCATACAATACATACAAAATATCGCTTGCCAATTATTCTTGGTGTCTTATTGCTGTGCATCCTTTGTCATAATATTTGGCCCTTCAATGCATTCAAATGGGACTGAGCTCAGCTGTGTTCTATGCATGACGTCATCGCCGGAAATGCCCGAAGTTGATGTTTCCGGCGCAACGAACGATTGTTACTAACTGACAACTTGTGTATGCATTTATAATCGTGATTTATTAAAAATAGATCAATAATAAAAAAATCATCTGGCACATTTCACAATACAAAAATGAATACAAATGTCATATACTAAGCCCACTAACAGGTGCTGAAAGCATTTAGTAAGATCTTTAAGTGTTTATTTTACTATAGTTTGTCTATTTGCGTCTGTAGATTTCTCCTAAATTCACCAAAAGTTAGCATTCTAACGTAACATAAAGTACCGCGACCGCTGTGTGCACCATGTCAACAGAGATATCGTTGGAAAGCTCCGTCTCTCCTGCACAATCTCATCGGATCCAAATATGGTCATTTCCTTTGTATCAGCAACCAATCGTGAAAGTACAAAGGGATCTTAAACCAAGAAACAAAATCTCATTGGCTGGTCGTCATTCGTTCAGATGCGTCACGTGGTGTGCTAAAACACTTCCTGGTTAGCTTTCCGCTAGAAATTGAAATCTCAAAATGGCAAAAGAACGGCGAAAAAACCTTCACAGAGAAGACGACAACAATTGTCACTTGCACGAAGCAAGGTAATACAAAAAACAAATTACCCCGAACATGAAATACCTTTACGGAGTGCGTCGATGCGCAAGCTGTCAGCCAAAGAACAGGAGGGTTTAGCTAGCGCCTCACAGCAATCTTTAAAGGTCGTTTTCTCAAAATGAGTTTTTTCTCCTACTCTGAGTTCGAAATTTCAACTTCAGTAGCACGTAGATACACCAAACCTTCCAGTTATATTCCTATCAATATTATGAAGGCTTTTACAGAAGAGTTTGTTCATATATCATTCATAGCCTGAATTATACAACATTGTATACCTAAAAACATGGCGAAAATGGATATTTTAGGGCTGTTGACAGTATTTTCTGATTTATGGAGTGATACAAAGAGATATCCAATATCCCTTCTGTAAAAGCCTTAGATACTAATATGACTACAAAATGAAACAAGAATTTTGAACCTGCTTTATCCAAAGTTCAGATTTCGATTCCTGAAATGTGTTAAAATATGCGCATATTTAATGAGATAATGAATAATTTGCATATTTAAACATGCTATTT
Organism: Harpagifer antarcticus; assembly: GCA_902827135.1. Classification (NCBI taxonomy): domain Eukaryota; kingdom Metazoa; phylum Chordata; class Actinopteri; order Perciformes; family Harpagiferidae; genus Harpagifer; species Harpagifer antarcticus. The sequence goes on from CADEHL010001526.1 coordinate 1,354,009, forward strand.
CAGAAAACTTGTAATACAAAAAACAATTGCCTTATTGTAAGTAACTGGAGAAATGTATAGCTGATACCTTTAAGTTAAAAAAATTCCCCTATTCCCCTAGGGTGTCTCGCCTTAATGTATCATATGTTCGCCGAATTGACATGAAAGCACTAATACATGTAGTTTAATCCACGTGAGTTTACAACTACAAAAATAATCGGTTTGTTTTTACATCAACAATAACAAAACAGAGCTCATGGTTGTGGCCCCAAAAACTCTGTTCCTGCAGGTTGGAGATCTGCTCCTCACCGTCGATAGCGGCTCCATCCACCCTTTCCCTGAGGTTCGCAACCTGGGCGTCACTCTGGACTCTAGCCTCACCTTCAACTCCCACATCAGGTCAACTGTCAAAACTGCATTTTTTCACCTACGAAACATCTCCAGACTCCGGCCCTCTCTCCCGACCCCGTTGCAGAAATATTAATTCATACCTTCATCTCCTCTCGTCTGGACTACTGCAATTGAGTTCAGTTCGGGGTCACCAGCAAAGCCCTGGACAGGCTCCAGTACGTCCAGAACTCTGCAGCCAGGCTCCTCACCCACACTAAGCCCAGGCAACACATCACCCCTACCCTCATCCACCTTCACCGGTCAAGTCACGCATCCAGTACAAACTCCTCCTGCTAACCTACAAATCTCTCCAATCCCTAGCCCCTACATACATCTCTGACCTCCTTCAGCCCTACACCCCCTCTCGTCACCTGCGGTCCTCCGACAAAGGGCTGCTCTCCATCCAGCGCTCCAAGCTGAAAACATTTGGCAACAGAGCCTTCAGTGTCGTACTTCCCATTGTCAATCAATCAATCAATCAATCAATGTTTATTTATATAGCCCAATATCACAAATGTTACATTTGTCTCAGTGGACTTCACAGTTTGTACAAAATATCAGTATGACAATACGACACCCTCTGTCCTTAGACCCTCACATCGTACAAGGAAAAACTTCTGAAGAAAACCCACAGTTTAAAGGGAAAAATGGGAGAAACCTCAGGGAGAGCAACAGAGGAGGGATCCCTCTCCCAGGACGGACAGACGTGCAATAGATGCCGTGTGTAAATTGAAAAGATAATACATTTGCAACATAGGTAGTCCAATGTTTGGAAATGCATGTGTGTATAATAGGAAGATGAATCCACGAGGATATCCATCCAGGACCTATGATCCAGGACCACAGCCACGACTCAAGATCCAAGGCTTGCGATGCAGGACACAGGACCGCAGGATCATCCATGACTCCGGATCCCAGCGTATATAGACACCAAAAAGAAAGAAATTTGGGGAAGCTGGGTTAATCGGAACATGGGAGTACACAGGTATAGACAGAGAGAAGGAAGAAGTAAGATGTCCCCCGACAAACTAAGCCTATATCAGCAAAACTAGGGGCTGAATCTAATCAGCCCTAACTATAAGCTTTATCAAAAAGGAAGGTCTTAAGCGCACTCTTAAAAACGGATAGGGTGTCTGCCGCCCGAACACAAACTGGAAGCTGATTCCACAAATGTGGAGCTTGATAAGAAAAGGCTCTGGCTCCCATTGTACTTTTAGAGACTCTAGGAACAACCAACAACCCTGCATTCTTGGAACGCAATGCCCTAGTAGGACAGTAGGGTATAATGAGTTCTTTAAGGTAAGATGGCGCCTGCCCATTAAGGGCTTTGTAGGCGAGAAGAAGAATTTTAAATTCTATCCTGTGTTCTATAGGGAGCCAGTGTAAGGCAGCCAGAACAGGAGTAATGTGGTCCCTTTTCCTAACTCTGGTTAGTACACAAGCTGCAGCATTTTGAATTAGCTGAAGCGACTTGACAGACTTCTTGGTACACCCTGATAATAAAGAGTTACAATAATCCAGCCTTGAAGTAACAAATGCATGGACTAGTTTCTCTGCATCGTTTTGAGGCAAGATATGCCTGATTTTTGCAATGTTACGTAGATGGAAGTAGGCGGTCCTTGAAATTGATTTTATGTGGGCGTTAAAGGATAAATCCTGATCAAATATAACACCAAGATTCCTTACAGTCTCACTGGAGGCCAAATTAATGCCATCCATAGTTAGTATATCTTTAGATAATTTGTTTCGTAGACTCTTCGGGCCAAGTACAATAACTTCAGTTTTGGTCGTGTTTAACATCAAAAAGTTTAAGGTCATCCACGTTTTTAAGTCCTTGAGGCAGTCTTGAATTTTATTTAGATGATTAATTTAATCAGGCTTGATTGATAAATATAGTTGAGTATCATCCGCATAACAATGAAAATTTACAGAATGATTCCTTATAATATTGCCTAACGGAAGCATATATAATGTGAACAAAATAGGTCCGAGCACTGAGCCCTGTGGCACTCCGTGGCTAACTTTGGTTTGCGTGGAAGATTAATCATTGACACGTACAAACTGAGAGCGTTCAGATAGATAGGACCTAAACCAGCCTAAAGCAGTTCCCTGTATGCCAACTAAGTGCTCTAGTCTTTGCAATAAGATATCATGATCGATAGTATCAAATGCAGCACTGAGATCGAGCAAAACAAGAATAGAGACAAGTCCCTTGTCAGAGGCTATTAGAATGTCATTTGTGACTTTGACCAGAGCTGTCTCTGTGCTATGATGTGTTCTAAAGCCAGACTGAAAATCTTCAAATAAATCATTGTTTTTTAAGTAATCACACAGCTGTTTTGCGACTGCTTTCTCAAGAATTTTTGAGAGGAACGGAAGATTAGAAATAGGTCTATAATTGGCTAAAACCTCTGGATCGAGGTTGTGCTTTTTAAGAAGCGGTTTTATCACTGCTACTTTGAATGATTGTGGAACATAGCCTGATAATAAAGACATATTCATAATATTTAATAAAGAAGTGCTAATTAATGGAAAAACTTCCTTCAACAGCTTAGTTGGAATTGGGTCTAATATACACGTTGATGGTTTAGAAGAGAGAATCATTGAATTTAATTGTTCAAGGTTTATGGCTGAAAAGCATTCTAGTTTACTATCTAGTGTAATATTAGAACTTACGTTTCCGGGAGTTGATAACACTATACTGGTCAAAGGCAAGAGGGTCATTAATTTTGTTTCTAAGAGTAACAATTTTATCGTTAAAAAAGCACATAAAATCATTACTACTGAGTGCTATGGGAATAGAAGGCTCAATCGAGCTATGGCTCTCTGTCAGCCTGGCTACAGTGCTGAAAAGAAATCTTGCATTATTCTTATTCTCATCTATTAATGAAGAGTAGTAGGCTGCTCTCGCTTTACGCAGTGCTTTCTTATATTCATTGAGAGTAATATGCCAAATTTAACGAGATTCTTCAAGTTTAGTGGAACGCCATATCCTTTCAAGTTGTCTCGACTTTTGCTTTATTTTGCGGGTTTCGGCATTATGCCATGGAGCTAATCTATGTTGTTTTATTTTCTTCTTTTTCAAAGGAGCATTGTAAAGCGTCCTTGGGTTTCGTGAAAGGCGCTATAGAAATTGAATTGGTCTTCAACCTTCCTAAATGTTCCAACACCACGCCGCTCCTCCACTCACTTTACTGGCTTCCAGTAACTGCTGGAATCCACTTCAAGACAATTGTAATTGCGTACCATGCTGTGAATGGATCTGGCCCTTCCTACATCCAGGACATGGTTAAACTGTACACCCCAGCACGTGCATTCCGCTCTGCATCAGCCAAACAGCTCGCTGCACCCGCACTGCGAGGGGGACCCAAGTTCCCATCAGCAAAAACACGTGGGTTTGCTATCCTGGCTCCAATATGGTGGAATTAGCTCCCCATTGACATCAGGACAGGACAAACTCATCTTTTTCGACTCCACTTCGAGCGATAGAATTACTAACAAAGCACTTATATACAAATAAAGGACTGGCTTATCTAAAGCCAGTTGAGTAGCACTTGAAATATTTTAGCTCTATGAAACCTGATGTACTTATATGATTCTGTTTTCTTCAAGTTTGTATCTTGTTGGTCGAACGCACTTATTGTAAGTCGCTTTGGATAAAAGCGTCAGCTAAATGCAATGTAATGATATTATTATTATATCACATCCGACGGGAGGAAATGCAGCCCGGCTCTCGATTTTTAATCCTAATTTAATCATCATCTTCACCATGATCATTTATGTTTATGTTTGCCGAATTGACATGAAAGCACTGACAAATATGAATATACTGTAATAAACTTAATTAAAATGTTATTAACATGCCTAAACTCAGTAATTCACTAAAAATAGGTTTATATTTTAATGGAGCCTCGTCATCTGCCCACGGCAAACAATAATACTTACAGTGTTAATAGTTTACTGTATTATTAGTGTTTAATATTACTGCTATAACAATCACACATTGAGTTCATTGTGCAATTCGTTGTACAATGTTCAGTTTTTTTAAACAGTCTGAATGAAACAGCAGCTCTCAGGCAGCTTTGTGTTTACACACCTAATGGCCCATCAGCCACAGCTCTCTCCCCCCCTGATCTTTCTTCTCCAGCAGTTACTCCGAGTGACAAGCTTACAGTTTTTTTTGTGAGTCACGACCTGGCTGTTTCATTCTAACATAACTCTCCAAATGTTACTCTTTCCACTCGGACTTTAATACAGCTACACCATTGTTTGGTTTCCATGGTAGCACGTCTCTTTAGTAGCGCGTGCAACTGAAAGTCTGAGAGGGTGAGGAAGTTAGTCACATAAAACAGAACAAGAATGGACAACTCCACCCTCTGCTCACTCCTTTCCTGTAAAATACAGGTCCAGCCAGGCAAAACAGTGCACTTCTCTTTCTCGCACTACTGTGATAGACCATGGGGCTGGGTCAGCCACTAACATATTCATATTTCTCTTCTCAAAAAGACAAATGTGAACGTTAGTTTTTAACTGAAATTATCAAATAAAGTCAACATTTCAGTGATTACAGACATTGACCATACCGTTCACCAGCCCCCACCCCCCTATGCCTATGTATGTTGTAAACTCTTTGTTTAAAACTAATTGGCCATCAGAATGTGTGGAGGTCACATTCCGATGGGCTAACGGAATGTGATCTACCAACCCCCCCCCTGTGATCATTCTTCTCCAGCAGTCTGAAGGTTTGTGTTCGCATATTTATGCTGTTGCAGTTCCTGTTGTTTCTATCGCGCATTGCCGGTATTAAAGGGTCTGTGTCGGAAATATCAAACATTTAATAGAAGTGAAAAACAATGAACAAGACTTAACGTATTAATAATAATTAATTATATTTATTCCGTTTGGATGTACGATTTTTGACTTTGTTTAGAGCAGTGATCTTCTCTTCCTCTCTGCAGCAGAGAGCTAAGCGCTGTCAGACCTGACCTAACCCTAACCCTGAAAAGTATTATCATCTGAAAGTAAAAATCATTATGTATTAAATATTTAGAAATATTCTGTTGTAATTATTGATGCATAAATGTGTTCATCCACTCAATGTGGCATCTGCTATAATGTGGTTAATGTATGATATTACTTAATAATACAATACATTATATAATATATATGATATGATAATGACATTTTAATTGTATTCATTTCTTATTTCATAGTTTCTCATTATTATTAGTATAACAGTTCTGTTTCATATGAGTGTTGAGAGCTGTATCCATAAATCTTGCCTTCAAAGTGCACCAGATTGATGCATTTAACTTCAATTTAAAGAAAAACATCTTCTGTTGTAACAACAATAACATTATAAATAGTAACATAGCTGAACATGGTATTGCACATTTAGCTTTGAGTGTTACTTACCAGAGATGTTTTTATTACATGAATTAAGGTGACGGGAGGCTTTTTAACATAGACTTTTCAGTGTCCCACATTTTGCACAGAACTGTCCCACATTAGGAAATGCAGATTGTCTGAGACAACTTGGCACTAAGATTACTGATATGTCTATCATTTATTTTATGAGTGTAATATCTGCATTTTCTCCAGGGACGTGCACAGACATTTGGAGGGGCTATTGTTCTAAACTGGAAAAAAGGCAGCCCCCCCCCCCCGAAAAAAAACAAAAACACAAGACCTCTTAGAAATTCTAACTTGTTTTTTATGTAAAAGGTTCAAGTAAAAAAACAACACTGTCATTCTAAGTGACACTCAGTTGACTTTTAGACTTTAGTGTCCAACTGCTACATTTGTGATTCAGTCTGTGTTCAGATCAGGTACAGCTCAAAGTGTTAGAGAAGAAGCCTCCTGTTGGGGACCATTTCAATGAAAATCATCAGGACCTCGTTGTTGTCAACAGGGATCTCTCTTTCTACAGCCAGTAGGAGAAGATCAGACAGACGCTCTTGACCACATAGATTTCTCAGCCTTGTTTTGATTATTTTCAGCTTTGAAAACTTGCGTTCTACAGTTGCCGTAGAGACAGGCAGAGTGGCATAGGCTTTGATGAGCTTGAACAGTGTGGGAAATATGGTGTGAGCATCAAATTATTTGAGAACATCCAGCATTGCCTTTGCAGTCCTCTCTGGACATGTGTAGGTTGCATGGAAGACTCTTAGCTCTGTTTTGAGATGGATCTCCTCTCCCTGGAAGCCATATAACTCACAAAGTGAATGCACAGTGTTGAGACCCTGGTCAATATTCTTCCACTGAGCTGGGTCAGGGAGACTGTGAAGAGACCTAAGGATGTCACTGCTGTTTTTTCCCCCACCTCTGAAACGCCTCTCAAGCTCCTACCTTAATATGTATAGGAAGGTGAAGTACAGCTTTCCCCTGTAGTACTCCTCCAGTGTCAGGACATGGTGGTCCTCGTTTGCCGAGGTGGAGCTGTACTTGAATTTTTCAGGGACTTTCCAGCGTCTTCCTTGGCCTGGAATTTGTTCTGGAATTTCAATGTCCAGTGCCTCTGCTGCTGTTGTGGCTTTCATAAAAATCTCTGTGAATTGCTCATCCGTTTCAAGGGCTTTACCAGTTGTTGACTGTACGTCACAAAGCTGAAGAAAGCGCTCCTTTATAGTCATGTCATGCACATATCGAACAACAAATGACGCCTGCTCAACGTGCGACACATTCACACTAAATATATGATAGGCCTAGGCTACGTAATGTTACTTTGATTCGGTTACTTATGTTAACTTGTGGCAGATATTTAAGTAAGCTTTCTTAACACTAATGTTATATTAGTCAGATTGCTCTGAAGATGGGAGGTGATATTGTGGAGTCTATTTTTATATAACATTACAAGACTGATTCTTATTATTACATTATATGCTTATTGTGCTCATGAGATTGCTATGACTATAGAATAAATAGACACAATCACTAATCCCAGGTTCTGATGGGTTAGATACCAACGAGGGGAATAGTCAGAAGAAAGTTTTAGCTTGCAATAGAAAGTAGCAGAAGCCAGATGCAGGCACTGTAGAAACAGAGTTATTGAGGCTATGGCCTTGGCCGCCTGGGTTAGCTCCGCGCCCACGCATAGCTGGGAATCAGTATAACCAAGATTCCACTTTTCTGTAGAAGCTTCCTCAAAACAAATTACGTATGATGGTGCCAGAGTAGGGAGGGACTTCCACAGGCCGGCCGAATTCTGATTGGAGGATCGTGTTGCCAAGAGACTCTATCTGAGTCTGCGCACCAACCAAAGAGAACCAAGTCTAAACCGTGGTATCTCTTCAGCTAGTCTTGACCAATCATAAATGTGCGTGTAATGCCCTGTGTAATAAAATGTATTGTCGCACGAGGTTCTTGACGGATTTGGTGGTTACAAATTACAGCTTTACTGCCTGTGATTCCTAAAGACGTGATGAGTCCTTGGCCAAGTAAAATATATCTTTTGCTCTTTTTACAATAAATAGTTAAACTTAGAAGTTGTCTGTCTTTTCTGGAATTCTGAACCCAACAATATTCTATTAATCTTCACGTTCACACAGTCAGTTGATTTTTGCTGGCCGTCGTTCCTGCAACGGCAGTTTTTCTGTATTTCCTCTATCCCAGTGGTTCTCAACCTTTTTACACCAAGTACCACCTGATAAACTAGTTGGCTCTCCAAGTACCACCATATGACCAATGTTAAAATACAGTCTATGCACAGTTCATGCAGGACTAGGAGGCAAATGTATTCATAATAACATTAATTATTGTTCTCTCTCTCTCACACCACAAGTGAGAATATAAAGAACAAAATAACAACTTATTCTCACACAACAAATGTCAACTGTACACACATGTCATGTAGGCCTCCTGCAACAACCCACACGTGACAGAAATTGGGAATTCAGTTCCACAATAATAATGAAGCCTCCAGGAGCAGATGAGCCTAAAGGCTAATAGCTCATCTTCAGTCTGCTGATGTTTGCTATTGCCATTTCTGTGGTGGTAAAGAAAAGAGATAACAATTAAGGACAAGTGTCTGCTTTTTCAGCTTTTGACCTCGGTCACAGCCTTCTCTCCATTCTTTGAGCAAATGCCTTCTTCCTGAGTCACTTCTCTCCTCCATCACAGCATTGTGGCTGTGCATATCACTTTTGCGTTGCTGGCGGAGCCTGCGCTTGTGCTCGGTTGATGACTGTCCTCCTCCTCATTCACTTGTTCACTTTCGCTGGTAATATTCTCCTCTGTACCTCTCTTCAGAATACCTCCCGTTTTTAACATCATTCAGCTTTCTTTAGCTTGCTTGCAACGTTCGCTAATCATTCGCGGGTAGTAAGGTCATAATTAGCAACGCCAGAAATAAATTAAAAAAATGTTTCCGTTTCTAAATCTAAAAACAACAATAGCCTATTAGAAATAATTTAAACCACAGTTTCAATTATCTCAAGCTTATTTTCATTCGTTGTATTATTTTGATAGTATGATTTATTTTTTTATTAATGTTATTCAATCAAGCCTCAAACTGATGTCACGTGTCCCTATAGCCTGTTTTAAATTGAAGTTGTCCGAGGTTCTTACCATCAGCTGCTCTTGCAGTAATAAGTAGTGTACCTTACTGTCCCAAATGTGCACAATGTAGTGACTGCTTTTCGTCTTTTTGTTTACTTAGCTGTGCTTCCTGTATTTTATATGTCTGTGTTATGTGTAAAGGTTAAAGGTGGGGTAGGTAAGTTTGAGAAACCGGCTCTAATAATAATAATAATAATAATGGGTTCCATTTATAAAGCACTTCATATCTGATCTCAGATCCCAAAGTGCTACAAGTAGTCAGCATGAACAGTATAAATAAACATTACACAACACGGTAGAATTAATAAAAAGCAATACAAAAATAAAAAATAAATAAAGGGATATAAAAAGGTCTAGGCAAAGGCTCTTTTGAAGAGATGGGTTTTGAGGCCTTTTTTAAAAGCCTCCACGGTCTGTGGTGCTCTCATTTGGTCGGGGAGAGCATTCCACAGACTGGGAGCAGCCGAGCAGAAGGCCCGGTCTCCCATAGTACGGAGCTTAGTCCTGGGGGGTTTGAGGAAGTTGGAGTTGCTGGAGCGGGTGGTCCGTAAGGAGGTATGGGGGGTGAGGAGTTCCTTGAGGTAGGGAGGGGCAGTTCCATGGACACACTGGTGGGTGAGGACGGAGACCTTGAATTCGATCCTTAGTTTCACGGGTAGCCAGTGTAGTGCTTTAAGGATGTGGGTGATGTGATCATATTTGCGCACTCTCTTCAGGCTCTAGATACACTTTTTGTTATATTCCATGGAATGCTCTTAACATCCCGATAGCAATGAATATATATAAGTGCTTTGACAAAAAATCCATAAAAAAATGTCATCTGTAGAAGCCGTAGTACTGTAAAAAGCACGACCAATCATTTTAGCCGGCCCGGCTAAAACACACACACACACACACACACACACACACACACACACACACACACACACACACACACACACACACACACACACACACACACACCATATTCCCTACCTGTACCACCTCTATTAAAGTTGCCTCCCTCCTGACAACATATTGATCTCCCCTCATCGTCTGTTTATTGCAGAGCCAAGAAGTCACTGTAGATGAACTTTCTGAATGGGAGTTCTAATCAATACTTCCCTTTATTATCTATCCTTCCCACCTTTAACCTGAAGCCTTTCCTCCTGTACCCTCCACAATCCCAAATCATGGACTCATCAATACAGATCTGCTGGGGGCTCCGTAATGTCTGCCAGCCTGATGGGATAGGGCCAGGATGAAATGCTCTCTTGCCAGCAGTAGACAGGTATATTTAGCATTTAGCCATTAGCAATGCTCATTGATTTGAACCTGAGAGGAGAGGGATAAAGATGACAATATACCTCAGATTTCCCTTTTTTTCCTCCCTGGATGTATCATGGTATTGCCTGCAGCTGCACTAAATCCTGCCGGCTGACTTTAATGACTGGAAAATGAAATGGAGGTCGAGGCTGAGCCTGAGCACATTAAGCGGCTGATCAATACGCCACTTGGATTTGCCTGGTCACATTAAGTAGTACATATAATATGCCCTGCGCTCGTCGATGCTCTGCCGTATAATTTCATTACGCTGTGATGTGTTACAAGCAACTCGCCTAATTCATTAACATTAAGAAGAGCGGCTTTCTCTCTGATTTCTGTCTGCTTCTCTTCCATGTTGATTACACTGATATAGTCCCCTTGGAAACATGATGTTCAATTAAAAAAAGGTCTGCTACGCTATTGATCATTGCAATTGATTAACAAGATGAAACGGACAGAAATAGAAATCAGTGCCACAGTTCAGTTTAAGAATGCAGGATGCTGTAGGTTGGTCTGACTTCCTGGCAAGGAAGATGATACATTTTAATGTCCATGCTCAGTTTTTCCTGGATCTTGTAGTCATGTATAATTAGGTTCAGAGATGCACATACTTATAATTCCCAATGGAGACTGACTAATATTATTGGCTGATTTTAGCTTATGATTAATCAATCACAACCAAAGTCACACAATCACCAGTATCTCCTTTGTTCCTTAGAGTAAAGTTACATTTATTAAAAAATCAAGTATTTTGCCTTTCAAGAATGCATTGGCCTCAGTTCCCTTTTAAGGCGAGACACGGCAGGCAAAAACATCGTTTTTCAAGTACTGGTCAATTTTGAGATTTTGTGCTATTTTGATTCCATAACATGTTTTCTTTCAGGCTTTTGGAAGGAAAACGTACAAAATACACATTTAAGTGTTTATTTTACTATAGTTTGTCTATTTGCGTCTGTAGATTTCTCCTAAATCCACCAAAAGTTAGCATTCTAACGTAACATAAAGCACCGCGACCGCTGTGTGCACCATGTCAACAGAGATATCGTTGGAAAGCTCCGTCTCTCCTGCACAATCTCATCGGATCCAAATATGGTCATTTCCTTTGTATCAGCAACCAATCGTGAAAGCACAAAGGGGTCTTAAACCAAGAAACGAAATCTCATTGGCTGGTGTCAATTTCTGACAACGTGATTCGTTCAGATGCGTCACGTGGTGTGCTAAAACACTTCCTGTTTAGCTTTCCGCTAGAAATTGAAATCTCAAAATCGCAAAAGAACGGCGAAAAAAACGTTCACAGAGAAGACGACAACAATTGTCACTTGCACGAAGCAAGGTTATACAAAAAACAAATGACCCCGAACATGAAACACCTTCACGGAGTGCGTCGATGCGCGAGCTATCATCCAGAGAACAGGAGGGTTTAGCTAGCGCCTCACTGCTATCTTTAAAGGTCGTTTTCTCAAAATGAGTTTTTTCTCCTACTCTGAGTTCGAAATTTCAACTTCAGTAGCACGTAGAGACACCAAACTTTCCAGTTATATTCCTATCAATATTATGAAGGCTTTTACAGAAGGGTTTGTTCATATATAATTCATAGCCTGAATTATACAACATTGTATACCTAAAAACATGGCGAAAATGGATATTTTAGGGCTGTTGACAGTATTTTCTGATTTATTGAGTGATAAAAAGAGATATCCAATATCCCTTCTGTAAAAGCCTTAGATACTAATATGACTACAAAATGAAACAAGAATTTGGAACCTGGCTTTATCCAAAGTTCAGATTTCGATTCCTGAAATGTGTTCAAATATGTGCATATTTAATGAGATAATGGCTAATTTGCATATTTAAACATGCTATTTCAGAAAACTTGTAATACAAAAGACAATTGCCTTATTGTAAGACATTAACTGGAGAAATTTCTAGCTGATACCTTTAAGTTAAAAAAATTACCCTATTCACCTGGGGTGTCTCGCCTTAAGAAATGGCAGTCTGACTACAAGGTTAGGCACTAAAAAAAACATCTCAAGTAGCGTACACTTAAACTTATATTGCATTTTTTAGTTATGCTTCTTTTTGGATGGCTAAAATGTTTTGCTGCTTCTGTTCAGCTTAGCTTCTATGCAGTGACTTCGTTGTCTCTCCAAATTGTGATTGTGCTTACTGCCATCATGTAGAAAACAACTCATACGACCCCTAAACCTCCACATATCCGAACTATCTCTTAAATTAACCAACAATACAACTTTTTTTTTGTATCAACTTCACATCTAACTTTTACAAAGAGCTCACACTCTTTCCTTTTCTGCAGTCCCTGAAACAGACAATAATAACATATGGTAAGATGACTTTAATGGATTACTTAATTAATGACAGTATCAGTAAAGAAAGGTCTCTGAGTGAGCTTATTAATGCCGGTAGGTGTTACAGACCCCGGGGTTTGGGATGGAGGGATGGGGTGAGGGTCTTTATTAAACTGATGTCGGAGCTCGACAGTAAATCCAATTGAGCTTCACGGCCCAGCCAGAATTATTGGATTTCTGCTTCCTCACTGGCATTATCTGGGTGTGCTCAGCACCCAGAGAGCTATTTGGGTAGTTATGAGAAATAAATCCTAGATAACATTAGGCATTAAAGGGCAATAATGCTTAAACACGTCTATTTCTTTATAGTGTCCTAACTCAGTCATACATATTGATAGACATTTGTTTTGGAATGGGGACACCCCCACCTTCTCTTCTACAGGGTTCCCACAGGGTCTTAAAAAGTCTTACATTTGATCATCTGAATTTAAGGCTTTAAAAAGGCCTTAAATTATTTTATATATATATAAAAAATAATAATAATAATGTGGGACATATGTGGGACATTGAAAGAAATGAGGACATTGAAAGTGTGAAAAGGGACAAGATTAAATTGTGTTAAGAAAAAAACAAGATAATATGATAAACTAGAAGAGATGATAAGGTAGTTGAGATAAAAGGAAGATTACAAAAAAGAGATGAGATTTAAAAAGCAAAGAGGTAAGAGAAGATAAAATGAAATAGATAAGGTTGAAGAGGAAATTGTGAATAATTCAGATAAAAGAAAAGGAGGTATTAAGAGGACATCAATGAGGGGTGAAAGAAGAAATAAAGTATGATCAATATATTTGTATAGTGGCTTACATCAAACATTTAACTTTTGCACTTGACAACAACAATTAATGGTGTCAGACATCAATAGCACTATAGCACAATAGCCTTTCAATTTTGCTCTTGAGAGCTGTGATCCGATTCTTTATGTAAAACTTTATGGCCAACCAATTTCTTTGTTTGAGTGCTTCTTCCATTTTAAGACACTTATCGCAGTCTCTTTTCCGCGGAACGCGACATGTGTTAATGAAAGACATCAGGCGCTTCTCAACAGCTTGGATCTCCGTCTTTTCCCACAGCTTTTTCTTGAAAGCCTGCCGACCTGTATACAAATGACACAAATAAATTATTTTGTGTTTTTCTGGAACTGCTATGGAAAAGTTATTTGAGAAAAAAAAGTTGATAGACATATATGAATAACAACAAGTAGCATAATATGTAAATATATTCTGTCTCCATTTTAGATTCTGTAATAAATCAATATCGATTGGTACAAAACATAATAAATAATAATACACATTAAGTAGTTTTACGACATTCTCCCAGAATGTCAGCAATAATTCTGATTCCATTGACCTTAGATATAAAGGGCATGGTGGCAGAAGTTTCAGAGGAGAATATCTCAAAACCTCACACATGAACGTACCAAAACTAACTGCATAATCCTGGTGGTAAACTAGGTATACATTTTCTAATGCGTTTGAAATAACCCCTTTACATTGGATTGAAACAAAGAAAAATTGCTAACCAGTAACTGAAAATGCAAGAGAGCAAATAGAAGATGCAAATGTAATGTTATATATTCAAAAGAGCATTATACACAAGCAGATCTAAAATATGTCAGTGTAGAACCATGAAACATTACATCAACCATGGAAGAGCATTCGGTAACAAAGTATGGTCTAAAAAGTTGACCTTTTTGCCTTCTCTGGGTCTGTGGTTGAGCAGCTGGTGGAGGTGTCATAGGGCCCTGTTGCGATGCTTCATCTGTATTGCTCCCATCTCTCATTGTTGTTTTATTCTCCATCTGAGTGGATGTGACTTGACCCTCTGAAAACCAGATATACAAAATAATCAATTAGGTGTTGCAAGAAAATTAGATATATCCCGAGCTAAAACTCGAAGATTTGATCCGGCTTTTTTCAATGGGTGTATAATGACTAAAAACAAAATCTGATCCTTTCTTTACTGTGTTCTCCCTCCTTTTGTCTACCCAAACAAACTTGTATTTCTTCTGTTATGACCGGCCCGTTGGCCACAACAGAAAAACCAGGAGAGACGCTCAAAGTTTCCAATAATCTCAGCACTTTATTCGGCAACACCAAAAACAGCAGAGAGTGGACAAGGGGAAAGGATCACGGTGAGTACCTCCGCTGCAGGCTTGGAGAGAGACATGACGGGGCTGGTGACTCCGGGCAGCTGGCCTCTTCAGCTCCACCCCGCTGTGGGGTGTTACTGATTTTTCCCGTCTGCCCGCGCTTCATTGCACATGTCGCAGCGCATGCTGTAAACACATCAGGCTTACCACTGCTAACCCGGGACACTGGCGCCACGATAGCAGGAGGTGCCCCATCAGCCCACACCCGGCTCCCCGCTATGTCATTACCCAGCACCATGGTAACCCCATCTACGGCAGAGCCGGCCGCACGTCAACCGCCACCTCACCCTTGAACAGATCTGAAACCAGCATCATTTTATGGAGAGGCACCTGAAGAACATTTAACCCCATATCAAGTGTGGGAATGAACAACCCCATGTATGTGTCCTCTGAGAACGGTAAGGCAGATGCTAAAATGAACGAATCAAATGATCCAGTGTCTCGTATTATTTTCACCCGCACCTTCTCATCGTTACCCACCAGAGAAACAAAACCTTCAGTCATGAAAGGCAAATAAGCCTGTAGTTCTGGGCTAGACCCCTGTGGTTTCACCTCAGCGTCTAAATGCCCAGTCACCTGCTCAGCGACAGGTGCCACGAACATTGCTGGCCTGGGACTACCACTAGTCCCTTCCTGCTCAGCTTTAGCCCTAAATGCATTGCAGTCTTTTCTCCAGTGCCCTTGCTCATGACAGTAATTACACACATCGTCAGGTACACGTGCACCACGTACATACCCTCTCTCTTGTGACTGCTTTGTACGGCAGCACCTCCCTTAACGTGTGTCAAAACATAGTCATCTGCTAATGCAGCAGCTTCCGCCGCCATCCTGACTGCGTGCTCACTAATATACACTGCAATGTGCTCCGGTACAGAATTTCTAAATTGCTCCAGAATGACAAGATCCCTCAACGGCCCGTGAGAATCAACGTCAGTTGCCGCACACCAGCGATCGAAATGTGTGGAAATATCTCGAGCAAACTCGAGGTGAGATTTAACACCTCTCTTCTCATTCCGAAACCTCTGACGATAAGCTTCAGGCACCAGCTCATAAGCCTTAAGAACGGCAGATTTTACCCGGCACTTTAATGCATTATTTACATTTTTTTTTTATTAGAGCGCTTTTACAGGTGCTCAAAGCGCTTTACAAGTACACATTACACATATTAGACATGTAAGAGTCAATACTGCGGACATTCCCACAGGAGCAAATGCGGGTAAAGTGTCTTGCCCAAGGACACAACGGCCTGACGCAGTGGCGGCCGAGGCGGGATTCGAACTGGAGTTCACCAACGCCCCTTGATCTGATGACCAACGCTCTAACCACTGCGCCACCACCGCCCCTTTGAGCCATTATTTCAGGCGGAGGTAAGTCCCCTGTGCGCACGGAGACAGGAGCATCCACTACAGTGGCAAACACATTATTTGTTAGCAAACAAGCCCTTAAGTTCGCCTTCACTAACTCTTTTACTCTCTTATCACCAACCTCATAATCATAAAACTCAGCTATTTTCACCAACTGTTCCTTGGTGCACTGATCCAAAAACCTTTCAGACGGTGCCGCAACAAACGCCCCCACATTTATATGACAACCGCTATTCTTAGAGAGGAAATGCAATTTCTTAGCCCACCTGTGCACACAGTAGGAATGAGCAGCCCCAATTGCTGACTTCCTAACCACAAACTTACTAGGTAACTCCCCCCCCCTAGTCTTCATGAGGCGTAGCGGTGGGTATTTATGCACTTACAGCCCGCTGGACCGAGAGAGGCTACCAGGTAACCGGCAACCCCCCTGACCCACGGAAGTGCTCCCGAGCAAGTTTCGGGAAAAGGGAAAGTGAAGCTCTAACCGCCGTACACCAACACTATCAAGGCCCCCCCAGACAAAACCCAAAGGGTAAACGCCTCTTGAACCTACCAGGGGAAACACTCCTACAGGTATTGTACACACAGGCGGGACCATACGCGCTCAAAATAGTGGATACAACACCATATAAGGCCACATACGTCACTGTCATCCGAGGGAATCCCCAACACGTGACGTAACAGTCATATGGGCGATACTGCTCCCCGCCTCTCCCCCAAAAGAAACTCAGGCTACCAATTAGCCACGAACACAGGCTAACTCAGGTCAGTGGCGTTGCGCAATATTTCGGGGCTCCCCCGCAGGTCGGACCATGGGGCCCCGCCCCCTCCCCTAAATCAATAATAGAGTGACATGGGATAGACATCGCGGCCACCTTTTTAAATGTTTATTTTTTCAGGCATCTTTTGTAAACAGTAGGCCTATAGGTCAGTAGGAACTTTCTGTATAAAGATACATCTGATTTAAACAGTATAGGGTCAGTAGGAACTTTCTGTATAATATACATCTTTATTACCATTACATTGCATTTAGCTGACGCTTTTATCCAAAGCGACTTACAATAAGTACATACGATCAGGAAGACACAACCCTGAAGAAAACAGAATCATATAAGTACATCAGGTATCATAGAGCCAAACATTTCAAGTGCTACTCAACTAGCTATAGATAAGCCAGTCCTTTATTAGTATATAAGTGCCTTGTTAGTAATTCTATCGCTCGAAGTGGAGTCGAAAGAGATGAGTTTTCAGTCTGCGCCGGAAGATGTGCAGGCTTTCTGCTGTCCTGATGTCAATGGGGAGCTCATTCCACCATTTTGGAGCCAGGATAGCAAACCCACGTGTTTTTGCTGATGGGAACTTGGGTCCCCCTCGCAGCGAGGGTGCAGCGAGTCGTTTGGCTGATGCAGAGTGGAGTGCACGCGCTGGGGTGTACAGTTTAACCATGTCCTGGATGTAGGAAGGGCCAGATCCATTCGCAGCATGGTATGCAAGTACCAGTGTCTTGAAGTGGATTCTAGCAGGTACATCTGATTTAAACAGTAAGGTCAGTAGGAACTGTATAATAATATACATCTGATTTAAACATCATTGACAAATACAAACAAGTGGCTGTGTATTTTTTGTAACATGAAGGTATATTGTAGAACGTTATAGCCTATCATTGGAGTTCACACAACGGAACGGTTCACATATATATATATATAACATTCTGTATAAAAGAAAAGTAGCTTACAAAAAAAAAACAAATAAAACACATCCTATAGGCTACATAGAGGATGCAATCAGGAGCTGCTTTGTAGGCCTATTATTTTATACGAGCGTGTCTCCTGGCATTCTTCTGCGCAAAGTCCTGTATAACAGTCTTTAAATCTATACTGCGCGCGCGTCGGTTCTCAATACTAAGGACTGCTAACCCAGACAGTCTCTCTTGCGACATTGTGCTCCTCAAATATGTCTTTATTAATTTAAGTTTTGAGAAAGATCTCTCAGCACTGGCAACAGTCACGGGTATAGTTAACAACTATTTCAGTGCTGTGGCAATATCGGGGATACTTGGCAAAATGGACTGATTTTCAATGAGCAGGGTTTGTGCAAGGTCTTTGATTGTTCCACGCTCAATTTTCTTTATAGTAGGCCTAAGAGCATTACGGAGGGACAGGATCTGGAAAGGAAACTCGGCTGACAGGTCGTCTTTATACTGGCCCGATAAAGCACTTGCGGACTCAGACAGATCCTTGTCTGTTGCGCGCAAAAGTTTGCGGGGAAGCAGAAAAGAAAATCGCTGTGCAACTTCGCTCATTCCAACAAATCGATTTTTGAGTTGGGCAATGACAATATCGATATTTGCGTAAAATACGGCCACTCTAAAATGCTCCCCTGGGTCTTGGAGCCGCTGGTCCTCGCAACGCTCTGAAAAGTGCCTCTTTGTGCGCCTTGCACGTCTGTCTTTGAAGAGACTGTGGACACCCCATGAGGATGCCAGGTCTTGCGCGTGCTCTTTTAAGCCATCAAACTCTCCTCGGAGTTGGGCAAGTGTATCGGTTGCGTTACCAAGCATTGCTGTCGCCTGTAAGAGGTCCACGTCTTTGCGCTGGAGAGCTTGGGACACAATGTTGACTGTTTCAAGGACCTTGCCCTGTATTACAGTCATTACAACAAACTCAAAGCTCTCCATGGCCTTTTTCAAGCCAGTCGCCTCGGCACGTTCCTCGCTTTTTTTGGAGAGCAAGTCTATCTTAGTTAGCGCTTGCATAATGTCAGCATAACGGAACCGCAATGATTGGACGGCGTCTTGTCTTGATGCCCATCGTGTCGGGCATAGTCTCTTCAGTATAGGCTGGCCAGCCTTGGGCACTGAGAGGTGTGTTTCCAAAAGCTCCCATCGTTTGATGCTTCCACTAAAGAATACATATAGCCTTTCAACAGTGTCGTAGAAGTCTTTTATCTCAGGTATATTTTGGCATGCGTCATTGAGTACAAGGTTTAAATTGTGCGCAGCACAATGAATGTTCACTGCGTTGGGCTCTTTATCCCTTATGCGTTTTTGTCCCCCGGAGTAGACGCCACTCATATTGCTAGCCCCTTCATATCCTTGTCCGCGGCACTTCCCAAGTAGTATCCCCTTTCTCTCCATCGATTCGAGAATTTCTCTCTCTAGACCTGCAGCAGTTTGGTCTGTGACTGCATGGAAGCCCAAAACACTTTAGTTTATTTTCACCTCTGTAGGGTTTCCATTTTCATCATTTGCTATAGTAACATATCTGAACACTTGACTCAGTTGGTCTACTTTTGAAATGTCCTGGGTAGTATCCATTATAATCGAATAGAATTCTGCATTCTGTATGTCTGTAATGATTGTGTCCTGCACTTTTGTCGATAGCAATGAAATTATTTCGTTTTGAGTTTGAGGACTTAGGTAGTGCACCTTCTTTTTGCTTTCAATAAGCCTTTGCAGAACTGGATCATAACGCGCCATAAGTTCTATGGTAGATAAGAAATTACCATTATCTATATCACCTATTTTCTCTTTGTGACCCCGGAAAGCAGAGTTGCGAGAGGCCAGTGTTAGTGTAACATCAGTTATTCTGGTTAGGACCTCGGTCCAAAACCCCACCTCTCTCTTAAACTCAGATGATATTTGCGCGTCAATGGTCAGATTATTTTTCCACGTATCATACACGACACATGCTGCCAAATGAGAGCGAGAGAATGTGTGTTCCTTAATCTTTTTAGAGAGACCCTGCCAATCATTTATTCCTATTCTCCACGCTTGGTGGAGGTGATGGGCAGATGGTCTGTCACCGAACAGCCAGCACTGCTCACAGTACACCCGGTCCATAGATGGCGAGTAACATAGCCACTTGTGTGGAATTCTACATCCAATTTTTGATGTTTTGTTATAGAACTCTTTTGAAAAGCACCTTCCCTTCTCATCCCTTTTGAATGGCCCTTCAGGCTTGCATGACCCGTTATTCAGAATGTACCGTTTAACATCATCGTCTTCTAAATCTACAGGGAATTTCCCCCTATCAGTAGGGTATTCAGTCATAGAGTTGTCGCTGGCCAACGTGTCCCTGGGGTGGGTGGGAGCTGCTGTCATTGTCGGGGCACGGCTAGCTGGCTGGGCAACCTTGGCTATGTCTGAACTGGCCTCGGAGGGGGCACAGCTGACTTCTTGCTGACCTGCAAAAATGAACGGATTAGATTCCAATTCCAATGTAACCTGTAGCATACTCTTACTGGTTATGGCGAATAAAACTTTCTATTATTCTAATGTCTAACCTGTCTCGAAGCGCGAGGCACGACTAGCTGGCTCGGCTGTAACGGGGCTGCTGGGCTGTCTGCCTGGACTCGGAGCTGGGGGCCGAGGGGGGGGGGGGGGGTTGCTAGCGGTCTATCTGCAGTAACGTTAGAGTCTACGTCTACCTTTGCTGCCTGCCGGAACAATGATGTTATTTTAGGTAGTTTTGCCCTCTCCTGTTCGGCTTTCGCTCTCATTTTGCTTTTCTGAGCACCGCTTGGGTAGTGTCGCTTAATTTTTCATGTTTACCGGCAACGCAACTAATGAATGTGTTAGAAATTAAAATCAATGTTTAATAGCATAATGTAGCTTAAACATACCGTCAGTTTAAATGCTATTTTATTCTGGAAAAAAACGGAAGTTCTCAATACCAAGCTTTTATTCTGAAAATCCTTCATCACAACATCCGGGACTACCGTCCATTATTATCACTAAAGTGCCTATTGACGCCGTTAACATGTATTACATATAAAGTTATAAAAGAGTTAAGGAAGAGACAAGGCGTGTTTAGATATATTGAATGTGCAATGTCTGTATCGTCTGATATGCGTAACAACGGACATTAAAACGTTGGAGAGCCGGCCTGCAGGGAGGAGCCAGCAGAGTATATAAATATAGCAGACCTACGGCGGTTCGGCCTCTTTCTTCACCTGGCGGGGCCAGAAACACAGCTGCATTTCTGTCGGACAATATTCTGTTTGTAACATTACCGCGCCTTTATTTGAATTAAAGTACCAATTTGAAACCATCTCAGAGACTCCATTTAGTCTCCTTTTTAAGCTTCTCTCCTGGACGCGAGAATTATTACACAAATAACAAATGATGACCAGCTGACGTGATTCTCGTTAGACCAGGAGAGACTACACAGCCGGCTGTGGCCCGGAACCGCGGGCAATCCGTTCGACACACAAAGAGCTCAAACCATCGGTAAGAAGAAACCTGTTAAGTCAAATTCTTCGATAGTTTATACAGGACAATTTTAGGATTGTGTGTTGGACGACTGCTTTCGGTTCCTGAAAACAGCTGGGTAATGTTAAAAAAAACAAATTTATAACAATAACACGTGGCGTTGCTTTGTCACAAGCAGGTGAGTTCAAATTACTTATTTTTCTTATATTTAACCCTGCATGCTATTCGTTTGTCTGTTATTACATGTCGGCAAGAGGCTAATCGCTCCAGAAGTGTTTTTGTTACGTTTGAAGTTAACGTGAATAGTATGAGGCTATTCAGCAGTCGGGACTGCTAGAGACAAAGAACACAATCAGTGGAAGCTGAGAATATTGGAGTGAGTGTTTGTTTTAAAGACAGTGTGAGGCTGTTTTTCTTTTTAAAAGTCCTTTGTGTGATGAGGGCAATCATTTCAAGTGTTTCTTGTTACGTATTAATTCAACGCAAATAGTTTGAGACTATTAAACAGTAGGGACTGTTTGAGACAAGAACAGTTGAGTGAGTGTTTTAATTGCAGTGTGAGGCTTTCTTACTAAAAAAGTCCTTTTCTGGGAAAAGGCCTGAGTAGTTTGAAGCTTTCAGTGGTTGTTTCTTCTGTTTTCAGACAGACATTGCGTGTGGATTACGATGAGAAATGCGACATTCGTGCGTTAGATAGACGATATTCTGCTAATTGTGTTTGGATAGCGTCTTAATTTGTCCCATTATAGCGTGTTTAAACAGAGGAGGTAACTATACTGGCTCTTAAAGTAAAAAAAGTACGTACATGGGCTAAGAGCCGCATGACGTAAGGGTTTGAGTCCCATTGATAAATTGTACAATAAATAGAAATGTTATTTTAAACTGCAGTGTTTTGTGTTAATTTGTCATTATTTCAACTCCCCTGTGAAAGGCACGAGGAGTTACCAAATCCCTTTGTTCTTCAGGTTAAAGGTTGGAAAAAAGTTGCCATCTTGTCTTGCCCTCATGTTGAAAATAAGCCACACGGCAGTCGCCATTTCGTGAAATGCTAATTGAAAGTACTCGGTTTGTTCACACTCACATGAGGCTGGGCACTCCATATTGAGAAGGCAGAGTTGGAACTATAAAATAGACAGGTTATCTTACCGTGGGAAGTTTGGTATTTGTACGAGTCTGGTTTTGTACGTATTTCTGCTTACAAGTGTGTATTGGCAGGTTTTTAAATATTCTTGTTTGCAAGTGTGTATTGGCGGATTTGTTGGGAATATTCTTGCTTGAAAGTGTGTTTGGGCGGTTATGTGCTGTGTTGTTTGACCATATTCTCCCATTTTTAAGGAAAATAAGCTTCTTCTTGTTAAAAAGAGGTCAGTTTTGACAAAGATACTATAACATTTTGAAGCTTGATTTTAAGTGTTATAAATGAACACATGCTTCATCGCCGAGATAGAATTGCAAGTGGTTTCTAATTATAAGATAAGAAACCTTACATAATCAAAAAAGCAAACCAATGTATTGAAGCTAACACAAGTTATGACATTTACATAATTCCAAACATTTCGGAAAGTGGAACCCAGTAGAGCCACACCAGATTTCTAATTTTTATATTTCGGAGTCAAAACTGTACACAGTACAATTGTTGTCTATTTTTTACAATTCTGATTTTAAAAATGTGCATAATTGTTGAAAAAATAATAATAATCATTTATATTTTATAGATTGACCTTATTAAAAAATACAGATTTAAAGTTCGGACGAACAGCAACGAAGGTACTAGTCAAAGGACTAGTGCTTCAATCTTTGATACATTTCATATTTTTTCATTCAAATAGTTAGAGAACATGTCACCAAAAGAAACTAAATTAAGGCCAGACGTAGAGCCAGGCACAACTGCAGATATCAAGGAAAGGGTAAAAATCAGATCAGATGGTACAACAGTTCCAAAACTTAGACAGAAGACATGGAACCAAGCTGAGAAACTGTTGGAACAGTGGCAAACAAGAGGACTGATTCCAGTAGATGATCAACCTGGACCAACAAAAGCCCATAGAAAAGCAGTACTCGACTATGAGCACGAACAATGCCTACAACAGCTAACTATATAGAGGGAAGCTGAAGAAAAGACACCGTAACTTGTAGGAACAAGACAAGGAGAAGGGAGGTGAAACTTCCAGAGAAGGCAGGGCAGACACCTCCAACAATTCAAGCTCAGGAAGAACCAGAGAATGCAGGGCAGACACCTCAAACAGTAAAATCTCAGATAGTGCCAGAAAATCAGAACCAGAACCAACAACCAGGAGGTTTCCGAGGAAGCAGAAGCAGAGGAAAAGTTCTCCGGTTTGAGGGATGCTACATATGCGATCAGCTGGGCCATTGGGCTAGAGATTGTCCACAACAACAAATGAAGTACCCACCACATGCACCAAACAACAGCCCTCCATGCAGATACCCCGGGCGGGGGTTTCCATGATGACAACGGAGGCAGGGGGTGCCAGAGATGTCAAAGACGAACAGGGGTGCCAAACATGACCCAAATGCCACTGACAGCCTGGTATCAACCACAACAATGAGGAAGCTCAGAGGGCCAGACCACCAGGTGATGCATCTTCAGCACAAGGGTATTTTAAGAACCAGCTACATTGAGCCATGTCTGTCACCACAGGAGGGAAAGGTTGAATGTTATTTAAAAGATAGTGAGTAGCATATTGCATTTACACATAAAGCATCCACAGAGTAGTAGAGGATTAAAACATAATAGAACATTTAGCAGACTATTTTTGTAATTATGAGAAGGAAAGAGATTACGAGTGATGTTGTTCCCCTACACAGAAAACTATTGTGTCCACACAGCTAGTGAGGTCAAGACGACGGTTTTCCACCCAAAAATATGAAGACGGAAACCTGGTACTCGCCCAAGACGGCGGATCCTTACCAAGTTTACACCGACTGCAGTTCAACGGGCGGCGATACACCTGACGTGGAGCTGTTGAGACCTGAAAACAGAAACTCGATTCTGCTGTGGTGAAGTCTGGCTACAAAGGGAGGTGTCCGATAGGGTCGCTTGTCTCAAACCAGTGAAGAAGTCAACAAGAACCCAGCAGATCTAGAGAGTGACTGTTAGCGGGAGAACAGTGACGGAGCGACAGAAACTGGCCCAACATTTTCCAGCCAGTGCATAGATGGACCCCGTCAGAAGACCGGGGCTGTGTTTAAAGGGGAACTTCAATTATTGTTAGTGGAAGTGTAGTTTTTTAGTCAAACAATTATGTGATTTATGGAGTCAGATTACAGTTTATTCTCATAAACAAAATGTTATAGGTCTGAGGTATCTGTTTTAAGGAAATGAGCTGCAGATTAAATAAAATAACACTGATTGAGAGCTTGGATGAAGAAGTTGTAGGGTTTTTTACAACAGTTTCAAGAATCAGTTTTTATTTATTTATTCTTGAGTAACTTTACTGATTTATAGTGTAGTGCGTAAGGCAATATCTCATTTTGAGTGAGGGGCAACAGCCCTTCATGCATGTCACCCTCTGTGAGAATAGTTCGTATTTTCCCTCTAGTTTAGAGAAATATTATTTTATCATATCTTTGTTCAGCAGTAACAACCAATCCTCTAATCCTAGAATTATTGAGACGCATTAGCGACACCAGGGGTATTGTTTTTCGCAGCAACAATGATGCGTAATACCATGACAAAAGCCATTGTTGAAACAAGTAAACAATTTTTTGTGCTAATGGCAGATTTTAGTGAATGTTTTTATACCCGCAGAAAACCATACATCATACGATATTTTTTGTACGCCTTATGGGTACACGGAGAAGTTATGTTTATTTGATGCAACGTTATGGGTTTTACATGTCCTGTTCAGAATAGGGTAATCATTGCAATATTAATTGAGCATGTTATGCTCAAAGGAGGGAGTGTCATGATTATACAGACATGTTGATTTCAGTGACGTTGTAGTTAATAAATAATAACATGAAGTTAATAATAAATCTCATAACGACAAAAGGTATGCCGAAGCTTGGGCCTCCTCCAAGGAGGGAGTGGTCCAGTTTTAGATATTAGACGAAGAGAAGTAATGAATATGTCAGAACTCTGAGTAATATTATCCAAGTTTTGTCTACACAGGCTGGGAAAGCTACAGAGATACCAGACGAGACACCAGAAGAGACTCCTGTTCGGCCAGGTGAATGGGTGAGGGTGAAAGTTCACAAAAGACAGTGGGCTGATCCCGGTGGACGGAACAGTGAGAAGTTGTAATAAACTTCACACGCGTTCCGGTTTAAAGGTAAAGAAAAAGGAGCAAATTGACACCACCTCACACATTGTCACCCTTCACTGGCAACTTCCTGATCATTATTGGGAGTTAGGACTGATTTGGAAGAGCTGGAACAAAACAATAAATAGAAATAAGATAAAGATAGAAACAGCTCAAAAGACGAATTGTCTATAGATTTTTATAGATTGTACACTAAAGTGAAAACCTATTTTTGCTTTACATCTGAAAAAGAGTCAAATTTTTGTATACGTTATTATAGTACTCATTATTTAAATTCTGTAACTGACACAACCATGAAGAAAATAGAGATGATGTCAAGAACAAAGCCAAACCAATTGTGGGGTCCCCTAGGGATAAGAGTCAGAATAGCATTGTTGATTGTGCTCATTACACTTGGCACCTTTCTGGTTGGATGGGGAGTACAATATCAAGTAAGACATGGATCCATTAGTCCACTCATAGAGAATGCCCACATCACTAACAAAACTCCAGCTGAGTTTCAGAGACTTTCACTTATCCCCAGAGCCAAAAGATCAGCTGAGCAACAAGAGGAGGATTTAGAAATACTCGTTCCCAAAGGTGAGGCGGTTATAATCAAGATGATTCACCCCCCATATATGCAGTTCTTGTATAAAATGATGAGATGGGTTTAAGTGATCGGGATAATCAGTGATGGGGATTTACAGATTAGGGGAATCTCCAAATACACTGGATCCATGTTTTAGTCTGTACCAGAAACACCCCCTGTTAAGTTTATGGACAACCGACCGGTGACCTGAGCAAAGTTATTGAAAATGATTACAGTAGAAACAGGCTACTAACCCACAAGTTCAGTTTTGTACGTACAAACTCTATGAACAAAATTCCCCAGCAGATTGTGGCGACATTGCAGATATGTCCAGTCACAAAAGTTAGTTACTTATGTTCTAAATAACACTGAGATTTAAAGTGATGGAGAAAATATGGGGATGTTCTTGTATAGTGTGTGAAATATGTGGTGCTTGAAACATGTAGGTATTTTTAAAATAATAGAAGAAAATGGTTTCCTGAAAGAGTTATTTGGAGTAGCCATGTTACAGTGGGTGAAAGCAATGTTTAAGGATATGGCACAACTATTAGTAGACATTAATTACATTTAACATCTAAGACAGATAGTAAGAGTGGAAAGGATTGGATTTATTTTACCTCAGTGTGTTAGATTTAACTAGGTAATGCGTCCCGAGATCTCTCTCTCTCTCTCTGCCTGTCAGAACGCTACGACCCCATCTTCAGACAAATGACCTCACCACAGGAGACTTCTCCTCCTCCATCGAAAAGACAGAGAACCCGAGCTGAACCAACAACGACCTGAGGCATCCAGAACCATCTCCACCTAAAGCATCCAGAACCAAACCAGCATGCTGACAAAGAGGCAAACTCTCATCGGTCCCTCAGACAGGACATGAAGTTCCAGCCTGAGCCACGAGATTTGGCACAAGAGCAGAGTGTGGGACATGAGAGCGGAATACGCCCTCCATGCAACAGCGTAGAGACTGAAAAGGAGGAGATGAAATGCAAAGCAGTTGGGCCACTGAAAAGGGTTAGACCGGGCGGAAACACAAAGCGGATGGACAGAGGAGAGGACAGAACCAGAGGAGTTGGCATGGGCCAGCAGAACGTGAGGGGGTCGTGGCTTGACAACCAGAGGGGGAGAGAAGGAACACGGGAGTGAGTGAGTTTACACATAAACACACTTATTAGAAAATAATCCTAAAAACACACTGAGGGTAGAACATATTATTCAATCTTTTCATTATATAACAAATTATTCTTTTAGAGATTCTTATTCATGTGAGAGTTTGGGGAAGATTTAATTTGTTACAATATAGATAGCAGGCAAATCTTTATTTGAATGGAAAATGTTAAAGGTAGAGCTCCACAAGCCAAAGAAAGTACTCCAATCTAGAGTATTGGTTTCTCCATTGTAGCATGGTTATTACCATAGGAGAACTGTTAAGGTGGAAACAACATTTGTTTGTCGTCCAAGATGTAGAGTTTTAAAAAAAAAAAAAGACACTCGGCAAAGAGCGATTGAAAATTTTAATTCTGAAAAACTAGTATAATTGGGAGTAATACATGCGGGGCCTTGGATCGCTCATTTTAATGGTGCATATTTTTGACAACAAATATCTTTCAGGGAGAAGGGGTCGCTCAACCCACCCTGCAGATGTTTTAAATCTTACTTGCAGCTTCAGAGGGAGCGCACAGCACCAGAGTATGAGTTTTTAAAAGACAAATGCCACCACCTCCTAATGCTCATCCATTTAATCAGTGATGACCTGACATTTAGAGATGTTATTTAAAGGAGAAACATATCTGCCATAAGTAAACATTCCTGAATTGAACTAATTATCACATGCTCGGGCACCCAAGTTTCCACACTGTTTCAGGGACTTTATCACTGCATTAAAGCAGACCACCCAAAGCCACCAAGTGGGAACTTTTAAGTGATGAAATTCTACAACTGTTGTAACTGACCACAATCTTCTCCCAGAAATGACAGTCTAGAATGCCGTACCCCAGACTAGATGTTTGGTGGTATCATGGAACTAAAACCTTGTACTCAGTCTTGCCACAGGATTGGGCTGGGACCTAGCACAGCCAGTGATGTTTTTTATGTAATTAATCAACATGGCGAAACACCCCAAAGCCAGTAGGGCTAAGAGACCAGTCCCAGGGGGAGTTTAGGCTCCACTGTGTACAAGGATAACATAGGGGGCCCAGGAGAGGCCTAGATGTTGCATTTCCATGTCCTAACGTACCGATTGATCACGACGGCCTCTTCTAGAGAACATATTGTTTTCATACCTTAAATAGTATGAAAGGAGGGAGGGTAAATTTCTCATGAGGGGACAGTTTCCAATGCTAGTAGAACAGGACGATCCACCCCATATACAGATGTTGATGAAAATGACGAGTTAGTTTGAATGAGTTTAAATGATATGGATGTTCAGAGATGAGATTGTTCAATGAATGTCCAGCCGATGTGATTATTTAAATGATGAAATCATGCGAAGAAGTGAGCAAACTAAAATGTTGAAAAGGAGTGAATCCATTTCAATTAACCTATACTATTCCAAGATAGTGTATTTTTATTTCTTATTATTACTCTATACTATTCCAAGATAGTGTATTTAAATATTACATTAAACTGGTCCAAGATAGTTTGTTTCATTTTTATTATTTTTCACTGTTCTATATGATAGATTTCATGCATTTTAGAATCATTACTATTTTAAAATGGGTCGTTTCTTTTCACTTTGTAAAAACAAGTGCCTTAACACTGAGCTTGGTATGAGAACGGTTTCTGTGAAAGGAGGGAGGAAGAAATGTTCTAATACCAAGCCATTGCTGCTATTTTGAAGAATGATATTGAATGTTAACACTAGAAGTTATGCACAAGGGAAAACTTTTATGTTTGAACACAGTCAAAGTATTTTTGTATTTTTGTAGAGTTGAGGCTATTCGAACCATTCCATTTTGATTGTATGTTTTTGATATTAGTTATGTACTATGCAGAGTTCAGATGAAGAACTCATTGATTTCAGTATTATACACACCTTTTAGGGTGTGTAAGGAGGGACTGTTAGAAATTAAAATCAATGTTTAATAGCATAATGTAGCTTAAACATACCGTCAGTTTAAATGCTATTTTATTCTGGAAAAAAACGGAAGTTCTCAATACCAAGCTTTTATTCTGAAAATCCTTCATCACAACATCCGGGACTACCGTCCATTATTATCACTAAAGTGCCTATTGACGCCGTTAACATGTATTACATATAAAGTTATAAAAGAGTTAAAGAAGAGACAAGGCGTGTTTAGATATATTGAATGTACAATGTCTGTATCGTCTGATATGCGTAACAACGGACATTAAAACGTTGGAGAGCCGGCCTGCAGGGAGGAGCCAGCAGAGGATATAAATATAGCAGACCTACGGCGGTTCGGCCTCTTTCTTCACCTGGCGGGGCCAGAAACACAGCTGCATTTCTGTCGGACAATATTCTGTTTGTAACATTACCGCGCCTTTATTTGAATTAAAGTACCAATTTGAAACCATCTCAGAGACTCCATTTAGTCTCCTTTTTAAGCTTCTCTCCTGGACGCGAGAATTATTACACAAATAACAAACGTTATTTATATGAGCAATGCTTCCCGCTTTGTTTTGAACGCTGCCCAGCCTGCCAATGAACATTAGTTATCAGCCGGCTAGCCCTATCGCAGGTAAGCAAATAATTATAATGACACACTGTTGTACTACTACAGCAGGGGTGGCCAACCCGCGGCTCTCGAGCCGCATGCGGCTCTTTGCCTAGTTTCATGTGGCTCTTCAGTTCATATCGAATTGTGTGAGTTTGGGGGTGAGACATTGACTCCTGACAAATGTTGCACGGTGTACCGATACTTGAAAGGCACCGCGATACCCTGCCGTTAAAAACGTTACGATTCCTCCGTTTCATTAGTATCGGTACATTAAGAATGACGGGGGAAAGTATCCGGTGAGAAAGCGGTGAAAGAGCCGTGTGTGTTCAGCGCTCTGCTTCCACTCCCTGCACTGCAGCCGTGCCTGCAGTCCCTCCCCTCTCAAGCACGCTCTAAGTCCCTCCCCTCTCTCGTGCACGCGCTAGCTGCCAGAGCATGTGAGAAAACGAGAAGCATGGCTGCAAGTGGGAGTGCAACGGCCGCTGCGCCTCGGCTTGTTGACAAAAAAGACGCCAGAAGCAAAATGTGGAAGTATTTGAGCTATATCTCTGACAGTGAGGGCAAGCCTACGGACACCATGAGGCCTGTCTGTAAGAGATGTTTTAATTTTATTTAATACGAATTCTTGTCATTTATTTTATTTATTGTTCTCATTGTTTAAAGGTTTGTGTTCTGGTGTGAAATAAAGCACAATAATTACATTTAAGACTGTTTCCCATTTTTTAAAGAAAAGAATCGGAATCGCAATTCTTGACTTGGTATCGAAACCAAAATGTTGGTATCGTGACAACACTAGCTACTCCTGACAGTTAAACCTGATATTTAGTAGGTCTGTTAAGTATTGAATGCTGATCATTCTGACGTAATTTGGCCGATCAAAGTTGTTTGGGCTCGGATAAAATCGCTCCGTTACTTTCGTCCCGTGTTACTTTCGTCCCGTGTTACTTTCGTCCCGGCTCTCCCTACGTGTGTATGTGTGGTGTCAGGTGTCAGTATGAGAGGATGACAGCGCGTCTAATTTTGATGTGGCCCAAGAGCCAATCACAATAATACCTGCGATGCAGTGAACCATCACCTTTGAGGGGGGGGGAAACCTATCGTTGATTAAACACTATCCAGTGTTTCCCCTGCCATTGTCTTGGAGGGGCGCTGCGTCCCGACAACGGAGCCCCGCGCCCCCCCTGAAATTCAAGGTGTTTAAAAAATAAACATTATTATTTTTTTAAATATATATATAAATAGCACCAAATTGCAAATAATCTATAACTACAGTCACTTTTCACATTGAACGCTTTCATTTGAAGTTGTGAGCTTAGTGTTTTTGACCCTAGAAACACTGATGCATTAATCAATAACAATACTCCACAGCTCCTCTTGTTTGCACTGAACACCTGGCTTTCAACTGTCTGTACTGACCATTCTGTCCATTTTAACTTTTTCTGGGATCGCAGACATCTTTTCAAGGCAAATGGAGTTTGCCTATACAAGTCAGGAGTGAAATTGTTTATCTCTAACATATTCAACTGCCTGCGTCATCAATCTGTTCCCTCTGCCAAGGACAAGCGGTAAGAGGAATCAAAACAGGAGAAAGACACAACACATTGCGCAGAAAACCTTGAAGAATTATCACTGCACCCGCCTGAGGAATGTTCTGATTATGGGAGACAAATGAGACACATGGAGGAGTCTCCACTGCCCGTCACCCCCCCTCCTGTCAACGCCTTTGAGGATACTCCGTTCACCCTTTCACTCTCGCACACCCTCCTGGAGATCGTTGAACACATGAAGGAGATACAGAGGGTAGGCACCGATTCCTTCCTGGAGTTCAATAACCAAACTAAGGCGATACGCAGGGCTGGCAGCATGTCCTTTACCCCCGCTCCTCAACGACGCTCACCAAAATCACTGAAGCAGAGACGCGCACCATCTCCCCCGTCTTCATCAAGAAAGCATCTGCAGTCTCCGAAGCCTGATAAGGATGTGTGTGTACAAAATGCAACAAACTCTTGCTGATATGTGCTGGGTCCAGGCTCAAGGGCGTATGGCACTCTCAACTCTTTCCAGGACATGCCAGGGCCCTGGTTTGTAATATCAAAGTAATCTTTCATTCATATCACATCAGTAATTTAAGTCTTACCATTTTGTATTTATGACGCAATATTTAATGTATTTTTAAGAAGTAGCTCAAAATCTAATCAAAATGATGGTAATTACAACAATCTGACTTGCCGATACAGCTGATACAAAATGGTACAGTACTAAAGATCAGGATCATATCCCACAAACTTGAATGGGACCTAGCATGGTCCCACTTTAAAATAATATTTACGTTGTGAGTCTGACTCACACACTGTCTCATTGTCGCTGTCCATGTGCACATTCTCTGTGAGTTTGGGGTTAGAGGAAGGAGAATGAATAATTAATTAGTAGAAGCACAATGCACTTAAATTTAGTCTGACATGCTCCAATCTGAAGAACCAGCACCTTACCGTGGTAGAGAGGTTTGTGTGCCCTGATGAACCTGGGGGCTGTGTTGTCTGGAACCTTGTGTTCCTGGTAGGGTCTCCCATGGCAAATTTGTCTCAGGCAAGGTGCCAGACTAAGATTGGTTCAAAAGACCTCATGAAAGAACAACAAAGAACGGCCCCCCTGATCTGAACCGGAGTGGTGGTTTGTTACTGGACTTCTGTGCTAGTCATGGATTGGCCATAACAAACGCCATGTTCGAACATAAGGATGCTCATAAGTTGACGTGGTACCAGAGCACCCTAGGTAGAAGGTCCATGATCGATTTCGTTATCGTATCATCGGACCTGAGGCCGTATGTGTTGGATACTCGGGTAAAGAGAGGGGCGGAGTTGTCAACTGATCACCATCTGGTGGTGAGTTGGGTCGAGTGGCGGGGGAAGCCTCTGGACAGACCTGGTAAGCCCAAACGTGTAGTTTGGGAGAACTGGGAACGTCTGGAGGAGGCCCAAGTTCAGGAGGCCTTCAACTCACACCTCCGGCGGAGCTTTTTGGGCATTCCTGTGGAGGTTGGGGACATTGAACCAGAGTGGTCGGTGTTAAAAGCCTCTATTGCCGAAGCCACGGCGGGGAGCCGTGGTCTCAAGGTCTTAGGTGCCTCAAGGGGCGGTAACCCTTGAACCTCCTGGTGTACACCGGTGGTCAGGGAAGCCGTCCGACTGAAGAAGGAGGCCTTCAGGGATTTGTTATCCCGGGGGACTCCTGAGGCAGTTGCAAGGTACCGACAGGCCCGAAGGGCAGCAGCCTCAGCCGTGGCCGAGGCAAAGCAGCGGATGTGGGAGAAGTTCAGAGAAGACATGGAAAAGGACTTTCGGGCGGCACCAAAGTTGTTCTGGAAAATTGTCCGACACCTCAGGAGGGGGAAACAGGGAACCATCCAGGCTGTGTAGAGTAAGGATGGGACGTTGTTGACCTTAACTGATGGAGTGTTATGGCGTTGGAAGGAACACTTTGAGGAACTCCTGAACCTGACAACCCCGCCCTCTATGTTAGAGGCAGAGCTGGAGTATGACGGGGGATCAACACCAATCTCCCGGGGGTAGGTCACTGAGGTAGTCAAACAACTCCACAGTGGCAAAGCCCCGGGGGTGGATGAGATCCGCCCAGAAATGCTGAAGGCTCTGGGTGTTGAGGGACTGTCATGGTTCACACGTCTCATCAATGTTGCGTGGAAGTTGGAAACAGTACCGAAGAAGTGGCAGACCGGGGTGGTGGTTCCCATTTTCAAAAAGGGGAATCAGAGGGTATGTGCCAATTACAGAGGCATCACACTACTCAGCCTCCCCGGGAAAGTTTACTCTACTCGAAAGGAGGGTCAGGCCGATTGTCGAACCTCAGATTGAGGAGGAACAATGCGGATTCCGTCGTGGAACGACGGATCAGCTTTTTACTCTAGCAAGGATCCTGGAGGGGGCCTGGGAGTATGCTTATCCGATCTACATGTGTTTTGTAGACTTGGAGAAGGCGTATGACTGAGTTCCCAGGGAGTTACTGTGGGAGCTGCTGCGGGAGTATGGGGTGAGGGGGTCTCTACTCAGGGCCATCCAATCTCTGTACTCCCAAAGCGAGAGCTGTGTCAGGGTCCTCGGCAGTAAGTCGGACCCATTTCCGGCGAGGGTTGGCCTCCGCCAGGGCTGCGCTTTGTCACCAATCCTGTTTGTAATATACATGGATCGGATTTCGAGGCGTAGTCGTGGGGGAGGGGGTCTGTAGTCCGGTGGACTAAGGATTGCACCACTGCTTTTTGCAGATGACGTGGTTCTAATGGCTTCATCGGTCTGCGAACTTCAACACTCACTGAATCGGTTCGCAACCGAGTGTGAAGCGGCTGGGATGAGGATCAGCACCTCCAAATCTGAGGCCATGGTTCTCAGCAGGAAACCGATGGACTGTCCACTCCAAGTAGGGAATGAGTCCTTACCCCAAGTGAAGGAGTTCAAGTATCTGGGGGTCTTGTTCTTGAGTGAGGGAACAATGGAGCGTGAGATGGGCCGGAGAATCGGTGCAGCGGGAATGGTACTGCAGTCGCTTTACCGCACCGTTGTGACGAAAAGGGAGCTGAGCCAGAAGGCAAAGCTCTCAGTCTACCGTGCCATTTTCGTTCCTACCCTCACCTATGGTCATGAAGGATGGGTCATGACCGAAAGTACGAGATCGCGGATACAAGCGGCCGAGATAGGTTTTCTCCGCAGGGTGGCTGGTGTCTCCCTTAGGGATAAGGTGAGAAGTCCGGTCATCCGGGAGGGACTCGGAGTTGAGCCGCTCCTCCTTCGCGTCGAAAGGAGCCAGTTGAGGTGGTTCGGGCACCTAGTTAGGATGCCACCTGGGCGCCTCCCTAGGGAGGAGTTCCAGGCACGTCCAGCTGGGAAGAGACCAAGGGGTAGACCTAGGACCAGGTGGAGGGATTATATCTCTTCGCTGGCCTGAGAGCGCCCAGTCAGAGCTGGTTGATGTGGCCAGGGAAAAGAAAGTTTGGGGATGTCTGCTGGAACCCCCGGGACCCGACCACGGATAAGCGGGAGAAGATGGATGGAGGACAAATGGTACAGCTTCAGGATGAGGACATTTTTATAAACTTTAAAGGTGATGGATATGATACAATTATTGTGTTTTTTTATATACATTTTACTTTGGGGAAAATGTCACGTTCACAAGCTGAAGTGCAAACAACAGTCTGCAAGTGTTTACTTAGAATGACAACAATATGACACCACTATTAAAAATATATAAAATAAAAAGGCAATAAAATCAAATGTGTATTTATTACTATTTTAATTTAATATTTTACTTGAAATGTTACATTTTGTTTATCAATATTTTTTTCTTTAAATGTCTTACCTCTGTACCCCTGTACATTATTTTATCTGTATATAATGTTTGATATACATACACTGCTACCCATACATGCATATATGTAACAGTGTATATATTTTTTCTTGAATAAATACAACATAAATAAATGAACAAATCTTTAAGATCAGTTGCAAAAGCGGCTTGTCAATAAAGTCAGAATAGCTGGTTTCTTAAAGGTAAGGTCAGGACACATGTACACGCATAGACGTTAGGCTTGTTTGAGATGAGCTGCGGCTCGCCTTGAAAGTAGACGAGAATAGCCGATTGCAGCCGGGGGAGATCTCAAAAAGCTCGCCTGAAGTCAGACAGCTCGGAGTCGGCTTGACTCGGTTTGCAATGGCGGAAATTGCGTTGGCGTTCTACAATTATTATATCACTACAAATGAATGACTCAAGTGTCTGTTCATTTTAAAACCATTCAACACAAGGGGGGTTGAATCCTACATGTAAAAGACAGAACCACTACTTTTCAAACTACTTCCATGAGTAGTCTTGACCAGTTTGTATTTATAAAGAATGCACAAATGTGTATAATGTAGGAGCAAACACAGTGGTGGTGGCTTAAAGCCCGGCTCCGCTCCGCGCCGTCCGTTAGATGAGCCGGGTCAGATTAATAAAAGAAGGACTTCAAAACACCGGAATAAAAGTTATAACAATAATCAGATTTTAATGGTAAAAAAACACCGTATACATAGACATATTTGGGGGCAGAGTTGTGTCGGTGGCTCTGCCCCCCCAAATCTCTAATTGGTCGATTTCACTCCTAAGCGAATCAGAGAGTCCGTGGAGAGGAGTTGTGTCGGTTGCTCACTCCCCTAGGTGTTCTCACTGGTTGGATTCACTTCTGGTCGGGCCCAATACAGCGAATCAGAGTTCTGGGAAAAAGTATTTTACTTCTGAACAGAGCGTGAGAGCTTCGGAAGTAAACAAGGACAGAGTCAATCTTTATCTTGCACCTGAATTCACTCCTTTACTTTCCCAAGGAATATTTCACCCAAACTATTCTTTCCCAGACAATCAAACATTGTACACAGATATATTGGTGCCTGAGATTATATTGGCCCCAGAAAGAACCTTGAAAAGAATATGTGTGTGTGCTGGTATCTGGGTCAGTGAGTGTAAGTGAGAAGGTTATATATATATAGGATTACTTAAAACAGTCCCAAATAATACATGTTCACTTCAGTCCACCACCAGCTCCTTACGGCCCGTCTACACTACAGGCATCGAAAAATGCTTTCAACGCTTCGCCCATTCATTTGAATGGGGTGACGTAGAAGATTTTTAATCTTCACCGAACTGCATTGTGGGGAGCATGGCATGGCTTTGCAAGCATCACGAGCATCTATCGGCATCAAAAGTTGAACAATGTTCAACTTTTGAGGCTCGATGCTTGGCATCAGCCAATCAAATCCCGTTTATGCAATTCCCGCCAGTACAAGCTCTAGCCAATCAAACCGCGTGCAAGCTGGGAGAGCCAGACTGCAGTTCATTTCCTCATATTCCAAACGAGAAATTACGGTAGCAAATCACCCGGTTCTGTACGACCAGAACTATTTACCGGGATACAAACCGGAGGAACCAGGCATGGAGGGAGGTGGCAGAGACAGTGGGTGAAACTGGTAGGTTTTCGCCTGTTTGGGGATTTTATATCCAGTTTACTTCGTTTTAACATTGCTATTGCTTTGTATGTCGGGGGCGGGAGATTCATGTGATTGGTTGTTGGTCGCGCTGCTCGCAAAAAATCGCCAAGCTTCAGACACGCCCAGCATCAAGATTTTTTTATGCCTGTAGTGTAGACGGGCCATTAGACTTGCTGATGTTGAGCTGGAGGTGATTGTTGTCACACCAGCCTACAAAGTTCTCCACCAGGGCCCTGTACTCCTCCTCGTTGTCATCTGTGATGCAGCTGACAATGGAGGAGTCATCGGAGAACTTCTGTATATGTTATATATATTATTATAATTCATTGAATGTTAAAATGACATTGTAAAAAACTCATGAGAAGCCAAAATGTAAACTGAGCATGTCTATTTTAAAGGTAAGGAAACACCGAGACTGTGTCCAATACCACTCCATAATTATTATACTCTATTCACCTTTAGCTCTATGGCGCTTCCACATTGCCTTATATAATGTCTTGGCACTTCTGGTTAAGACGTGATTGCTATGACTTTGCTAGCGTTGCCAGCTTTATCAACCTTTACTTGCCAAATAAACAGTTATTAAGCTTTTGAATGAACAGTAGGGGTGTAACGGTATACGTACTCGTACCAAAATTATTCGGTTCGGTACACGTGTGTACAGAAGTGTACCCAACGAATATAACGTTAAACGTAAACAATTGTGAACGTGAACAACTTTTTGGAAGTAATCTCAGGTGCTGTGTCGCAGCATTCAGAGTAATTTGTATGCAACTTTCAGTTTTTGCATGCTTCTAGCCTTGTAGTTACTCCACAGGTGTACAATGGTGTACAGAAAGTTTTAAAAAGTGATACCTTGACATCTACAGAGCACTTGTGTAATTTCCGCATTAATATGTTTGCCTGGGCATACAGTTTGCAGCGTTGTCTATGGATGTCTTTGTCATCTGTAAGATCATCAGAAATATAATGACCAAGGTACTTAATCTCACTGCACACAAGAAGAATGTTGCTACTAAGAATAAAATTAGGAAATACAGGCTTTTTATCCTCTTTACTTCGCACAATCATGATGCTACTCTTCTTGGCGTTATACTTAAAATATTATTAAAATATTAAATCAATGCATACTGGGAACAAATCCTCAGAAGCTGTTGTAAGCCAGATAGCTAACATTCACTAGTTATATTTTTAGATTGGTAGCTAATGTAAGCTAGCTAGCTAGACACATAGACAGCGAACGCTAACTAGCTTAATATGTACAGAGAAAGATAGATAGAATGTTAATGTTTGTTAGCTAAATAGCCAACTTTCGCAAAAGTTCGCTAGCTAAATAGCTAGCATTCATTAGCTAAAAAGCACACTGACAGGTTAATTGAGTTCAGTCTCTGGTTAACTTGTTAGCACGGTGGACCTTTGTCTACCCTTATGGCAGTGAGAGATATTATTTAGTTATTAGGGTCTGAGACCTAGGTCGGCAAAGACCCTTTTGAAATCGGTCGCCAGCGACCGATAAACCTGCGAAACACACCGAAAACAGGGAAAACGACCGGCAAAAGCACAGAAAAGGGCTGAAATTATGAATGTAAGAGTATAAATGCAATGTAATGTAGTAATCATAGATAACACGGCAGGGTCCGTTACAGTTTGTTTTCATCTGATTTCAATTAAACAAAGTCTTGGC
Source organism: Harpagifer antarcticus (assembly GCA_902827135.1). Lineage (NCBI taxonomy): Eukaryota > Metazoa > Chordata > Actinopteri > Perciformes > Harpagiferidae > Harpagifer > Harpagifer antarcticus. The sequence goes on from CADEHL010001526.1 coordinate 1,392,564, forward strand.
TTTCAGAATATTAAACTTGTTTCGGCAAATTCAGATGATAAATACAACTTTGAAGCTTGTAACGGCATAATTACAAGCGGAGAACAGAGTAACTTTACGTCACTGCAGGCATAACAACAGCCGGTGTTTCTCGTTAGGGGTTTCCCCGGGAAACAAACACAATACACACAAATGCAAAATTACACAAACACATATACACACACACTCGCGAACTTCCCCTCCAACGAAAATATCTTCCCTCCGTAGTATTTTGATCATTTGCTCCACTAATAATCAATCAGATCGATGGATTCCAGAGAAGAGAAAACTTTGAAGGCCTTTTTCTCAAAACGATGACTCGGTGACAGTCATTTTATAATGTGACATATTTCGCTTAATATTTGGAGTACAAAAACAATCCTGATATCATTAGAAAGCTAGGAATCTCCTCTTTCCAGCAGTGTATACAACTCAAAATGTGTCTTCGGGTCAATGCGACTGATTTCGATAGAGCAGGTCACATATATGAAAACTCACCAAAATGTGCACATGCATCAGAAGTGGTGAAAATGTCAATGTTTGGTTCCAGAACTTTGCGTCAAATTGCGTAGGCCACGCCCACTTCCGTTTTTAACGTAAACTCCCCCTACTTTAATTTTCACTTAAACGAACAAAACTCGCTACGCATAGGGTGCGGAGACGAACAAAAAAGCCTCTTGGAGGGGTATAAAATAACGTACAGGAAGTCTGCCATTTTGAATTTGGCGTCGGAAAAACGCGATTTATCGCGTTTTTCATCCTCCGTACAAAATCTATCTTCTCCTAGGGACTTTATCCGTAAGACTCGAAATTCGTCGGGTAGCTTCTCGAGACATGAGCAATTTAAAGTTATCACGGAATTTTTTTTCTTTCGCACGGAGTAGCCGTTATTTGGCGCCAAAGTTTGCGTTCGCTCGATGCTAGGCGATCCCTCGCCATGGAACACGATGTCATAACTCAAACTGACAAGCTCAGAATGCCAACAAACTTCACATGATGATTAACACTGCAGACCTGAACAGCTCTAGGTCAAATCTGATGTTACTTAATTTGGTGTTACCATGGCAACGGATCCTTCGCCATAAAACACGGTGCTGCTGTAACTCCAATGGACACAGTCCCATCGTCCCCCAATCTTCACTTTTCTATCACCGGTCCATGCCTCAACAGCTCTACGTGAAATCTGAGATCTCACCATATGCCGTTTCCATGGATCGCCAACAAATACGATGTTGTTGTAATTCAATGGAAAATGGTCTAAACAGCACCAGACTTCAGACTATCATTAATGGGCCGGCCCTCAACAGCTCTATGTCAATTATGGGATGTCATCATATGCCGTTGCCATGGCGACAGATCCCTTGCCATGAAACATGGTGTTGTCGTAATTCAATGGAAAATGGTCCAAACGGCACCAGACTTCAGACTATCATTAATGGTCCGGCCCTCAACAGCTCTATGTCAATTATGGGATGTCACCATATGCCGTTTCCATGGAAACGCATCCTTCGCCAAAAAATACAATGCTGTGGTAATTCAATGGAAAATGGTCCAAACGGCACCAGACTTCAGACTATCATTAATGGTCCGGCCCTCAACAGCTCTATGTCAATTATGGGATGTAGTCATATGACATTTCCATGGCAACGCATCCCTCGCCATAAAACACAATGTTGTCTTAAAGAGCCTGTGACACAAGTTTCCCCCATCATCCAAACCCATCAATTTGAGTAAATATTGTCCCCTTGAAAACCGTTATTGAACTGATTTTGGATATTTGTACTTTGATAACCATTAATCTGCTCTTCAATGTTGACCATTTTCTGGATCTTCTCGGGGATTCTTCAAGTCCCGCCAAATTATGTGTGACGTCATTGCGGGCACAGCGCTCCAGCTGCACTGTTCAGGATCCCAGCATCTGCATGTAAACGCACGATGGCGCACACAGCAGCAAGCTCAGACAGCGATGACAGTTTAATTTTGAACGTGTCTGAGAGCTCATATGAGGCTGAAGGATCGGTTTATGTTGTATCTGTTAGAAGTTTAGGAATTAGGTGCGTCAATATGGGCGATCATACGGTCATGTAGCCAGTGGTGGAATGGGACTAAAAATCATCCCGGGACTCTCGACCGGCCCACTTCGGTACCGCTAGTAAATTGTCAACGGGGGGAGTGGGGGATGTCAGGGGCGGCGGGTGCTGTAGGCTAGGGAAGGCTAAGCCTTCCCAAATATTTGTGTCACTGCATCCTGGTAAAATACAAATATAATGTCTCTGTCTTTGACATAGCGCTGCTAGCCACCTGTGCCCTGTACTACGAAGCCAGTTCAACATACCCTGGATATGTGTGAGTAACAAACAAACTAACAACAACAAACTAACAAACGAGATCTTGCTAAACGATCCTACGACGCTGATTATCAACTCGGTAAATCAAGCCAGGGTTTCTCTCACCAGCTGAGAGCGCGTTCACGTGAAAGGGGCGGGGTTAGCTACATTTGACCAATCACAAACAGGGACAAGTGTACTGGCAGAGCAGCGTCATACTTCATTAATGAAAAGTAAACTAATATTAGACAAATATGAGCTTTAAACATCCATGACTAAAACATATAATCCAGTATACAAGCCACAGAGTTGCACCTGCAAGGTGAATACAGAACAACTGGTTAAAAAATAACTAGGCCTACCGAGTGTTTGAAAGCGTATAGTTTTATGATATCACTGCCCCATCTAAGACACGAGTGGATCTGACTTTAATTACATTTGACTCGAGTGTTTCGTCAACATAATGTGTTGCTTAAAATAATACTTCTGCATACAGTATGTGACACTGTAAGTGTTGCACGGCCAGATACGGCTGGAGAAGCTGACTCAGATAAGGAAATATATGATATATTATGATATTATATGATCGATGATCTGATTGATGATGTAATATGAATGATAAGTGCGACACGTCGGCGTCTTCTCTGCATACAGCAGTTTAAACTGTATTTCCTTTATCCTGTAATATGACTTGAGAGATTTAAACTCTGCACACTGAGTTGATCTCTTTTCTATAGACGCCGGAGGCGGGCAGCGTCAGGTAAAAAAAGTTATTTAGCCTTCACAAACCTGAGCCTCACGCGCCGCCTATGGGGGATGTGCTCGTGACTTATCCGACCGGCCCACTTCGGTACCGCCCCAATCGGGATTCGTCCCGATGGCCAGTCCGCCACTGCACCCCCAGCCCACGTAAACTGTCAACGGGGGGAGCCTCGCTGCGGGGAAACGGTGGAGTGGGAATAATAATAATAATCCGTGCATTTTATCCATTCATTTCCCCAACATTGTGATAAAAAACCACACGTTTAATCCACGTTGGTGTACTACAACTACAAAAAGCATTGGTTTATTTTCTCATCAGGAAATGCAGACCGGCTCAAACAAACGATTTTTAATCATCATCCTCACGATCATTTAATGTATCATATGTTCGCCGAATTGACATGAAAGCATTAATAAATGTAGTTTCATCCACTTGATTTTACAACTACAAAAATAATCGATTTGTTTTTATATCACATCCTACGGGAGGAAATTCAGCAGCTCTCACTACCAATTTTAAATCCTAATTTAATCATCATCTTCACCACGATCATTTATGTTTATTTTCGCCGAATTGACATGAAAGCATTGACAAATATGAATATACTGTAGTCAAATTCATTAAAACGTTATTAATGTGCCTAAACTCAGTAATTCACCATTTCTACGCATGACAACACACTTTGTCCGTGTGTGGCTCTCTCGCCGCACAGTGAAGCATTCCCGCATTGACGTCACTTCCGGCTTCCCCCAACACTTCAAAATGAGTCAAAGGAATTTCCCCGCAATGTTCGAAATTATTGATATTTATCGGAACGGTATCGCACCTTCTTTTTTAAACTGACGGTTCGAGATGACTCGTAGCCCAATATTTCATTGCACAACAGTTGTTGGGATGCTGTCCCAGGCTCTTTAAGTCAATGGAAAATGGTCCAAATTGCACCAGACTTCAGATGACAGTTAATGGTCCAGCCCTCAACTGCTCTACGCCAATTATGGGATGTCATCATATGCCGTTTCCATGGCAACAGATCCCTCGCCATGAAACACAGTGTCGCTGTTACTCCTATGAAAATGGTCCAAACGGCACCAGACTTCAGATGATGGCTAATGGTCCGGCCCTCAACAGCTCTATGCCAATTATGGGATGTCATCATATGCCGTTTCCATGGCAACGCATCCCTCGTCATAAAACCCGATGTTGTCGTAATTCAATGGAAAATCGTCCAAACGCTACCAGATTTCAGATGATGGCTAATGGTCCGGCCCTCAACAGCTCTATGCCAATTATGGGATGTCATCATATGCCGTTTCCATAGCGACAGATCCCTCGCCAACAAACACGAAGTTGCCATTACTCCTATGAAAATCGTCCAAACGGCACCACACTTCAGATGATGGCTTCTAGTCCGGCCCTCAACAGCACTATGTCAATTATGGGATGTCATCATATGCTGTTGCCATGGCAACACATCCCTCGTCGTTAAGCACGATATTGCTTCAACTCCTGTATAAATGTTCAAAAGGTGTTCAAACTTCACATATATGCTAATGGTACAGCCCTCAACACACATATGTGTCATATCTCAAAGGAAAACAATCCAAATGGCCACACAATAATTAGCAGAGAAAGGGCGCGTAAGTTTGGGATCCGCCTTGGTCAATATATTGTGTGATTATTCTATGTATCCTTCAGAGTGCTACTTGGTGGAGGACTGTTCATGTGTGAAACTGAGTGTGCACTCTCCGGCCGATACTTCAATAAATCTCCGTGTTTTGATAGAAAGTTCTCCGTCTCCATTCTTCAACATTGGCTCTGCATTGAATCCCAGAAGATTATTCTTCACAGATTGGCGTTACGACAGGATATCAAATATATCTTCAGAATACTGGTAAGTGTAATTTCAAATCTATTTGAACATTGCCTTACCAGGATCTGTGATTGACGATATCATAAATTACCTGTGAAGCTGAAAGGCTGCACATTTTTTTCTCGGTGTCTCTATTTAAATTTCGGAGAGACCTTAAAATAGAGCATCAGTAAAGTGGATTTCTGCATTAGAGCAATGTCATAGATTTGTATTGAAACAAATCGCCGAATTCTGGAGACTTCAGCGGTCAAAATAAAATAGCTGTTTAAAGCAGACCCTGTGCCGCTGCAGAAAGGGGAGCGTGTCTGTATGTTCCCTCCCCCCCTGTGGAGAGCGGCAGGGCAGGAGAAATTAAGCTTAGTGTTATAACATTCTTTTCCTCGCACCGTAGTCGTTTAGGAACTAAATTAAATCGTCATATATGGGCGGAATGCGAGAATGTGGCATAAACGATAATAAACAGATGGTTTTATTCTCTGGACAGAGGGGACAGAGGGAATCCACCACTAAATTAGCATAGTGGTTGTTGATTTGAGGATAAATTCGTTATTGCTCTTCAACAGATCCAGTCTTTAGCACTTGTACAAGTATATATGAGTAGAAGGCACTCATATTAATTATATTTCCCAACCCCCGCTGAAGTCTTTTTATTCGGATTAAATTAAACTTTCTGTCACGCGGAGGTTTGCTGCGGTTTCATGTTTGTTTGTCTAAATTGCAGTGTTTGTTGATTGTACTAACCGTTGAACATGGGTAATAATCAGTCCACAAAGGAGTCAGTTGGTCAGAGGAAAACGAATGAACGCAATGAAACATTTTCTAAAAATCCAATTACAGACAGCCACTATTTTCACATGTTTTCGCTCAACATGCCGTCAGGGATTGTCGGAAGAAGCTTGGATTGGTCTAAAGCAGTGCTTCTCAAAGTGTGGTCCGCGGACCACTGGTGGTCCGTGAGCGCCCCCTAGTGGTCCGTGAGTATATTGGTAAAATTTCACATTTGAAATAAATGTATTTATTTAAGTTTTCCGCACTCTCGGGGGAATATCTCCGCAATGGAGCGAGCTTAAGTTTCACTTTCAATTGCATGATATAGCCCAGATAAACACCTTCATCACACATGTGGCCACTTGTTTGTACCATTTTCAGGCAATTTGTAAAAAACGATGTGTTTTTGGATATTTATGGAGTTAGGTGGTCCGCGAGTGTTTTTTTATTGGTTAAGTGGTCCTTGGTATGAAAAAGTTTGAGAAACACTGGCTAAAGTTATGCCGTTTACCTCGTTACTTTGTGAGCACTCACAACAAAATAATCAGAAAGGGAAGATTCAATTTGATTGGCCTTTAACAGGGAGTTTTGACATGGCCGTATTGTGGCAAGCATTTAAAATTGTGAAAAAATGATCCGAACCCCTCATGGGATGCAGAATACATGTCGAGTTGTCTCAAAGCTTGGATGTCTATTGCAGAGAAAAGATCTTATTTTTGAAACATATATGTTGCTGTTATATTTTTGTATTGCATGTGTGTTTATTATTGTGCTTTTGACAAATGATATCAGACACGGAGGAGAGATGATTTTTTGTTATGATTGATTTGAGTATTGACTGAAATATTCTTAGACTAGTGTTAATTGGTTATCATAAATTGATAAAAAGGAGGGGCTGTTAGAGAATATTTTAATCCTGTCTGTTCCCATGTTTCAAATTGGGAATTTATCTGCAAACTTCTGTTTCTAATTAAAGTGTTGTTCCCTCAATCTGTGAAATACGATCGTGCCATCCTCAGGGTCAGGTCAGAGGTCAGATGCCTTGCTCTGTGGAGAAAGGGGGGCCTCCTGTCCTGGCTATGTCTTTGTCCAGTTTGTGGCATCTGTTAATAATTAGCAGAGAAAGGGCGCATAAGTTTGGGATCCGCCTTGGTCAATATATTGTGTGATTATTCTATGTATCTTTCAGAGTGCTACTCGGTGGAGGACTGTTCATGTGTGAAACTGAGTGTGCCCTCTCCGGCCGATACTTCGATAAATCTCCGTGTTTTGATTGAAAGTTCTCCGTCTCCATTCTTCAACATTGGCTCTGCATTGAATCCCAGAAGATTATTCTTCACACTTCACATTATGGTAAATACTACCACTACTATTTCCTAAAATGTATTTTCCTATAAATCGATAACTATTTTATTAGTGCAGTATGGATTAGCTGCTAAATATGCCCTCATGTTTGCCAATAAAACATTTTTTAATTAGAAATGCTGTTGTAATGCAGGAAATACAAATCTTATTTTTGTATTAACAACATCTTGAACATAATAAAAATTAACTTTGCCCTCCCCGATGTGCCCTCCCAACTATACCAGCACAAAGTTTCATACTTTTAAGAGCAGACCCAAGACCCAACTTTTTAATATAGCTTATAACTGAATTGCATGTTATTCCAATTTTATACTTATTTTATTGATATTTCTTGACAGTTTTGAGAGTTTTTGGAAGCTTGTGTCAGTTGTACGAGATACTAATTACTAATACTTTGATAGTTATCATTATTATAGTAGGAAATAATATGATCTTTAATGTACATGTCAAAGAACCCAGCAGGACACTGCAGGGAATCGAACCTCATCCCAGTAAACTGGGAGTACCAATTACCAGTGCCTTTTGCTTTTCTAGGCTACATTGAAGGCAAAGCAAAACCTGCATTAGCAACAGCATATGAGTGACATCATTTAATATTGATGCATGATTTTACAAAATGTGTTTCCCTATGTGTGTATAAATGTTATTAGTACAGTGTGGAATATGTGCTAAATATGCCCTAATGTTTGCCAATAATTTTGTTATTAAAAATGCTGTTGTAATGCAGGAAAAAGAAACCTTATTTTTCTATTAAGAACATATTGAACACAATAATTAAGAACATATTAATAATATAAATAAATAAATACAGATAAATACAGATACAATCGCCAAAAATGAACTACCAGGTCCAACATACTAAAGACTAATTAAAAATGAATTACAGAATAAATATATAAATAATTCCTAACTATAAGACTGTTGCAATTTCAGAGAGAAGGACAGATCTTTGCGGAGCTGGTAACATTTGGTTTTCATTACTTGGCAGATGATAGGATCGAGGGAAAGGGTGGAGCTAAACATTATGCCAAGGTACAGGGAGGTTTTTATAGAAGACAAGGTCGAGGATGTGTCTTTTGGCATGGGTCGGGAAGGTGAAGGGTTGGGTGACAGTAAAATTGTCTATTACAGTGGAGAATTTGAATGACAGCTCGCAGGTGGGTGACTCAATAGTCATGTTAAGGTCGAAAAGTAGGGAGGATGAAGCTAATTTGAGGAGTTAAGTGAGAGGAAGGAGGAATGTGGTTTAGGGGGCCGGTAGATGAGGATAACTTTGAATGAGGAAGGGGCTTTGAAGACGATGAACTTGAGGGATGATACCTAAAAACATACCAAATTAAACCAGGGGGGATGTTTGATTGAAAAAAACACTGATAAAATATCTCCACAGACTGTAGAAGCGCATCATTTGGCACGATGAAACACAAGGTGAAGAAAAAACACAGAATTTATACCTACATTTGCTAGACGTCTGAAGTTACTCTACCTCAGCAGTTGTGCAAAAGAACACAGAATCCCCTCATGATCACTGAAATAGGTGGGCAACACAGTTGATTCTACATCATACTGTGTTGTTTTCACATATACATGGTCAATTAATGTGCCCTTTTCGGTAGTGGTTTGTGTGACTTGCTGCACATACCCTTTGCCTGTTACAAATTTGCAAATGGTTGATGTTTTTAAAATGTCATCATTGAAATCACCCATCACAGCAATTGTGTCACCTAATAGATCTAACAAATCAAGTAATTTGCCTACATTTTCTTTAAACAAAGACATGGGATATGATGGTGGTCTATAAATTACCGCAATTAATATGTTGTGAGACAAACAGTTGTACACTATACATTCTAAATTTACATCTGGCACTTGAAGAATACTAAATGCAATACTGTTTGCACTATATATGCCAACACCACCATGTTGTTGGTCTTGCAGAGCAACCAATGCTGGGTTCTCGCTGCTGTAAGATGCACTTCGAGAACAATTAGCAAATGTATAACCACTGATGTTAATGTCGTCAAATGATGAGACAGCAGGCAGCCATGTCTCTGTAACAGCAATACAGTTAGGCTGCAAATGCTGTGTACAAAGGGTCAAATCTTCGACATCAATCAATCAATCAATCAATCAATGTTTATTTATATAGCCCAATATCACAAATGTTACATTTGTCTCAGTGGACTTCACAGCTTGTACAAAATATCAGTATGACAATACGACACCCTCTGTCCTTAGACCCTCACATCGTACAAGGAAAAACTTCCGAAGAAAACCCACAGTTTAAAGGGAAAAATGGGAGAAACCTCAGTGAGAGCAACAGAGGAGGGATCCCTCTCCCAGGACGGACAGTCGTGCAATAGATGCCGTGTGTAAATTGAAAAGATAATACATTTGCAACATAGGTAGTCCAAATGTTTGGAAATGCATGTGTGTATAATAGGAAGATGAATCCACGAGGATATCCATCCAGGACCTATGATCCAGGACCACAGCCACGACTCAAGATCCAGGGCTCGTGATGCAGGACACAGGACCGCAGGATCATCCATGACTCCGGATCCCAGCGTATATAGACACCAAAAAGAAAGAATTTTGGGGAAGCTGGGTTAATCGGAACATGGGAGTACACAGGTATAGACAGAGAGAAGGAAGAAGTAAGATGTCCCCCGACAAACTAAGCCTATATCAGCAAAACAAGGGGCTGAATCTAAATCAGCCCTAACTATAAGCTTTATCAAAAAGGAAGGTCTTAAGCGCACTCTTAAAAACGGATAGGGTGTCTGCCGCCCGAACACAAACTGGAAGCTGATTCCACAAATGTGGAGCTTGATAAGAAAAGGCTCTGGCTCCCATTGTACTTTTAGAGACTCTAGGAACAACCAACAACCCTGCATTCTTGGAACGCAATGCCCTAGTAGGACAGTAGGGTATAATGAGTTCTTTAAGGTAAGATGGCGCCTGCCCATTAAGGGCTTTGTAGGCGAGAAGAAGAATTTTAAATTCTATCCTGTGTTCTATAGGGAGCCAGTGTAAGGCAGCCAGAACAGGAGTAATGTGGTCCCTTTTCCTAACTCTGGTTAGTACACGAGCTGCAGCATTTTGAATTCGCTGAAGCGACTTGACTGACTTCTTGGTACACCCTGATAATAAAGAGTTACAATAATCCAGCCTTGAAGTAACAAATGCATGGACTAGTTTCTCTGCATCGTTTTGAGGCAAGATATGCCTGATTTTTGCAATGTTACGTAGATGGAAGTAGGCGGTCCTTGAAATTGATTTTATGTGGGCGTTAAAGGATAAATCCTGATCAAATATAACACCAAGATTCCTTACAGTCTCTCTGGAGGCCAAATTAATGCCATCCATAGTTAGTATATCTTTAGATAATTTGTTTCGTAGATTCTTCGGGCCAAGTACAATAACTTCAGTTTTGGTCGTGTTTAACATCAAAAAGTTTAAGGTCATCCACGTTTTTAAGTCCTTGAGGTAGTCTTGAATTGTATTTAGATGATTAATTTCATCAGGCTTGATTGATAAATATAGTTGAGTATCACCCGCATAACAATGAAAATTTACAGAATGATTCCTTATAATATTGCATAACGGAAGCATATATAATGTGAACAAAATAGGTCCGAGCACTGAGCCCTGTGGCACTCCGTGGCTAACTTTGGTTTGCGTGGAAGATTCATCGTTGACACGTACAAACTGAGAGCGTTCAGATAGATAGGACCTAAACCAGCCTAAGGCAGTTCCCTGTATGCCAACTAAGTGCTCTAGTCTTTGCAATAAGATATTATGATCGATAGTATCAAATGCAGCACTGAGATCGAGCAAAACAAGAATAGAGACAAGTCCTTTGTCAGAGGCTATTAGAATGTCATTTGTGACTTTGACCAGAGCTGTCTCTGTGCTATGATGTGTTCTAAAGCCAGACTGAAAATCTTCAAATAAATCATTGTTTTTTAAGTAATCACACAGCTGTTTTGCGACTGCTTTCTCAAGAATTTTTGAGAGGAACGGAAGATTAGAAATAGGTCTATAATTGGCTAAAACCTCTGGATCGAGGTTGTGCTTTTTAAGAAGCGGTTTTATCACTGCTACTTTGAATGATTGTGGAACATAGCCTGATAATAAAGACATATTCATAATATTTAATAAAGAAGTGCTAATTAATGGAAAAACTTCCTTCAACAGCTTAGTTGGAATTGGGTCTAATATACACGTTGATGGTTTAGAAGAGAGAATCATTGAATTTAATTGTTCAAGGTTTATGGCTGAAAAGCATTCTAGTTTACTATCTAGTGTAATATTAGAACTTACGTTTCCGGGAGTTGATAACACTATACTGGTCAAAGGCAAGAGGTCATTAATTTTGTTTCTAAGAGTAACAATTTTATCGTTAAAAAAGCACATAAAATCATTACTACTGAGTGCTATGGGAATAGAAGGCTCCATGGAGCTGTGGCTCTCTGTCAGCCTGGCTACAGTGCTGAAAAGAAATCTTGCATTATTCTTATTCTCATCTATTAGTGAAGAGTAGTAGGCTGCTCTCGCTTTACGCAGTGCTTTCTTATATTCATTGAGAGTAATATGCCAAATTAAACGAGATTCTTCAAGTTTAGTGGAACGCCATATCCTTTCAAGTTGTCTCGACTTTTGCTTTATTTTGCGGGTTTCGGCATTATGCCATGGAGCTAATCTATGTTGTTTTATTTTCTTCTTTTTCAAAGGAGCAACAGAGTCTAATTTTATTCGCAGCGCATCTGTAGCACTATCAACAGCATGATCAATTTGGGGTGGTGGACATTTTGTATAAGTTTCCTCCCCTACATGCAGACCTGCTATCGAGTGAAGCATTGGTGGAATCTCTTCCTTAAATTTGGCTATAGCACTAACAGATAGGTTTCTGCTGCAGGAGCTTTTGACTAATGCTTTGTAGTCTAGTAACAGTACTTCAAAAGTTACTAAGAAATGGTCGGATAAAGCAGGATTATGCGGTTCGACTAATAGTTGCTCAATTTCAATACCATAAGTCAGAACAAGGTCGAGAGTGTGATTATAGCAGTGGGTTGGTTTATTTACACTCTGACAAAAACCAACAGAATCTAATATAGAGTTAAATGCAACAGTAAGGCTATTTTTATCATCGTCAACATGAATATTAAAGTCACCTACGATAATTACTTTATCTGTTTTAAGAACCAAAGTTGATAAAAACTCAGAGAATTCTAATAAGAATTCTGAATAAGGACCTGGTGCACGGTACACTGTAACAAATAAGATTGGCTGCAAAGTTTTCCAGGTCGGATGCGTAAGACTAAAAACGAGACTTTCAAAGGAGGTATAATTTAATTTTGGTTTAGTATTGATAAGTAAACTTGAGTCAAAGATTGCTGCAACTCCACCTCCTCGGCCCACGCCTCTGGCAATATGAGTATTGATATGGCTGGGTGGAGTGGCCTCATTTATGCTGACATATTCTTCATGTCTCAACCAAGTTTCAGTGAGACAGCATATATCAATATTATAATCTGATATTAAATCATTTACCAATATTGCTTTAGATGCTAGAGATCTTATGTTTAAGAGACCACATTTAATATTCCTGTTTTGTTGCACTGTAGTAGTTGTTACATTTACTTTTATTAGGTTATTATGTATGACACCTCTATTAGGTTTTACCTTAAATTGTCCTTGGGCAGACACACACACCGCTAATATTGGGTATTTTATTGGGTTCGGGATTCCTATGGATGACTGCCTAGGAGAGAGCGCAGAGAAGCGTGTAAGACTGCGACTCCGCCTCCTGGTCTCAACTCCAGTTTGTCATGGATTAAGTCCACAAAGCCCTGAAATGTTTGCCGAAATGAGATTTGCACCTTCCAAAGTAGGATGAATGCCGTCTCTCTTAATCAGACCAGGTTTTCCCCAGAAGGCTGTCCAATTATTTACGAAGCCCACATTGTTTGCTGGGCACCACCAAGACAACCAGCGCTGAAATGATGACATGCGGCTATACATGTCATCATTGATCAGATTGGGGAGGGGACCAGAGAAGACAATTTGACATGACATGACGTGTCAAACTTTGCACATTTGTCAAAAACACAGTACAATTGTCTGTGTGCAATTTGGGGTGGATCCTATATTCACGTAGAAACTGAGGCATGCACTGAATTGCTTGAGTAGCATTTGTTTTACAATAGATGGCATTAGGTTTAAAATCTTAAATGATTAAGCCTGATAAATTTGTAACACGACTTAATGCAACATATGCCTGTCATATGCCTTGGCGACGCAACCCACCTTTAACGGTCACTCTATCCTCTTCTGGAAAAATTAGTGTACAGTTCACTAACTTGATGCATTTGCAGAGTCTTTCCTGCGCTGTGCCCCAACTCTGTCCTCGTCAAAATGGACGTACACAGTTTGTGGAAATCTTTCACCTTGTGAAATAACTATGTGTCTAACCGTGCCGCATAACCCGTTTACAAGCCCATCCGTCACATCTATATTTTTTGTCAACATTACACAAGCATTTTCCCCAAGAACCAAACATTCTGCTAACCATGTTTGATAGATATTGGTGTGATGTCCATGTTTCAACTCATGTTTTCCAGTTTTTCTATTATGGCCAGTAACCTGAGCTTCTATTTCTACATGTTCCGGGCATGTTTTCAACAGTTGCACAAGATTATGATCATTAACCTGAGCGTTTGTGGGGAAAATGTGTAATGCTGAACTTTCTTCCCCTGTTTCACAGCTCTTCAACAAATCAATGTCACTAGCTGACAATGCTGTTTCTTTTGAGCGTGTTCTCAACCTATTTAGCAGTTCCGCACAAACAATATCTTTCTGCCTGACTATTGTTTTAAGCTCTACAATGCTAAATAGGTTGTGCCACAGGTTAAATCCTACTTTTTCTTCATACAAGGCATTCCCTTTCACTGGTGGCAGCTGGAAAAAATCTCCAACTACCACACTAACTTTACCAAATGGGGAATAATCAATACATTGTTTAATTTGACGCAATCTGCCATGAATATATGCCATGAGTTTGTGATCAACCATGGATACTTCATCGAAAATTAAAATGTGCACATTTCTATATTTGGCACGCAGGCTATTTATTTTTTCCTCGCCTAAAGGTGTGTAGGGTCATTTTGAATTAACGCCAATGCTAAACGTGTTATGGATAGTTGCTGCGTCTAAATTGTATGCAGCAATTCCAGTTGGAGCAGTCAACAACACACACACAGAATCAGGGTGATCACAAAGTGATGAGAGCAACCTGGTTGTCTCATACTGCAGAGCCTGAATCAAATGGCTCTTGCCTGTCCCAGCACCGCCTGTTGTAAATATGTGAAACGGGTGCGGATTTTTACCCGACATTTTGTCTAAACACCATTGTCGTATTTGATAGAAAATAGACATTTGGGTTTCGTTTAGAGACCGAACTAATTTCAGCCCTTCGCTTCTGCTCAAAATATTCTTTGTCTTTTCCAAATGGCCAATTTGCCGATTACTAACGGCAAGATCAGGAATAGCATCTATTTGCTCCCCGTCTACGGTTTCAATTTGTTCCCGCTCTTCTTGGCATTGAAGATTTTCCAATTCCTGTTCGGGGCACAGGTCACACCAAGCATCTTCAAAATCTACATTACCGTCTAAAGACTCTTGGATTCTTTGTAATTCATCCGAATCAAGTTCAAACAAAGCTCTATTCGCGTCCACCACTGATTTCACCAGCTGTCTAGATCCATCAGCAAATCGAACTCCACCGCTCATGTAAAACTCTTCACACGTTTCCCAATTGTGTGGCTTTAACTGCTCATCGATACGATACGGCAGAAACAATTGAAAATTGCTGTATAAAAAGAATTCCGGAGACTTTGTTTTGGAAAATGTTGCATAACGCACAACTGCTGGTTTTGTTCGGGTTCTTTTAATAATAAACCCAAATTGATTTTGGAGTTCGATGGCATCTTTGGAACTTTCACTCTGTGACATAACCCTGTATTCGGATGCAAATGTTGCCAAACACATATTATTAAAAATTGCGTCATTTGGCCGATTTTTGTAACGGTCAACAAAACCAGTCATCCACATGTTGTCTGTGGTTAGACTATTTTAATCTGCCATCTGTTTTAACACTTGTAATGGCCTACTTATTTTAACTGTATTTTTCCCTGTTGGCACAAATTTGCCATCCTTGGCATCTAGATTGCCCTGCTGTGATACTTCTTTATGTGCATTACCCAATAATAATCCCATTTCTTTTTCTGCCTTGGAGATGTAGGAAATGATATAGACAACACATGCATAGGCATTGACCACATACTGAATGTCCATATTGGCATTCCAGCATTTTAAGAGTGGTTTGTTGTATTGATTAATCCAGACTTCGCCAATTTGTCTTCGCAATACAACGTGTGTCTTTCTACCAACCAATTTGTAAGCAGCCTCGAAGATCGCTTGATTAATCCCCAGACTTTCAAATAATTGTTCCAGGCTTTCAAATATTACATTTTCGTCTGAAAGAGCATTTTTGACGGAGTTTAGAATTTTAACTGCAAACTCCTTCTTCTCCCTTTTTTTCGGCCAAAGACTCTACTTTTACACACTCACATGGTGTCAAGTTACATATACATTCTGCTAAGCATTCATCTTCACTGCTGCAACATATAAATGTACTAGCAGTAGCTGACCTGGGGAAATTAAATCGACCGTCACCGGTCCGTGTACTCCATTTTGCCCACCTTTGGGCAATGCCACCATCTTCATAAATGGTATATTTTAGGCAATTAAATGCTGCTCTATGCTGTTCAAACAAGCCAATTCTGGGGGAATGGGGTCTACTGCCAAATTATTTATAGCACATTCCGGTGGCATCACACCTCTCTTAAGTTTTTTATCACAGTTGCTGCAGATCCAAAGCTGCCCTCTCCCAATTTCAATCCAAACACAGGGTACTTCACAGTCATCAGTACATGTGTGTAAAAATCTTTCTCTGATGCATTTATTAGCTAGTTTTTGATCCTTATATTTCTCTTTTTTACACTGCAAGGCCTGCGATTCAAATAACAACCTCTCGCAGCAGCTACATACAAAAACTGGTCCATTCTTAACTTTGGCCTAAAACTGCTGCATTACAATGTCAAATACCTCTCTATTTTTTTGCATTTGTTGCCTCTTCAATTTTGTTGCTAGCTGCTACTCGCTTCTTATAATCTGGATTACCATGATACCTTTTGGAACTCATGGATTTTACCTTCTTTCTATGCAATGCATTTTGCCTATATTTACGTTTGCTAAATGCTATAACTTTTTCTCTGTGTAAAACCTTTAGTCTATATATACTTTTACTTGAATCCTTTATCATCTGATTATGAAATGGGTCTTCATGGTATCTAACCTGAGTATGTCCAATTGCTCTGTGTTTGTAATCATCATCCTCACAATACCTTTTTCTACGACCGACTCTTACTCTCTCTTGATAATCTGCATCACTATACTTTTTAATTTCCCTAATCCTTTGCTGGTACATTGTGTTTCTTTGCAACACTCTCTGCATTCTCTTTAACCCCACCCTTCCCAGTACAGATATCAATACTGCTACGCATATACCATGTCTCTAACAAACCACCCACTTTCCACAATTTAAAGCACGTTTGTTCATCATAAGGTATGATACAAACCACTGGCTCAAAATTATTTTTATCACAATGTTTCAAGTATATTTTTTCTTTTGAAAGCATTCCACGATTACAAGTGTATTTGAGCCATTTTTCCCCACTGCAGATAAAAATGTCCACTCCAAGAGCATTTACTGTCCCTTGGATTTCTACATCTGTGGCACAATGTCCTACATACTTCATCTGAGACTTCTCAATGTAGTCTGAAATTGAAGCAGATACCCCAACTAATTTAGTTTGTTCTTCGTGATTCATCATATGCTTTACAACAGTCATTCTAATCTTTCGATGGCTCTTCTGAGAACCACTGAGAACATGAGCTACCGCTCTGAATAAACTATTAGCGTCCTCTTTTATTTTTTCGGTCTTACAGACCACACCTAGGGACCCAGTTACTGTAGGTCCCTGTACATCCTGCTTTTCAAAGTCTATATTAAACTTTGTGCAAAGTGTTTTTGCCACTTCATTGCACAAAGGATTAAATTCAAGAGTGATTTTACTTACATCACTCTTTTCCACACAATCTGTGTCCCCAGCAGACGATGTACCATGCGTTTGTTTCAGAACCCTCCTTTTGCCTCTAGTTGTCTGTCTGACATTGTACAGTCTTGGACAATAAGTGTCCACTTTGCAATACCCATAACAACTCTGTAAATTAGGTTGTTTTACACACACAACAGTCTCATAATGGTTACCATTGCGGTTTTCCAAATAAACCCCCTGATTAGACAACTGCCCGTTCTCGCAACTATATTTTATCCAGCGTGGATCACAATATGTGAATATATTAACTCCCAACCAATCTGCTGCTGCTTGAATTTCTAATTATGTTGCCCAACTGCCAACCTCACGCATTTTGGATGTGCTGAGGTATTCTGACATAGAGGAGGTCAAAATACGCTCATAAGGCACAGCATTGCTCTGCTGAACCACTGCACGCCTAATTATTGTGTGATGCCTTTGTGTACCACACACAGCTTGACTCACTGCTCTAAAGAAACAGTTTCCGTCACCCTCTATTTTGTCATTGAGACATGGAGCCCCTAACAAACCAATTTGTGTAGCCACAACATCTACTTGCTCTGACTGCACATGTAACTGGTCACAAAGAGCTTGTGCAAGTTGATTACTAAGAGGATTAAACTGCAGTCGTGTAACATCACTCTTTTTTAATTTTTTGCAAGCAGAAGATCCCTTACGAATCTTACTCTTTGCACCCATCTGAATGTTGGTGCAGCCAAGTGTGGACTGAATAGCTGAACTACAACCCAAATCAGTCTCTGTCGTTTTGGGAGTCACTCTTGGACCCAAAGACAGATTACTGCTTTCAACTGGGCCTATGTGAGTGACTCGGACACCAGCGATCTCAAACTGTTTTTGAGACTTCTTGAGGAACGCTGCATATGTCCATATGTATTCAAACACGTGTTCAAGGGCTCTGAAATACAAAACAACACTACGCCCCTCGCCATCGCGCATCCCAGACGCACTGCGTGCATGGGAGTCGACCACTGCGTAGTGTCCACCTTGACCAATGATGGCACATGTACCGCCATTCATTGTCAGAAAGCATGTGTCATAGTTAGTAGTACACATCCTTTCCAGTCCGCATTTTAGAGTGGTGTGCACACCCTCATCAATGAGATCCCCCTCAACCACATCCACATCTCCAGACACAAAGTCACTGTATTGAAACAGAAATGTTTGTCTGTCGATAATGGCCTCCTTGGGCAGATCTGGAACCGAAAGTAGTTTGTACCCGCCACTGATACCTTGTTAGTCACGCAGGGAGGTGTACAGATCGTCACCAAGAACAACAACTTTATCCAGGTTGTCGGTCTGCCATGTGAACACGCTGTCAACTGTGTGTTTTGCTATGCCTACCAAACCTACAGCCATGCACTGAAGTCCTGCATATTTAAACCGTTGGTCACCCTGACTGAATGTTCCCCTGATACACCCCATATCCCTATCACTGTCTGAAATGATTCTAGCCGTCTCCAAATTAATTTGAGCTGCTTTCACAGAAAGGCTTGTTATGCTAAACTTCTGTGCATTCAATGAATTATTGAGATTCCTGATGTAAAGCATCAGGTCATTAGGGCATGTGTTGAACACGGCTACAGATGTGCCAAAACTGGATGCTAACCCAGACGCACCACGTGTGCCACAATCAACGACTACAATACAGTCATTAGGCGCATTCACACTGCGGTACTTTTCCCACAAAGGTTCATGCGAACTTAGTTCATGAGAACTCTTTTATCGCGTTCACACCAAAAAGAGCCGATACTAAAATTAGTTCATGAGAACCTTTTTACCCCCTCGAAAGTCCTTTCGAGCGGCTCTTTTGTGAGAAAAGAGCTATATTTCTGATTGGCTGGGCGGATTGCAAACCACGCCCCGTAAAACTCCCAAAAAGTTTTGTGAAGCCGCCATTTTATTATCCTCGCATTAGCATTATTAGCATTAGCATTAGCCCAGCGCAGAAACGCAGAGAGACTAACGTATGGCAACACAAAATAAAACATGGGAGCGGTGGAGATGAGGAGGTGTGGGCGTTCTGGCGATTTACTCGGAAGGCTTCAGTAGAAGCTGCTGGGAGTCCCAGCAGCTTCTACTGAAGCCAGTCCCCAACTCCGGGGACTTCCGGCCGGGGACTGTGGGCGGCAGTATACGCCGTGAAGTTGTTTGTAGCCTGCCAGTAAACCCAAAGCAGAAGAAGAAGAAGTGACGTCAGCGGCTCATTTGCTTAATCCACCCCCAGGGACTTTTTCCGGTGTGAACGTGATCTGTACTTAGTTCATGCGAACTAAAGAGTTTGCATGAACTAAGTTCGCATGAACCTTTGTGGGAAAAGTACTGCGGTGTGAATGCGCCTCTTGTGTTTAATAAGGGCACTGGCTGCGGAATTTAGGTTAAACAGACACATGCCATCCCTGGATAAGTGTTCAAGCAGCTTCTCCGACAATACCTTATCCCCTTCAGACAAATAAAATGTGCCGTACACTGGCAGACCCATATTGACGTTCCACTTATGTCCAAACACACTGGTCTGCTCAACCAACCTGCACAAGTTATTTGGCTTTACATTCATTTTATGGGCTTCCCCCAGAGGTGTGGACTCGAGTCA
Source organism: Harpagifer antarcticus (assembly GCA_902827135.1). Taxonomy (NCBI): domain Eukaryota; kingdom Metazoa; phylum Chordata; class Actinopteri; order Perciformes; family Harpagiferidae; genus Harpagifer; species Harpagifer antarcticus. The sequence continues at coordinate 1,412,509 of CADEHL010001526.1, forward strand.
CATGACTTGGACTCGAGTCAGACTCGAGTCACCAATTTCATGACTTGAGACTCGACTTGACAAAATCACAAAACACTTGCGACTCGACTTGGACTTGAACACCAATGACTCGGGACTTGACTTGGACTTGAGCCTTCTGACTTGAGAAGACTTGATACTTTAATTCAGGGGTCTCCAGCACGCCGATCGCGAGATCCCGCTAGAAGAGCAGACTCCCGTCGGGGAGAGAAGAATCTTCAGCCGCTCCTACTCTTGCTGAGAATCCTTGCAGGCAGGGGCGGGTCTTTATTTAGCTGGGCCACCATGCGGCCAATCATATGCGAGGACACACTAGGATCATACCATTATGTGAAAGAAGGGTGGGGGGCACAGCAGGTGTAGTGGTACAGGCCAGCTGCACAGAGCGACGGGGAGCCGGATTTAAATGCAAGCGCGTCGGAAAAAGTCAAGAAATTAGCGAAAACCGAAAAAATAAGCATCATCTGGCTGCATTTGAATGATATTGGAGAAAGCAAAGCTGAGTGCAGGATTTCTAAAATGAAAATAACCTTCGGAGCAGGTTTTTTTTTTTGTATACCACTCAGGATTTATTGTCAGAGGTGGGAGAAGTTCAGATCTTGAGTAAAAGTACCAGAGTGTAGGAATACTCGGTTACAATAAAAAGTCCTGCATTCAAAATGTTACTCAAGTAAAAGTACAAAAGTATTAGCATCAAAATATACTTAAAGTACCACCTGCAGAGGGATCTAGATGCAGGTGTTCTTTTCCCCATAGAGACCGCCTCGCTGCACATTATCCCTTGCATAAAGATAGATTGTGGGTCCCTTATAACATGTTGTACACAGTGGAAATAAACATTCTGGTTACCTTAACATCAGGGATCTTATACACTAAACTCCTTCTGAATCAAACCGTCACGGTAGCCTTACCTTACCTGATCCCTCTTAAAATAGAAAAAAACACGTTACTTTAATTATTATTTAATTTATTAATGTGACTGATAAAGAGCAGTTTGATTATTAAGTATTATTCTGTAATGTATAGATGTCATTACATTTGTTGAAAAGCACATAATGACTTGTTTAAGACTCCTTTTGTCAAAGTTTAGGACTTGGACTTGACTTGAGCTTGCCCATCCTGACTTGAGACTTGACTCGGACTTGAGCGCAAAGACTTGACTCGGACTTGCAAAACAATGACTTGGTCCCACCTCTGGCTTCCCCTAATACAAACGAGTTAAGCTTTGACCCTGCAACACGTATGGCATCGATATCTATACTGCTCCACGTACACACAGGCGCAATCAAATGTTTGATTGCAGCCGCTATAGAACATGCAGCAGATATTCTATCGTCAGAAACTGATGCATACCTCACATCAGTCCCTGCGACAACAACCAACTGCACTTTTTATGAACACATGCAAGCATAGCCCTTACCTGTTCTCCATCTGTTGTCATCATCAACATCCGCTATCACGCAATGGCTCCACGCCCGGCAATGGCTCCACCCAGCGCCATATAGATAGAAGAGTTACGACAACGGAAGTCCAAAAACAGTTATCGTCACGTGGTTCATGTCGGGCAATGTGAATGCATTGATAACAGGAGATAGAACTACGATTTTTGGTAATTATTAGTGAATAAAGGTTTTCATTTGCAATATTTATACAACAAATCGATATGTGTATGTATTTACATCAATATGTTTTTAAAAAATCAAATAGAATTTGCTAATATTAAGTGATAATATTAGGATTAGTGTGAACAACTAGTTTACATGTTAGGCTAACAGTGCCTTGGTTAAAGAGCCTGTTGCTGTTTATTTATAGCTTTGAATTCTTTAAAACCAATATTCTCTTCTTAAACTTGGATGGTAGTCAGGAGCATCACTTTCTAATGTTTATTGATATATTTAGAGGGAGGGGATCTAAAGTAATGCTTTAATATTCAGATTAGATTAATTTCTACCATTTTCTTAAATTCATGGTAGTTTCAGTAATCCCATGGTAATTGAGGACACAAGTTATCTAAATGACTAATGTCATCTTTATGGCTTTCAGAAAGGACAGGAGACCGACAGGTGACTATCAAAGGACTAGCAGCAGCAGCATGATGATGATGATGATGTTAAATGTGTTGTTTTAGGAACATCCATTGCAAATACATGGAATTCAATAAACATTGAATAGCATATCATGCAGTTTTTCTGTGCCTTTTCCTCCGTGTTGTCCTGGTTTGCTGTGCTGCCTCCTAGTCGCCACCATGGTTTGCTGTGCTGCCTGGGGATGCTCAAATCGCTCCGAGAAAGGAGTACGAATGTACGGCTTCCCCACTGACACAGAGCGGAGGAAAAAATGGCTGGCTCAAGTCAGCAGGAGCAATTTCACGACCAACAGCAAAAAAATATGTGATGTAATTATATACAAACACTGCATTGGCACTTTTTCACAAAACGAAAACCACACCATTGGGAAAGCTTAATGTTTTGTTTAATACAAAAAAACAGGGAAAGGCTTGAAAAACACAGAGTTGAGACTCAGGGTGCAGGGTGAGGGTCTCAGTGCAGGTATTCAGGCTCCATTGAATCCCCCTCTGGTTCTTGTGCTGAAAGAAGGAGTAACAGACAGGAGAAAGGGTTATACACACCTATATAGCACACCTATTGGATGGGAAATTGCCTTGGGGAGATAAGGTGTTTACTTATATAAAACAGTAGTATTAAACTTACCTTGTGTTTTCCCCTTTGCCATCAATCCAAAATCAGCTGAGCTGCAACATTATACAGACAGGTAATAACCACAAGGACACAATATGGCTCTGCTAAAAACACTCACTCTTACACGCACCAAAGTTATATTTATCTAATATTTAACTCCCTCCACCCCCGCATACAATCCCGGTTAGAAGCCCCTCTTCTCTAATTCAACAACGTTGGACGAAATGACATTAAGAGAACGGAATTTACAATTAAAAGGCTGTTCAACGTGTGTTGCTAACTTGATTCGGTATCCTAGCTTAATCTGTTATCTGTAAACGTTCCCTAAATCTACTAATTTAGGGATAATCCACTGACATCCTTTAATACACATGTTAATTTGAATCAGATGTACTGATAATATCCGCAATATAAATCTTTAAACTTCTTCTTACCTTTAAAAGTCCGTCACGAACGGTCTATTATGCTGCAACTCTACAGCTCTGCTAGTCTTGGCGCTAACTTCCGGGGAACGATTGAGAGGCTCCACGATCCGCCATTGCTGTAAAAAAGTGGTCCATTGGAGTGAACGGAGATGACGTAACTCTCAGTCTATATGGCGCTGGCTCCACCTAGAAGAAAATTAATATATAAAAAAACGGCTAAAAAGACTATGTGTCTTAAATTGTTTCACAAACGTTTAACTAAATAATAGAAAAGCTATACAATTATTAATACAAAATTAGTATTATTATATATTAAGTTTTGTTTTTCTACTTACTCACACACATATTGAAAGGAACTCAAAAGAGAGGTTTCTTGTAATTCATTGTGTACACTTGAAACAACGTTCACTGCATGCAGGCTAACAACTGAAACTATTTTAACAATGAGCAAAAGTAACAATGTCAATACATTAGCATGATTCATTAAAATGTCACTCTGAAAGCACATCCTTCACACAAAGAGCACAGACCTGCTGCTCCACAGCAACTGTCCCTCTACTGGTAGGTGGCCATACAATCACCTCCACAACCATGGGAGCTGCCTCCCCCTAAAAAAACAAAACAATTAAGTAAATAACACCACCAATATTTGTGTAACTTCTTAGTTTTAAACAAGTCCTATATTGCCTTTAAAAAAAGAAGAAAACAAGAACAACCTGTCGCATTGCCAGGGTCCTCTTGGAGGCAGGAGCCCTCTGCTTCAGCTCCATCTTTGCTTTCTAACGTAAGGAAAACAAAATGATTAATCCTCCACTAATAACTCCTTATGGACAGTATAAGTTGTCCTCACTGTAATACATTTAAAGTTTGTCAGGAAGGATACATTTTATAATAGGGCATCAACCAACATACAAAGCAACAAACAAATGACCTTTTGCTGTTTTGGAACAGGCGGTATGCACTCATCAGGGCCAGGAAGATGGGATGGACTAATTTTGTCCATCTCAACCAACATTGCACTGCTGAACCACACAGGTGTCAGTGGAAGATAACTCTCCTCCAATTCCTGTGAAATAAAAATGAAGAAACACTGTTTTAGAAAAAGGAAAATAAATGCACATATAAACTGCAATAAACATACCCCAATGATTTCAAAGCATAATACAAAGTTGACCTACCTCCTGCTGAACAGTCCCTGCTTGTTTAAGTGCATCAATGGACTGCTCAGGTTGATCGTGTTGGCTCCTCTGTAAACATAAATAGCATAGATTGTGTTAATCAAATGGGTACTCTTCCACCATTATCAAGGCAAACTGCTCAGGGAAAATCACTCTTATTGAAAGATGTCAACCACACAATTACCTTCCTGCCCTGGCCGATAACGGTCTACTTGGAAGGATCCAGTTGCGGTGATTTGGCAACCTCACCTTTGACAATCACCCTTGGAGTGACTCTCCTCGCAGGCGGTGATCTTCTGTGGACAACAGGAGATGGCGTCGGCTCGGCTGGAACAAGTTGCATATATGCTGCGTTCCAGATCGAACCGACCAGGATTGGCATTCCCGCACTTTCACTCAAGTGCACCTGCAAAAACCACCAAATACAAATAGCACATAACATTCAATATGTTTTTTCAAGAACGGAACTTGGAATTTCAACTACAAAGAAGTATACAGAGAAAACGTTTCCATTTGCCATGTCACTCACGCCATCTCTGCTCCACAGGTCAAGTTCTTTCGAAGGGAAGTACTCTGCAATTGGTGTGTACTTCACGCCTAAAAAAAACAACAAGATATATCCACACAGATATTATATTACTTGAACCTAAATATTTGTTAAACATACCCATACGTGCCGCAACACGACGAAAATCCTGACGCATCATGTCTTGGTAGTCAGGGTCAACGGTAAGGCGCGGGGGGAGGTCCAAGGCAAAAACCTAATCAAAGTTACAGTTCAAACCGGAGAGACGTGATGTATGGAATACATATTTATTGTTACACGTCATATGAATGAAATGATTGCCATGATAATACAACAGGAGAATGGAATGGTGTTTGGCGATTAGGCCCCGGTTTGCAGGATAATCATTCAGGAGGGAAAGAACCGCTCTGATGAAATCCCCGGGGTCTAGACACTGGTGGTGGTGATAAGTAGGTGGGACCGGTCTGAAGGAGGAAGGTTTAGCTTTGTCCTGGAGGAGACGGGAGGCGAGAGGCGGGTTGCGTGTGGTCACCTGAAATGACAACTGACAGGGAGGAAGAGCAGGCATTTAAGGAATTTAGCATGTGCAGCAATTGGCTGCTGCTCGCATTTAATGAGGGGGGAGGGAGCAATAGAGTGACATGCAAGTGACTCATTGTTAGGTCTTCCTTATTGAACTTGCGCTAAAGCTTTCATTTCAAACCGGAGAGATGTGATGTATGGAATACATATTTATTGTTACACGTCATATGAATGAAATGATTGCCATGATAATACAACAGGAGAATGGAATGGTGTTTGGCGATTAGGCCCCGGTTTGCAGGATAATCATTCAGGAGGGAAAGAACCGCTCCGATGAAATCCCCAAAACCAGTGAAGTATAGAATACTGAGATGAACTGAGTTTCTTACTTTGTAGGGTGACTGTGGTGATCTGGGGATGAAATAATATATTAACATATGTATGCGGCAGGAGTCCGAAATCACTGTCGGAGCTTACGGGTCATGCTGAGACTCTGACGGCCGAAATCAGTGCCGGTCTTATCTGAAAACGACCTGAGGGTCGCCTGCCTGGCTAGCAGGGCTTGACTACGCCGCCACGAAGGTCCAACGTTCTGCCGAAGCAGGGATCTTGTTTTTTAACAGAGACCGAAGTCTACGGTGGCCCACAGTCCACAAGACCGAAGTCTACAGGGACCCGCAGTCCACAAGACCGAAGTCTACGGGGACACACGGTCCACAACCTGGCGTTGCAGGGTATACATTTAACGCGGACACATTTGAGCAAGGGCCTGGGATTAGATACCTGCGTGCAGGAGAATGTAGCCCGTGACATGTAGATGCAACGTGGGACGAGACATTATTCCCTGTGGGCGGGGCCCGCGGACTAGGACAGGAATGCAGTTTGAAATCCGGTACCATAATGAGACGTGTAAACGTGTTATGAACCACCACCAGTTATATGCATAAATACCATAGTTAGGGTCTGAGAGATCTTTGGGAAGCCAGTACGGCGCTGATGTCCGGGCGAATGTAGGTTGTGAAGGCGGAGGAGGACCACCGTCCTAGTTGTTGTAGGGATGAGGTGGAGAGACCTTGATTAGCAGCAGAGGTGGCTGCACCAATCCTGAAGGAATGTCCCGAGTATGATGTAGGTCAGTGGTCGCCAACCAGTCGATCGCGATCGACAATGTGGTGCGGGTAGATCGCGGACCGTTAAAAAAAAAAAGTAACAAAGGAAAGAAAAATAAAATAAAAATAATAATGTTTGAAAAATAAATTTTTAGATGTAAACCTATCATCCACCACCCCGTTAGCAGGTGCCACTTGATTGACGTATATTTGAGACACCTCAATAATATAATACATTAACCGTGCTTTACATGAACCTCATCATGACACAAGAGAGGACGGCAGAACTGCAATTTCCCGTGTTCAGTGAATGCAACAGAGGCAAGTCACCAGACCAATCAGAGCGTTGCATGGAAATACACGTGTGCTTGTGTCATTCAAGCTCGGCTCTGTGTGTGTGTGGCAATAGCGCATTTAGTGTGATGGAGAGAGAGAGAGACAGGGAGAGAGAGGGAGAGAGAGGGAGAGAGGGAGAGAGGGACCGGTGCTAGCGGGGACCGTGATGTTAGCATCTGGTTAGCTAGCTGCACTAACGGACATAAGGAGCTGTTTCCACAACAAGCTGGAGGAGAGTCCTCCCTTGTCAGACTGAGGGGCTCAGATGAGCTAAAGGACTTTCTGAGTGTTTAGAACGGTTTTGTCACAAATGATTTAAAAGATTATTTCCGCGGCACACCTTCATATGATCATTATAGTTATACAAAGAATAAGAGAATAAATGAAAAACAGGTATGAAATACTATATGGCAGTAAAACAAGAATACAGTTTAAAAGGGGAGTGATTTGTAAAATATCCATAAAGAAAAAGAAAATCTGTTTACAGTTCTGTTTCATATGGGTGTTGAGAGATGTATCCATAGATCTCTTCACGTTGCTCTCAAAGTATACCAGATTGATGCTTTCAACTTCAATATTTAAAAAAAAAAATCTTCCCGGTGGAGCATGCCCCCGGACCCCCCTAGAGGAGGTGAGGACCTAGAGGAGGTGAGGACCCCCCTAGAGGAGGTAAGGACCCCCCTAGAGGAGGTGAGGTCCGCCCCCCACTCATAAAAAATAGCACTTTACCCCTGCCTATATGCCGTGAGCTGATTATGGAGCCTTCATTGTAACAGTAATTCAGATGCAATTAGGCTATAAAAGGCCTCAAATTGGAAGCACTGTCTGGGCCGTCTTTTTCACTCAATTCTGCAATAGGTAGATCTCGCCTTTCACCTGGGCCGAGGTCGGTGACCACTGATGTAGGTGATAGGCCAGACTTAATGAGAACTTGCATGTAGTGCTGCGTACCTGGACTCACATTCAGGTTCAGGTCCGGATTCAAGTCCAGAGGTTCAGGTCCGGACTTATAAGTCCGGACCTGAACCCATGGCTTGTGTCAAGTTGTGTGAGTAACTAAAGTGAACTTATTGTGAGCTAATTATCAATTGAAAATTAACTCATAATCAACTCAAATTCAAACTCGTCAGGTTTATTGTGCTCCCTTCCAACTTGTGTCTACATTTCTCTACAAAGTACAAAAAACGCTTTTTGCCACTTAGTCTACAAATGACTTATGACAGCAACTACAGTGAACTACTACAAAGTTCAAACATTTATTTCATTTACCAAACTAAAGTAACCAAACAGTCCCTGAGCTGACTGGGCCTAAATCCCAAAAACGTTGCTGAAAGGTAGAGTGTAGAGTAGACTATACACATTACACACGGCATCTATTGCACGTCTGTCCGTCCTGGGAGAGGGATCCCTCCTCTGTTGCTCTCCCTGAGGTTTCTCCCATTTTTCCCTTTAAACTGTGGGTTTTCTTCGGAAGTTTTTCCTTGTACGATGTGAGGGTCTAAGGACAGAGGGTGTCATATTGTCATACTGATATTTTGTACAAACTGTGAAGTCCACTGAGACAAATGTAACATTTGTGATATTGGGCTATATAAATAAGCATTGATTGATTACACTGTTACACACCTACTATACAGTATAGGCTACACTGTAGTGACTGTACAGTCAGAGTTTACTGTACCATGTCTTTTCTACAACTCTACATGTGTACATTGTACAGTATACTACATACATAGTGATGTACATACATACTAGAGATACCTAGACACACGTCGACGTGCGGACAACAGCCTGCGGAGCGTCGAAGACTCGCTCAGCGCTGCTTGCAGCTTTAATTATTATTATTAATAATCTGTCCATATGAACTTTAAAATGCAGTCCGACCAGCTGATATGTTTTAGGCATTTTAGTAGCTCCTCATAGCAGGGGCCATGCATCTACACCGCAATACACTACAGAATTATTAAAACATATTTCCTCATATGACATTTTGGGCCATTGTCATATGTCATCCTGCAGTCACTAACAGAGGATCACTGTGGTACTGTAAAACCATCCAATCACTGCAGTATAGCCAACCCAGTCTCACAAAAAAACGTGTAATAACTACGTTGGTCCACAACGTAGGACGTAGTATTTCTACAAAAACTCCTCTGAAATTGTAAGATCCCTACATTTTTTTTCACCATTCATTCCAATGGCTGGCGTCTATGTCACGTGATCTTCACATTTCTCCCTGCAGAAAAAAAAAAAAAAAAGGCCGAACTTCGTTTTATTCTCGGTGTAAAAGGCCTATTTAAAGTTACACTTCTTTCTCTGTACTCTCCTTTCTCTTTCACTGAGGTCTGACACTTTCTTTTTTTCCCCTTCTTCTCTGTCTTTCTTCCACTTTACCTTCTCTTTATCCAGGTACTGCTACCTTCTTTCATTGTCTGAATCCCTTCGTCCCCTGTAGCGTCGCTGCTTTTCTGCATTAGACAACACTGCCATTTCCTGATAAATACATTCATACCATTATATATCATATCATTTAAGACTATATATAACATATATGCATATTAAACAAACAATACATAACAATACATGCTGGAAATAGTTAATCATCTAGCCTTTTAACAACCCCTTACTGTATGTCCACCCTGTTACTGTGAAAAATAGTAACAGGGTGGACGGCATGGGCGTCGCCTGGGGTAGGCATCCGGGGCTTTAGCCGGGGCTTTGGATGTTTTTTCTTTAGCCCCGGACAAATTCTCCCTCAATAATATAATACATTAACCGTACTTTACCTAGAGGATGGCAGAATTGTAATTTCCCGTGTTCAGTGAATGCAACAGAGCCACCAGACCAATCAGAGAGTTGCATGGAAATAAACGTGTTTTATTGGCTGACAGGTACGTACCTCTCCTCTGTGACAGTGTTTAAACTTTAAACTGTCAGCCGCGGACAGTGAGTTTCTGAAGAAGATGGACATTAGACATTTTTTTAATAAAACAGACGGCAATTCTCAAGTGGTGGCTCACACAACAACCCCAGAGCCACCACCTGAGCCAGGTGAACAAGGTATGTAAATGTCAGTAAACTTACAAGTTATGCAAACATGTAAGCAAAGCATAAATTATAGCTACGTTGACAAGTAGCTATAGCTAGCCAGATATATTAAATAAACACTTTGTCATACAATCTAATGTTGTGTTTTTTAGCGTAATCTGGTGATTTCAAAGAAAGCTCTCTGTGAAATGTTAATTTACTGTGTTCGACATGAAGCTAGATGCTACCTTACAGTACACAGTTGATCCTGAGTCCTGTCAGTTAAAGTGTTTCATATTTAGCTTAGCTAAGCATCAACCTAGCACTGAAATATGGATATTATGTGACGGTATTTCTGAGGAAAAGTCAGCTGAAATCATGGCATAGTTGCCACTGCATGTCACAGCATGTTTGAACATATTTTCAGCAGTAAATGTGGCTGTTTGGCCACTGACGTTGCCATAACAACACCTGAATTTAAATGTACAACCTCTTTTTGTGACAGATTTTTCCATGAAATTATAATTCTTCTGATTGATATTTCCTATTGACAGCTAGTTTTATGTGAACAATACATTCTGAGATGGACAGCCAGCTAACAAGTTTTTTATACAAATATTTGAGATCAAAGCTAATCCAGTGGGGCTCCTGAAAGGGGGCAAGGGACACTATGCTCCCAAATATTAAGCCTTAACCCCCATCTTAAAATTGATATGATCAAAAAATGATCTGTATTGTCGGAGGCCTTTTTTCCTCATTATCATGTCAAATTGTACAGCTTTCCTCAGTGTTGAATGCAGAAAGATGACTATATTAGTGTATTAAGTGAAAATGACTATATTAGAGTATTAAGTGAATATATTAAGTGTATTACTCAAACTGCATTTGTATAGGAATGATTCTGTCCTATTGGCAGATAACTACTCTTAACAGTGATATCTACAAGAGGTTTCCAATGTAAATGTAACTCTTTTCAATTGGTTAGTATTACATTTTGTGACAGTGTGGTGACACTCATTTTAATGAAGACACATTTGTGTATCTTAAAATTCATTTATTTGACAGAGCTGGAAACTGATTGACTTACATACTTGTTTGTGTTTACCTACACAGTCATCACAGATGTGCCAAACAGACTAGAGGATGAAGAAAGGAGAACAGGAGAAAGGGACACACACGAAGGAGATACAACAGACAAGAACGACAATGGAGACAACAATGAACAGGAACACCAGCACAGACAAGAGTCAATGGGTAACATGACTGATTTAGGGACTGCAGATACAGTTTATGATTTAATTGGAAAATGAAGTGTTTTTAAATAATAAACCCGTTTCTGAGATTTTTTTTTTGACATATGGGTGTTGAGAGATGTATCCATATCTCTTAATGTTGCTCTCAAAGTGCACAAGATTGATGCTTTTAACTTCAACATTTAAAAAAAATCTTCCTGGGGGTCCCCAGAGGAGGTGAGTTCCCCCCAAAATAGCACTTTATCTCTGCTTATGTAACTCCCGTGTAGTGTCCCCTCGGCAACAGATCACTCAGAACATGTTTTTCACACAAATAACATGTTGCTGTGACTGTGAGCATTACACAATTAACATTAAACTAAACAAACACAACAGTACGTTATTGTCCTTATAAAATAAAAACATACATTTTGTCCACCGAGATAATACAGGCACCTTACCCTCAAGAGATCCTCACGTGCTATGAGAATCTCCAACAATCCATTGCCGTAACAAAGCTAATGCAGGCACACGTTTGTGACACCAGATGGCGCAATTGTGTATGTGCGTGTGGGGAGTCTTGCAGTAGAAAATTCGACTGTAGCGCCGCCACTGTGGGCTAAGCCCCGAATGTTTCCAGGTCCAGGCGACTCCCCTGGTGGACGGTAACAGGGTGGACATGTTATGCTAAACTTGGCTATTGCTACATGTGTGATGATAATCAAGCTAGCACTTGTGACAACAGAGAAAGATATTTGATAGATATATTCAAAAAAATTTCTAAATGTAAACATTTTGATCAGTTTCCACAAAAAATGAGCATAACAGGGTGGACATGTTATGCTTTACCGCAACAGTTAAGTTCGTTAAAAACATTAAAAAATCGTTGAAGGAAGAGTGCATACTTACTCTGCTTCTTGAAGATGATTTTCCCACTCAAAATGTGTCCTTCGTCTTGAGTCATACAAATAGTAGAATAGTAAAGGGGCGTGTCCAGAGGGATTCAAATCAGAAGGGGGGACATTAAAACAGGGGATACACACTTTTTAAAAAACTTTAATCAATAAAAATGAATTAACAACAATTTAAATTTGGTGAGGAATATTAATAAAAGTGTTATACAACAGTGACAACAATGTAGAATTTGTTTGTATTTGTTTGATTTATTTGTTTATATCTGTTAGAGAAGTTGAGCAAACATGATTTGGGACACAGCAATTTGGCCTTGTTCTAAAATCAGAGTAATTATTTAGCATTTTCAATATCCTGGGTAAATAACATTGATGTTTTATAGTAGAGGGGAATAAACATGTAAAACCAAGCTTTTAAAAATAAGCATTTGACCTTTTAAATTGCAAAATATATGATATAATGTGTTGGGGACCTAAATGGCACCGAATGCTAGGAGAGGCCAAATGTCACCGTGTGTGCTGTGTGCTCTGCATGTGTGACCATTAAAAGAGGGTTTCATCCCTCACAATTCTAATTCTAATAGCGCCAGCTGAGTTAGCTATAACGTGGCTAAGAGTCCATTCACTGTATTAATGAATGCAAACACTCAGTTGCTAACAAGCTAATACACACACGTGGATAACTTTGAGTTGAAAGGTAATCAGTTCCTTGCAGACAGTGTTAGAAATTAAAATCAATGTTTAATAGCATAATGTAGCTTAAACATACCGTCAGTTTAAATGCTATTTTATTCTAGAAAAAACCGGAAGTTCTCAATACCAAGCTTTTATTCTGAAAATCCTTCATGACAACATCCGGGACTACCGTCCATTAGTATCGCTAAAGTGACTATTGACGCCGTTAACATGTATTACATATAGAGTTATGAAAGAGTTAAGGAAGAGAAAAGGCGTGTTTATATATATTGAATGTACAATGTCTGTATCCTCTGATATGCGTAACAACGGACACTAAAACGTTGGAGAGCCGGCCTGCAGGGAGGAGCCAGCAGAGGATATAAATACAGTGATCACGTAGGGGTTCGCCCTCTTTCTTCACCTGGCAGGGAGCCAGAGACACAGCTGTTTTTCTGTCGGACAATATTCTGTTTGTAACATTACCGCGCCTTTATTTGAATTAAAGTACCAATTTCAAACCATCTCAGAGACTCCATTTAGTCTCCTTTTTAAGCTTCTCTCCTGGACGCGAGAATTATTACACGGATAACAATTGATGACCAGCTGACGTGATTCTCGTTAGACTGGGAGAGACTACAGCCGGCTGTGGCCCGGAACCGCGGGAAATCCGTTCGACACACAAAGAGCTCAAACCATCGGTAAGAAGAAACCTGTTAAGTCAAATTCTTCGATAGTTTATGCAGGACAATTTTAGGATTGTGTGTTGGACGACTGCTTTCGGTTCCTGAAAACAGCTGGGTAATGTTAAAAAAAACAAATTTATAACAATAACACGTGGCGTTGCTTTGTCACAAGCAGGTGAGTTCAAATTACTTATTTTTCTTATATTTAACCCTGCATGCTATTCGTTTGTCTGTTATTACATGTCGGCAAGGAGCTAATCACTTCAATAGTGTTTTTGTTACGTTTGGAACGTGAATAGTTTGACGCTATTCAGCAGTTGGACTGCTTGAGACAAAGAACACAATCACAGTGGAAGCTGAGAATATTGGAGTGAGTGTTTGTTTTAAAGACAGTGTGAGGCTGTTTTTCTTTTTTAAAAGTCCTTTGTGTGATGAGGGCAATCATTTCAAGTGTTTCTTGTAAACGTTTTAATTTAACGTGGATAGTTTGAATGCTATAAAAACAGTAGGGACTGTTTGGACAAGAAAAAAGTTGAGTGACTGTTTTAATTGCAGTGTGAGGCTTTCTTTTAAAAAAAGTCCTTTTCTGGGAAAAGGCCTGAGGAGTTTGAAGCGTTCAGTGGTTGTTTCTTCTGTTTTCAAACAGACATTGCGTGTGGATTACGATGAGAAATGCGACATTCGTGCGTTAGATAGACGATATTCTGCTAATTGTGTTTGGATAGCGTCTTAATTTGTCCCATTATAGCGTGTTTAAACAGAGGAGATAACCATACTGGCTCTTAAAGTCAAAACATTACGTACATGGGTTCAGAGCCGCATGACGTAAGGGTTTGAGTCCCATTGATAAATTGTACAATAAATAGAAATGTTATTTTAAACTGCAGTGTTTTGTGTTAATTTGTCATTATTTCAACTCCCCTGTGAAAGCCACGAGGAATTACCAAATCCCTTTGTTCTTCAGGTTAAAGGTTGGAAAAAGTTGCCATCTTGTCTTGCCCTCATGTTGAAAATAAACCACACGGCAGTCGCCATTTCGTGAAATGCTAATTGAAAGTACTCGGTTTGTTCACACTCACATGAGGCTGGGCACTCCATATTGACCATATAAGGACACATCATATTTCTTGGCAGAGTTGGAACTATAAAATAGACAGGTTATCTTACCGTGGGAAGTTTGGTATTTGTACGAGTCTGGTTTTGTACGTATTTCTGCTTACAAGTGTGTATTGGCGGGTTTTTAAATATTCTTGTTTGCAAGTGTGTATTGGCGGATTTGTTGGGAATATTCTTGCTTGCAAATGTGTTTGTGGGCGGTTATGTGCTGTGTTGTTTAACCATATTCTCCCATTTTAAGGAAAATAAGCTTCTTCTTGTTAAAAAGAGGTCAGTTTTGACAAAGATACTATAACATTTTGAGGCTTGATTTTAAGTGTTATAAATGAACACATGCTTCATCGCCGAGATAGAATTGCAAGTGGTTTCTAATTATAAGATAAGAAACCTTACATAATACTCTTTCAAAAAAGCAAACAAATGTATTGAAGCAAACACAAGTTATGACATTTACATAATTCCAAACATTTCGGAAAGTGGAACCCAGTAGAGCCACACCAGATTTCTAATTTTTATATTTCGGAGTCAAAACTGTACACAGTACAATTGTTGTCTATTTTTTACAATTCTGATTTTGAAAAATAATAATAATAATTTATATTTTATAGATTGACTTTGAAAAAAAAAAAAAAAATAATAATAATCATTTAGATTTTATAGATTGACCTTATTAAAAAATACAGATTTAAAGTTCGGACGAACAGCAACGAAGGTACTGGTCAAAGGACTAGTGCTTCAATCTTTGATAAATTTCATATTTTTTCATTCAAATAGTTAGAGAACATGTCACCAAAAGAAACTAAATTAAGGCCAGACGTAGAGCCAGGCACAACTGCAGATATCAAGGAAAGGGTAAAAATCAGATCAGATGCTACAACAGTTCCAAAACTTAGACAGAAGACATGGAACCAAATAGAGGAACTGTTCAAGCAGTGGCAAACGAGAGGACTGTTTACAGCAGATGATCAGCCTGGACCAACGAAAGCCCATAGAAAAGCTGTAATAGACCATGAGAACGGAGAATATCTGCGAGAGCAACAAGCATGGATCAAAGCCGGACAACCCTCTTACTATGGATCTACACAGCGTGCTATGAACAAAGCGGAGAAAAGAAAAACACAAGTTACAGTTCTGATGCTCCATTTAAAGTATACTGGTAGTGAGACGGCAAACATGTACGTCGTTCAAAGAGCAAATCCGCTAGAACAGGAACACACAACGGAAGAAATAGAAGAAGTTCCAGTAATCCAAACTCCAAAGCTCTATCCAGACCTGCCTCAGAAACCTCCTCCTTACATGACAGAACCAGAACTTCTCTCTCAAACCTCGATACAAGCCCCAACTTTTAATATTGCAGGAGGAATATTGACTTTGGATGAAGTCCCCACAGAGAGAAGTGTCAAAGAATTGGACTTTGAAGTAAGAATGCTAAACAGTAAATCTGACCAGCTGCGGGAGAGTTTTGAATACGGCATGCAAGAATTGAGGGACATGACTAGAGATCACTATGTTCAGCAAAACGCACTACGAACACCCATGTCATACCAGCCCAACAACAAACCTCCCGTTGCTGAGGCATTACCAACCACAGGTTCAGACATGCCGATTTTCTCTCTACTACTACCAACAACAGCAGAAAGGGAGGCACAGCGAAATAGGAAAGTTCAGAGAGCAACAGGAACACCAACGAGCTACAGAAGAAAAACGAAAGGAGGAGGCGTATAATACATGATGACAGAAAGGAGGACAGAAGATGATTACCAAGAACGTCAGGGTGCAAAGACGACAGGAAGAGGAAAGGTTCCAGGACATGTTGGCAGATAGACAATGGAGAGAAGAACAAAGAACTCAAGAACACGCCGAACAAACTACTCTCCTGACTATTCCAAAGGACGGGGAGAAGAAGATGACGACGGCGGGTACACAGTCTGTAACCAGTAGACACTCCCCATACCATGAACAGTCACAGCAACATTACCTTGAGACATGGCCCACAACTAAAAGAACCAAGACCGGTGCACATACCTCCATGCCATTGATAGCGGCTGGAAGAGGAGGATTTGAATACCAACCATGGACTCACAGGGACATGGAATCATTAGTGGCAAAACTACCTCCACTCACCCAAGGAGGTCAAAGTGGGTGAATGATCTGGAGAAATACACAGTCCAAGACCACTTGTGCTTGGGAGACATGAGGGCACTGCTTGGACGGATAGAAGGAAGACTAGAGGCAAGAGCAGTGGATTCCGAGGCCAAATGCACCAACTCTCCAGATGATATTTCATTCAACAATATCAGGTCGAATTATTGGGCTGCTATTCGTCACATCTACCTGACAACATGCAGTTTACATGCCCTCAACAGCCTGAGAAAAAGAACCTGGGGAAGACATGCATGCCTTCCTCAAGAGATGTGAAGGAGTGTGGGGAGGACTGCACTGGAGAACGACATGACACTTCACCGGCTGTCATAATGCTGTGGAAAAACGCAGTCATCAAAGCCCTTCCCAAATCAGTGCAGGCACGCCTGGGAGATGTGGTGGGATTGGAAGCTAAACTCCCAGAAGAATGGAGACTAAATCTCATTCACCACGACGCCAAATACCAGGAAACAAAGGTGGAAGACGATGAAGACACAAAGAAACTGGCGAAAAGACTTTTGAAGATGCAGGTAGCTGAGAGAGATACCGAAGCCAATATGAACAAGAAGTGACAAGGCAGATGCCAGCTGTAACAGAAATGGTCATACTAACCGAGAAAGAAGGCAGACGCCTCAAACAGTTCAAAATCAGACAGTGCCAGAATATCAGATGCAGAACCAACAAAAGGTAGAGGAGGTTTCCGAGGAAAACGGCAGAGGACAAGTTCTCCGGTCAGAGGGATGCTACATATGCAATCAGCTGGGCCATTGGGCCCAGAGATTGTCCGTATCAACAAACACAAAACCCACCACAAGCCGAACAATACCATCCTATACAATTTCAACAGCCTCAGACGCAACAGTATTATCCCCAAGTACAGCAAACCGCCTGGGAATACCCCTGTCCAACTACAGCCACGAACACCCATGTACATGCCTACACAGTATCAACAAAGGGGAGGACCCGGTGGAGGCAGAAGATTCCAGGGACAACCTGGAGGAGGAGGGGTGCCAAACATGAACCAAATGCCTCTGACAGCTTGAGTGGTCCATACGCATGAAGAGGCCCAGAGGATCCAATCACAGGTGACGCATTCCAGCCCAAGATGAACCCAATGGTCACCTGTGAGATTGAGGGTGAGAAGGTGGAAATGATGGTGGACACAGGAGCCACAGCTTCCTGTTTGACAAGATTAAAAGGAAAACCACCACCTCTCTCAAATCACACCCCTCAAAACAGTTGGATACTCGGGAAAAATTGATGTACCAGAGATATACATTACCATTGGTCACGAAAATTGGGAAGCAACTCCCCTGCAACATCCTTTCTCTATGCCCCAATACTGTCCCATAAATCTGATGGGAAGAGACCTGCTCGTAAAAACAGGAGCGAGAATTCTATGCACACAAGATGGGCTGATTATCCAATTTCCAGGACAGATACCACTCTACCAGCACGTACGAACGGACAACCAGAGAATCATGATGATGGCAGCAAATCCAGAAAACGACGAGGAAAATGAGGACGACCACGGTGTACTGGAGCCGCCTGATCACCACTGAAATCGGATTACCCCAAAGTCCAAATAACTTACATGGCCTGGAGCCATGGATAAATACACTGGGACCCTATGGGCCCCCGCAAGATCCCTCTACGTTGTACGTACAATTATCTAAGGCGTCCAGATGAAGAATATCAAGACGCTTGGATGGAAGATAAAGAGGGGAAGATGGAAGATTTGACTGTAGCAGACATCTACGTCGGACCGCAGGGTGTAGCAGCGGCGGTAAAACTCACAACCGAACAAAAACAATGGTACAATTTATCTGAAGAAGCTGTTCCTCATGTCACACTCGCCATGACCATAGGAGCTGAGTCCAGATCATTGGGTCCAATGATAAAGACTGCATTGAACACAGAATGGTTGGCAACAGAATCACCTTTTCTGTGGCGATCAACAGATCAGACGATGTGGAGGATTGGAAACAATAGCCAGGAACAAGGGCTATTGGAGAAGCAAGAATTGGACAGAGATCATGGACGAGAACACACAACCATCCGGGACACAGAACAAATGCTGATGCAGGTGCCAACACATCTTTGGACCACTGGAGACTATGATGTTGATTAGTGAATCACGAAGTCTCAGTGGAGCTGATGGAAAATTACAAACCATGTTGGCGCCCGCAATACAAATTGAAGCAAGAACAAATAGATGGGATAGGAAACACCATTCAAGGATTGTTGCAAGCTGGAGTAATCAGACACACCGGCTCAAATTGGAATACTCCCATCTTGCCGGTACCAAAAGCTGGAAACAAGGGATGGAGAATGGTCCATGATCTAAGAGAAGTCAACAATGTCTCTAAAACTGCTAATATTCCTGTTCCCGATCCACATGTAGCATTACAAAATCTTAATCCAGGTCACAAATATTTCACAGTGATAGATCTAGCTAATGCATTCTTTTGCTTACCATTAGATCCAAAAGTACAGGATATATTTGCTTTCACCTACCAAAGACAGCGATACACTTACAATCGGATGCCACAGGGTTACATAGATAGTCCAGGATTATTTAACCGTGCTCTGAAACAAGACCTCGGGGCATTGCAACTGCCGGAGGGAGTGACTCTGATACAGTATGTTGATGATTTACTCCTAGCCGGGCCAGATGCAGCAACATGTCTGGCTGTGACACAACAATTGCTAATCCTACTGGCCAATGTAGGATACAAGGTGAAGAAAGAAAAGACACAGATCGCAAGGAGAACAGTTACATTCCTGGGAAGGATGATTTCCTCGAACAGTCTAACTCTGACACCAGCACAAAGGTCTTCCATCCTCTCCCAACCAAAGCCCAAAACAGTGCAACAAATGCTTGCGTTCCTGGGCCTGACAGGTTACAGCAGGACGTACATACCGGACTATGTGGAGTTGACACAACCACTGAGTAACCACTAAGTTTGGGTCGACATACCACCCACAATCTCAGGGCATAGTAGAAAGAGCAAATCGAACATTAAAAGGGAAAATTGCAAAAGTCATTTTTGGCACAAACATGAAATGGGTAGATGCTTTGCCTCTGGCACTCATGTCAATGAGATCTTGAGAGAGTGCTAAAACACATCTTTCACCCCATGAGTTGTTAACTGGTCGGCCAATGCCTGGGCCTCCTAGAGAAGGAGGGACTGGCCCAGTTTTAGACATTAGACGAATAGAAGTGGATGAATATGCCAGGGCTCTGAGTAACATTATCCAAGTCTTGTCTACACAGGTTCAGAGAACTGCAGAACCACCAGACGAGACACCAGAAGAGACTCCTGTACGGCCAGGTGATTGGGTGAGGTTGAAAGTTCACAAAAGAAAGTGGGCTGAACCCAGGTGGACGGGTCCGTGGGAGGTTGTTGAAAGAACCTCACACGCTCTCCGGATAAAAGGTAAAAAAGGAGCAAATTGGCACCACTTGACACATTGTCGCCCTGCACCGGCACCTTCCAGAAAGCTCTTGGAAGTTAGGACTGATTTGGCAGAGCTGGAACAAAACGATGAATAGAAATCAAATCAAGAGATATTAAGATAGCAACAGCTCAAAAGACGAATTGTCTGTAGGTTTTTAGATTGAATACTAAAACAGAATACCCATTCTTGGTTTACATCCAAAACCTATTTATTCTATCATTCAAAACCAGTACCATATTTTTGTTTTATTATTATTTTTATATACTTTATTTTTGTACTCATTATTTTAAACTCTGAAACTGATATAACCATGGGTAAAATTGATGAAGTGCCATTGAAGAAATCAGAACAATTAAGGGGCCCCCTAGGGATAAGAATCATAATAACAATGTTAGTTGTGTTCATCACAATTGGCATTTTCCTGGTTGGGAGGGGGGTACAGCATCGTGAAGAACCCGAATCCATTCGAGCGCTTGTAGAAAATGCAATATCACTAACAAAACTTCAGCTGTGTTTAAGACATTTCCATTCCCCCAGAGCCAAAAGATCAGCTGAGAGACAGAAGGAGGAGTTAGAAATACTCATTCCCAGAGGTGAAGCGGTTACGGTCAGTCTTGACGTGTGTGATGTGGTTGTATGTGGAGAGCTGCGAGATAAAACAGGTCATGACGTTTATGGGTGCATTCATGCTTGGGGACGGCCAGATGATAATTCATGGTGTCCCAGTTCAGAGAAGGTATATTGGAGTGCAAGGGCAGAAGGTAATAACAATCCCCCTGGTGTGGCGTTTAGGTCTCAGCTATCTTTTTCCAAAGGTCGCCATAGTGGAGATATGAGCAAACACAATCCAATAATAATTGCTTTTAAAAGCGCACTCACTCCCCATTTCAAGAAAAAGGGAGACAACACTGCATTCCATTTACTGATGGGGATAGAAGTTCCTGGAAAAGACCCAATGGGATTAATTTTAGTGAAAATAATTGACCCCCCAGCTGATATAATTCCTGATCTCGCCCCGAAATATACTGAATCACTCCTTAAACCAGAACCAGAAATACCCCCTGCTAAATCTGTGAACAATCCACTGGTCACCTATCTGAGTATGACCTCTATACAGAAAGTCATAGCAGTAGAAACAGGATACGAGGACACAAATTCCTGGTTAGACTGGGTCGTCTATTCTGTTAAGCAGAGCAAGATGGCGGACTGTCTGGCCTGTGCGGCTGCCCGACCAAGTTTGGGAACGGTGGCATTTCCATTTAACGCCCACAATAACCCAAGAGGACAAAACTGTATGTACAAACTCTATGGACAAAAATCCCCAGCAGATTGTGTAGACATTGCACAAAAGTATCCAGTGGTAAAAATGAATGACATTCCACCTGACTTCACGTCTTACGAGGGACTGTATGACTGCATTACAAGGGACTACCTGAAAGGTACGGAGTAGGAACTCTTAAGTGGTGCAATTCTACAACGATTTTAATGAACCAGGATTTTCTCCCAGGTATAGCTATGCCCATCAGGCAGTATCCCAGAACAGATGTCTGGTGGTATTGTGGCACTAAAACCCTGTACTCAGTTTTACCACAGGATTGGACAGGGACCTGTGCGCTGGTACAGCTAGTGATGCCTTTTTATGCAGTACCGATGACGGCCGAGCAACTGATAAACATGGCAGTCCAGCCCAAAGCAACCAGGGCCAAAAGGTCAGTCTTTCCAGGGAGTTTTGATTCCACTGTGTACATGGACAGCATAGGGGTACCCAGGGGAGTCCCAGACGAGTTTAAAGCTAGAAATCAGATCTTAAGGGTTGGAATCCATTTTCCTTTGGCCTACGATAAATAGAATGTGGACTGGATTAACTATATCTACTACAATCAGCAGAGGTTCATAAATCACTCCAGGGACGCGATGAAGGGGCTAAGCGAGCAACTGGACAAGACCAGCCAGATGTCTTTGCAGAACAGAGTGGCCCTAGATATGTTGTTGGCAGAAAAAGGGGGAGTATGCAAAATGTTTGGAACATTATGTTGTACTTTCATCCCGAATAACACCTCACCTGATGGATCAGTAACCAAGGCTCTGCAGGGACTCACTACTCTGAGCATGGAGTTAGCAGACAACAGTGGGATAGAGAAGAACCCCCTGGGGTTTTTTTTTAGATGGTTGGCTGGGGAAGTACAAGGATTTCCTTCTGAGTGGGTTGATGTCTGTGACAGGTGTGATCGGGATACTGGCATTGGGTTGCTGTTGTTTCTCAACCTGCATCCGCGCTTTCGCAAACCGACTGATTAATGGGGCCCTCAACCAGGAATATGCTAGGAGTCAATATCACATGGGGGGACAGTTTCCAATGCTAATAGAACAGGATGATCCACCCCCATATACAGATGTTGATGAAAATGATGAGTTAGTTTGAATGAGTTTAAATGATATGGATGTTCAGAGATGAGATTGTTCAATGAATGTCCAGCGATGTGATTATTTAAATGATGAAATCATGTGAAGAAGTGAGCAAACTAAAATGCTAAAATGGAGTGAATCCATTTAAATTAACCTATACTATTCCAAGATAGTGTATTTTTATTTCTTATTATTACTCTATACTATTCCAAGACAGTGTATTTTTATTTTTATTATTACATTACACTGGTCCAAGATAGTTTGTTTCATTTTATTATTTTTCACTGTTCTATATGATAGATTTCATGCATTTTAGAATCATTACTATTTTAAAATGGGTCGTTTCTTTTCACTTTGTAAAAACAAGTGCCTTAAAACTGAGCGTGGTATGAGAACGGTTTCTGTGAAAGGAGGGAGGAAGAAATGTTCTGATACCAAGCCATTGCTGCTATTTTGAAGAACCATATTGAATGTTAACACTAGAAGTTATGCACAAGGGAACACTTTTATGTTTGAACACAGTCAAAGTATTTTTGTATTCTTGTAAAGTTGAGGCTATTCGAACCATTCCATTTTGATTGTATGTTTTTGATATGAGTTATGTACTATGCAGAGTTCAGATGAAGAACTCATTGATTTCAGTATTATACACACCTTTTAGGTGTGTAAGGAGGGACTGTTAGAAATTAAAATCAATGTTTAATAGCATAATGTAGCTTAAACATACCGTCAGTTTAAATGCTATTTTATTCTGGAAAAAACCGGAAGTTCTCAATACCAAGCTTTTATTCTGAAAATCCTTCATGACAACATCCGGGACTACCGTCCATTAGTATCGCTAAAGTGACTATTGATGCCGTTAACATGTATTACATAGAGTTATGAAAGAGTTAAGGAAGAGAAAAGGCGTGTTTATATATTGAATGTACAATGTCTGTATCCTCTGATATGCGTAACAACGGACACTAAAACGTTGGAGAGCCGGCCTGCAGGGAGGAGCCAGCAGAGGATATAAATACAGCGATCACGTAGGGGTTCGCCCTCTTTCTTCACCTGGCAGGGAGCCAGAGACACAGCTGTTTTTCTGTCGGACAATATTCTGTTTGTAACATTACCGCGCCTTTATTTGAATTAAAGTACCAATTTGAAACCATCTCAGAGACTCCATTTAGTCTCCTTTTTAAGCTTCTCTCCTGGACGCGAGAATTATTACACGGATAACAACAGCGTGTAGAAAATACATCCATATGAAGACTGTCAAGTTGATAATTTGAGACACTAACTACATACTTATTTGCTATAAATTGTCAACTTTAATTCACTTTCTGTGCCGCAACTTTGTCAGTCAAGCCACCACTCTGACGCACACTCTCACTCCCGCATTCACTTCCTGCGAACTTCAACCCTTGACTTTCAAAATAAAACACAATATTTATAATTATACATTTTAGTCTTTTAAACATATGTATTACACTTTCCCTTTTTAAACTGTTGTGAAATATATTTTAATCGTTATCTTTGCATGAACTAGATATTTTAACAAAACTTAATGACATTTATTATCTTGTTTTAATGTCACCGTAAGGGTTATTTTCAACCTGGCTACACATGCATGTGGAAGATGACCACTGCACCACTTGGCTAAACATTGACCAGAGAAAGTTTAATACAATGTAGCAATAATAGTAGCGATTAATATATCACTTGAACTAATGTCTAATCTTTGTAAAAAACAGTAACGGCTTTTTGAAATTGTATCAATCTAAGTTTCACTGCAGTTTCTCAGAGTCAGAAGCCTTGTTCCCTGTCCAAACGTTTAGTACACGGCGCCTGCTCGTGACAATTCTCAGCATGCAAGACTGCAGAGGCTAATGGGATTGCACCATATGGGCCTACATATTGCACACATTCGTCTTGAGGTGTGTTCCCTTTTGTTGTATTCGATGATATTCATTGAACTTTCTACTGGGAAAACATCTCCACCATGCTCCCTAACCCTTACCACCCACTAGACGAACAGAGAAACAGAAGATAAATGAAATAGACTTCTGTTTGTTGTATCTTCCATTCCCAGAGGCCATTGTGTGTTTGAAGGGAAGCCATTTTAGACCTTTCCGGAAAAAAGCTAATGTCCAAGATAGTGTTGAGCCCCCGAGGGCTGCAGACAGACAACTGAAAACTGTTTCCAAGGCTTAAGTAAAACACTGTCTCATAGTATCTGTTTTGCTGGCTGCAAATATCGATCATCCTACTTGTCAGACACTTTTAGAGCTGGAAAACCACCACGCTACAGGCTATAGTGGTTTGATGTGAGAAAAATAGCAGTTCTTAGGTAAGAAGATTGCATTGATTCCCTTTGGAGGCAAGAGCGGGAGAGAGATAAAGATAGAGATAGGCAACACTGTTCTTTGTATATAATTTTCACCTCTCAGTATGAAGTGGGAGTCTGGATGGCAATGAAGAAAAGAAGATTGAAGACCCTCCTTATTTATTCCATGCTTTTTGATTCCTTTCACTGCAGCACAAAACTATGGGCATAAACGTTGACATATAAATAAAAATATTTACCTAAAAGAAACAAGCTAAAGAAGCTTGGGACAAATACATTTTTTCAGACAAAACAGACTTGATCTTAACCTGTTAAGCCCTGAGCATGTTTTTCAGGTCTCAGGCTCGAAAATGACATTTCCAGAACAAATAACCATAACTACACTTCTAAAAGGGTTAAATTAATAATCTTTTTTCTCAAAGTAATGATAAACCTGTGAGTTGGATGTAGAAAAGTCAGAATCAATATAGATGTTTTTTTTTATTTGAAAGAAAATTCAGATTGAACATAGTAAAAAACTGTAAATTATAGTGTCCGTCCAAAGATTCTTTTTTACTTATCGTGAAAACTACCCTTGGATGATGGTAAGGTAGACTAAAAGCTATAGGAATCCAAAGTACAACATATAATAAGTACCCTGTATCAAGATTGATGTAAAACAAGTGACATTTTACCTTTTTAGAGAGGTTTAGCAAAAGAAACTCCACCTCTGAGGTGATTTGGGTAGAAATGGCCGTTTTTACCGTTTCTCTGGAACCCATTGGTCGATTTTGGTGATTGACATCTCTTTCTGACCGTTAGAGCCAATAGATTCGAACGGGAATTTCCCCATATACACATATGGTAAAAAAAAGAAGGTGGGGGCTTTGCGCATGCAGGTTTGCATCAGAGTAAAGGGGTTAAAGGTTTTTTTCTCCGGAAGTTTTTCCTTGTACGATGTGAGGGTCTAAGGACAAAGGGTGTCGTTTTCTCATACTGATATTCTGCACAAACTGTACTTTTATATTTTCTGTAAAGTGTCCTTACTGTAAAGTAATTTTTATATGTACAGCACTTTAGCTCGACCAAAAATCGTTTTAAAAATGTGCTATATAAATAAAACTTGATTTGATCTGAGAGTGAACCTATCTCTAGCTCTGACATCTGGAAACGGAAAAGCAGGTTTATTGCTTATGGATTATCAGAAATCATTTCAAAGGGACACATTGGATTAACCTATGGATTAACTTCAGCAGCGCTTTTATCGTTTTAATGCCATTGAAGACCACTTTTGACCAGACAACGACCAAGATGTGCCATGTGGCCGTTTTTAGCTACCTCCCTTACCTGTTCTCCATCTGTGTCATCATCAACATCCGCTATCACGCAATGGCTCCACGCCCGGCAATGGCTCCACCCAGCGCCATATAGATAGAAGAGTTACGACAACGGAAGGCCAAAACAGTTATCGTCACGTGGTTCATGTCGGGCAATGTGAATGCATTGATAACAGGAGATAGAACTACGATTTTTGGTAATTATTAGTGAATAAAGGTTTTCATTTGCAATATTTATACAACAAATCGATATGTGTATGTATTTACATCAATATGTTTTTAAAAAATCAAATAGAATTTGCTAATATTAAGTGATAATATTAGGATTAGTGTGAACAACTAGTTTACATGTTAGGCTAACAGTGCCTTGGTTAAAGAGCCTGTTGCTGTTTATTTATAGCTTTGAATTCTTTAAAACCAATATTCTCTTCTTAAACTTGGATGGTAGTCAGGAGCATCACTTTCTAATGTTTATTGATATATTTAGAGGGAGGGGATCTAAAGTAATGCTTTAATATTCAGATTAGATTAATTTCTACCATTTTCTTAAATTCATGGTAGTTTCAGTAATCCCATGGTAATTGAGGACACAAGTTATCTAAATGACTAATGTCATCTTTATGGCTTTCAGAAAGGACAGGAGACCGACAGGTGACTATCAAAGGACTAGCAGCAGCAGCATGATGATGATGATGATGTTAAATGTGTTGTTTTAGGAACATCCATTGCAAATACATGGAATTCAATAAACATTGAATAGCATATCATGCAGTTTTTCTGTGCCTTTTCCTCCGTGTTGTCCTGGTTTGCTGTGCTGCCTCCTAGTCGCCACCATGGTTTGCTGTGCTGCCTGGGGATGCTCAAATCGCTCCGAGAAAGGAGTACGAATGTACGGCTTCCCCACTGACACAGAGCGGAGGAAAAATGGCTGGCTCAAGTCAGCAGGAGCAATTTCACGACCAACAGCAAAAATATGTGATGTAATTATATACAAACACTGCATTGGCACTTTTTCACAAAACGAAAACCACACACCATTGGGAAAGCTTAATGTTTTTTTAATACAAAAAAACAGGGAAAGGCTTGAAAAACACAGAGTTGAGACTCAGGGTGCAGGGTGAGGGTCTCAGTGCAGGTATTCAGGCTCCATTGAATCCCCCTCTGGTTCTTGTGCTGAAAGAAGGAGTAACAGACAGGAGAAAGGGTTATACACACCTATATAGCACACCTATTGGATGGGAAATTGCCTTGGGGAGATAAGGTGTTTACTTATATAAAACAGTAGTATTAAACTTACCTTGTGTTTTCCCCTTTGCCATCAATCCAAAATCAGCTGAGCTGCAACATTATACAGACAGGTAATAACCACAAGGACACAATATGGCTCTGCTAAAACACACTCACTCTTACACGCACCAAAGTTATATTTATCTAATATTTAACTCCCTCCACCCCCGCATACAATCCCGGTTAGAAGCCCCTCTTCTCTAATTCAACAACGTTGGACGAAATGACATTAAGAGAACGGAATTTACAATTAAAAGGCTGTTCAACGTGTGTTGCTAACTTGATTCGGTATCCTAGCTTAATCTGTTATCTGTAACGTTCCCTAAATCTACTAATTTAGGGATAATCCACTGACATCCTTTAATACACATGTTAATTTGAATCAGATGTACTGATAATATCCGCAATATAAATCTTTAAACTTCTTCTTACCTTTAAAAGTCCGTCACGAACGGTCTATTATGCTGCAACTCTACAGCTCTGCTAGTCTTGGCGCTAACTTCCGGGGAACGATTGAGAGGCTCCACGATCCGCCATTGCTGTAAAAAAGTGGTCCATTGGAGTGAACGGAGATGACGTAACTCTCAGTCTATATGGCGCTGGCTCCACCTAGAAGAAAATTAATATATAAAAAAACGGCTAAAAAGACTATGTGTCTTAAATTGTTTCACAAACGTTTAACTAAATAATAGAAGCTATACAATTATTAATACAAAATTAGTATTATTATATATTAAGTTTTGTTTTTCTACTTACTCACACACATATTGAAAGGAACTCAAAAGAGAGGTTTCTTGTAATTCATTGTGTACACTTGAAACAACGTTCACTGCATGCAGGCTAACAACTGAAACTATTTTAACATGAGCAAAAGTAACAATGTCAATACATTAGCATGATTCATTAAAATGTCACTCTGAAAGCACATCCTTCACACAAAGAGCACAGACCTGCTGCTCCACAGCAACTGTCCCTCTACTGGTAGGTGGCCATACAATCACCTCCACAACCATGGGAGCTGCCTCCCCCTAAAAAAACAAAACAATTAAGTAAATAACACCACCAATATTTGTGTAACTTCTTAGTTTTAAACAAGTCCTATATTGCCTTTAAAAAAAGAAGAAAACAAGAACAACCTGTCGCATTGCCAGGGTCCTCTTGGAGGCAGGAGCCCTCTGCTTCAGCTCCATCTTTGCTTTCTAACGTAAGGAAAACAAAATGATTAATCCTCCCTTAATAACTCCTTATGGACAGTATAAGTTGTCCTCACTGTAATACATTTAAAGTTTGTCAGGAAGGATACATTTTATAATAGGGCATCAACCAACATACAAAGCAACAAACAAATGACCTTTTGCTGTTTTGGAACAGGCGGTATGCACTCATCAGGGCCAGGAAGATGGGATGGACTAATTTTGTCCATCTCAACCAACATTGCACTGCTGAACCACACAGGTGTCAGTGGAAGATAACTCTCCTCCAATTCCTGTGAAATAAAAATGAAGAAACACTGTTTTAGAAAAAGGAAAATAAATGCACATATAAACTGCAATAAACATACCCCAATGATTTCAAAGCATAATACAAAGTTGACCTACCTCCTGCTGAACAGTCCCTGCTTGTTTAAGTGCATCAATGGACTGCTCAGGTTGATCGTGTTGGCTCCTCTGTAAACATAAATAGCATAGATTGTGTTAATCAAATGGGTACTCTTCCACCATTATCAAGGCAAACTGCTCAGGGAAAATCACTCTTATTGAAAGATGTCAACCACACAATTACCTTCCTGCCCTGGCCGATAACGGTCTACTTGGAAGGATCCAGTTGCGGTGATTTGGCAACCTCACCTTTGACAATCACCCTTGGAGTGACTCTCCTCGCAGGCGGTGATCTTCTGTGGACAACAGGAGATGGCGTCGGCTCGGCTGGAACAAGTTGCATATATGCTGCGTTCCAGATCGAACCGACCAGGATTGGCATTCCCCACTTTCACTCAAGTGCACCTGCAAAAACCACCAAATACAAATAGCACATAACATTCATATGTTTTTTCAAGAACGGAACTTGGAATTTCAACTACAAAGAAGTATACAGAGAAAACGTTTCCATTTGCCATGTCACTCACGCCATCTCTGCTCCACAGGTCAAGTTCTTTCGAAGGGAAGTACTCTGCAATTGGTGTGTACTTCACGCCTAAAAAAACAACAAGATATATCCACACAGATATTATATTACTTGAACCTAAATATTTGTTAAACATACCCATACGTGCCGCACACGACGAAAATCCTGACGCATCATGTCTTGGTAGTCAGGGTCAACGGTAAGGGCGCGGGGGAGGTCCAAGGCAAAAACCTAATCAAAGTTACAGTTCAAACCGGAGAGACGTGATGTATGGAATACATATTTATTGTTACACGTCATATGAATGAAATGATTGCCATGATAATACAACAGGAGAATGGAATGGTGTTTGGCGATTAGGCCCCGGTTTGCAGGATAATCATTCAGGAGGGAAAGAACCGCTCTGATGAAATCCCCGGGGTCTAGACACTGGTGGTGGTGATAAGTAGGTGGGACCGGTCTGAAGGAGGAAGGTTTAGCTTTGTCCTGGAGGAGACGGGAGGCGAGAGGCGGGTTGCGTGTGGTCACCTGAAATGACAACTGACAGGGAGGAAGAGCAGGCATTTAAGGAATTTAGCATGTGCAGCAATTGGCTGCTGCTCGCATTTAATGAGGGGGGAGGGAGCAATAGAGTGACATGCAAGTGACTCATTGTTAGGTCTTCCTTATTGAACTTGCGCTAAAGCTTTCATTTCAAACCGGAGAGATGTGATGTATGGAATACATATTTATTGTTACACGTCATATGAATGAAATGATTGCCATGATAATACAACAGGAGAATGGAATGGTGTTTGGCGATTAGGCCCCGGTTTGCAGGATAATCATTCAGGAGGGAAAGAACCGCTCCGATGAAATCCCCAAAACCAGTGAAGTATAGAATACTGAGATGAACTGAGTTTCTTACTTTGTAGGGTGACTGTGGTGATCTGGGGATGAAATAATATATTAACATATGTATGCGGCAGGAGTCCGAAATCACTGTCGGAGCTTACGGGTCATGCTGAGACTCTGACGGCCGAAATCAGTGCCGGTCTTATCTGAAAACGACCTGAGGGTCGCCTGCCTGGCTAGCAGGGCTTGACTACGCCGCCACGAAGGTCCAACGTTCTGCCGAAGCAGGGATCTTGTTTTTTTTCAGAGACCGAAGTCTACGGTGGCCCACAGTCCACAAGACCGAAGTCTACAGGGACCCGCAGTCCACAAGACCGAAGTCTACGGGGACACACGGTCCACAACCTGGCGTTGCAGGGTATACATTTAACGCGGACACATTTGAGCAAGGGCCTGGGATTAGATACCTGCGTGCAGGAGAATGTAGCCCGTGACATGTAGATGCAACGTGGGACGAGACATTATTCCCTGTGGGCGGGGCCCGCGGACTAGGACAGGAATGCAGTTTGAAATCCGGTACCATAATGAGACGTGTAAACGTGTTATGAACCACCACCAGTTATATGCATAAATACCATAGTTAGGGTCTGAGAGATCTTTGGGAAGCCAGTACGGCGCTGATGTCCGGGCGAATGTAGGTTGTGAAGGCGGAGGAGGACCCCGTCCTAGTTGTTGTAGGGATGAGGTGGAGAGACCTTGATTAGCAGCAGAGGTGGCTGCACCAATCCTGAAGGAATGTCCCGAGTATGATGTAGGTCAGTGGTCGCCAACCAGTCGATCGCGATCGACAATGTGTGCGGGTAGATCGCGGACCGTTAAAAAAAAAAAGTAACAAAGGAAAGAAAAAAATAAAATAAAAATATAATGTTTGAAAAATAAATTTTTAGATGTAAACCTATCATCCACCACCCCGTTAGCAGGTGCCACTTGATTGACGTATATTTGAGACACCTCAATAATATAATACATTAACCGTGCTTTACATGAACCTCATCATGACACAAGAGAGGACGGCAGAACTGCAATTTCCCGTGTTCAGTGAATGCAACAGAGGCAAGTCACCAGACCAATCAGAGCGTTGCATGGAAATACACGTGTGCTTGTGTCATTCAAGCTCGGCTCTGTGTGTGTGTGGCAATAGCGCATTTAGTGTGATGGAGAGAGAGAGAGACAGGGAGAGGGAGAGGGAGAGAGAGGGAGAGAGGGAGCGAGAGGGACCGGTGCTAGCGGGGACCGTGATGTAGCATCTGGTTAGCTAGCTGCACTAACGGACATAAGGAGCTGTTTCCACAACAAGCTGGAGGAGAGTCCTCCCTTGTCAGACTGAGGGGCTCAGATGAGCTAAAGGACTTTCTGAGTGTTTAGAACGGTTTTGTCACAAATGATTTAAAAGATTATTTCCGCGGCACACCTTCATATGATCATTATAGTTTATACAAAGAATAAGAGAATAAATGAAAAACAGGTATGAAATACTATATGGCAGTAAAACAAGAATACAGCTTTACAAAGGGCGTAGTGATTTGTAAATATCCATAAAGAAAAAGAAAATCTGTTTACAGTTCTGTTTCATATGGGTGTTGAGAGATGTATCCATAGATCTCTTCACGTTGCTCTCAAAGTATACCAGATTGATGCTTTCAACTTCAATATTTAAAAAAAAAATCTTCCCGGTGGAGCATGCCCCCGGACCCACCCCCCCTAGAGGAGGGTGAGGACCTAGAGGAGGTGAGGACCCCCCCTAGAGGAGGTAAGGACCCCCCTAGAGGAGGTGAGGTCCCGCCCCCCACTCATTAAAAAATAGCACTTTACCCCTGCCTATATGCCGTGAGCTGATTATGGAGCCTTCATTGTAACAGTAATTCAGATGCAATTAGGCTATAAAGGCCTCAATTGGAAGCACTGTCTGGGCCGTCTTTTTTCACTCAATTCTGCAATAGGTAGATCTCGCCTTTCACCTGGGCCGAGGTCGGTGACCACTGATGTAGGTGATAGGCCAGACTTAATGAGAACTTGCTTGTAGTGCTGCGTACCTGGACTCACATTCAGGTTCAGGTCCGGATTCAAGTCCAGAGGTTCAGGTCCGGACTTATAAGTCCGGACCTGAACCCATGGCTTGTGTCAAGTTGTGTGAGTAACTAAAGTGAACTTATTGTGAGCTAATTATCAATTGAAAATTAACTCATAATCAACTCAATAATTCAAACTCGTCAGGTTTATTGTGCTCCCCTTCCAACTTGTGTCTACATTCTCTACAAAGTACAAAAAACGCTTTTGCCACTTAGTCTACAAATGACTTATGACAGCCAACTACAGTGAACTACTACAAAGTTCAAAACATTTATTTCATTTACCAAACTAAAGTAACCAAACAGTCCCTGAGCTGACTGGGCCTAAATCCCAAACAACGTTGCTGCAAGGTAGAGTGTAGAGTAGACTATACACATTACACACGGCATCTATTGCACGTCTGTCCGTCCTGGGAGAGGGATCCCTCCTCTGTTGCTCTCCTGAGGTTTCTCCCATTTTTCCCTTTAAACTGTGGGTTTTCTTCGGAAGTTTTTCCTTGTACGATGTGAGGGTCTAAGGACAGAGGGTTGTTCATATTGTCATACTGATATTTTGTACAAACTGTGAAGTCCACTGAGACAAATGTAACATTTTGTGATATTGGGCTATATAAATAAGCATTGATTGATTACACTGTTACACACCTACTATACCAGTATAGGCTACACTGTAGTGACTGTACAGTCAGAGTTTACTGTACCATGTCTTTTCTACAACTCTACATGTGTACATTGTACAGTATACTACATACATAGTGATGTACATACATACTAGAGATACCTAGACACACGTCGACGTGCGGACAACAGCCTGCGGAGCGTCGAAGACTCGCTCAGCGCTGCTTGCCAGCTTTAATTATTATTATTAATAATCTGTCCCTATGAACTTTAAAATGCAGTCCGACCAGCTGATATGTTTTAGGCATTTTAGTAGCTCCTCATAGCAGGGGCCATGCATCTACACCGCAATACACTACAGAATTAATTAAAACATATTTCCTCATATGACATTTTGGGCCATTGTCATATGTCATCCTGCAGTCACTAACAGAGGATCCACTGTGGTACTGTAAAACCATCCAATCACTGCAGTATAGCCAACCCAGTCTCACAAAAAAACGTGTAATAACTACGTTGGTCCACAACGTTAGGACGTAGTATTTCTACAAAAACTCCTCTGAAATTGTAAGATCCCTACATTTTTTTTTCACCATTCATTCCAATGGCTGGCGGTCTATGTCACGTGATCTTCACATTTCTCCCTGCCAGAAAAAAAAAAAAAAAAGGCCGAACTTCGTTTTATTCTCGGTGTAAAAGGCCTATTTAAAGTTACACTTCTTTCTCTGTACTCTCCTTTCTCTTTCACTGAGGTCTGACACTTTCTTTTTTTCCCCTTCTTCTCTGTCTTTCTTCCACTTTACCTTCTCTTTATCCAGGTACTGCTACCTTCTTTCATTGTCTGAATCCCTTCGTCCCCTGTTAGCGTCGCTGCTTTTCTGCATTAGACAACACTGCCATTTCCTGATAAATACATTCATACCATTATATATCATATCATTTAAGACTATATATAACATATATGCATATTAAACCAAACAATACATAACAATACATGCTGGAAATAGTTATCATCTAGCCTTTTAACAACCCCTTACTGTATGTCCACCCTGTTACTGTGAAAAATAGTAACAGGGTGGACGGCATGGGCGTCGCCTGGGGTAGGCATCCGGGGCTTTAGCCGGGGCTTTGGATGTTTTTTTCTTTAGCCCCGGACAAATTCTCCCTCAATAATATAATACATTAACCGTACTTTACCTAGAGGATGGCAGAATTGTAATTTCCCGTGTTCAGTGAATGCAACAGAGCCACCAGACCAATCAGAGAGTTGCATGGAAATAAACGTGTTTTATTGGCTGACAGGTACGTACCTCTCCTCTGTGACAGTGTTTAAACTTTAAACTGTCAGCCGCGGACAGTGAGTTTCTGAAGAAGATGGACATTAGACATTTTTTTAATAAAACAGACGGCAATTCTCAAGTGGTGGCTCACACAACAACCCCAGAGCCACCACCTGAGCCAGGTGAACAAGGTATGTAAATGTCAGTAAACTTACAAGTTATGCAAACATGTAAGCAAAGCATAAATTATAGCTACGTTGACAAGTAGCTATAGCTAGCCAGATATATTAAATAAACACTTTGTCATACAATCTAAATGTTGTGTTTTTAGCGTAATCTGGTGATTTCAAAGAAAGCTCTCTGTGAAATGTTAATTTACTGTGTTCGACATGAAGCTAGATGCTACCTTACAGTACACAGTTGATCCTGAGTCCTGTCAGTTAAAGTGTTTCATATTTAGCTTAGCTAAGCATCAACCTAGCACTGAAATATGGATATTATGTGACGGTATTTCTGAGGAAAAGTCAGCTGAAATCATGGCATAGTTGCCACTGCATGTCACAGCATGTTTGAACATATTTTCAGCAGTAAATGTGGCTGTTTGGCCACTGACGTTGCCATAACAACACCTGAATTTAAATGTACAACCTCTTTTTGTGACAGATTTTTCCATGAAATTATAATTCTTCTGATTGATATTTCCTATTAACAGCTAGTTTTATGTGAACAATACATTCTGAGATGGACAGCCAGCTAACAAGTTTTTTATACAAATATTTGAGATCAAAGCTAATCCAGTGGGGCTCCTGAAAGGGGGCAAGGGACACTATGCTCCCAAATATTAAGCCTTAACCCCCATCTTAAAATTGATATGATCAAAAAATGATCAGTATTGTCGGAGGCCTTTTTTCCTCATTATCATGTCAAATTGTACAGCTTTCCTCAGTGTTGAATGCAGAAAGATGACTATATTAGTGTATTAAGTGAAAATGACTATATTAGAGTATTAAGTGAATATATTAAGTGTATTACTCAAACTGCATTGTATAGGAATGATTCTGTCCTATTGGCAGATAACTACTCTTAACAGTGATATCTACAAGAGGTTTCCAATGTAAATGTAACTCTTTCAATTGGTTAGTATTACATTTTGTGACAGTGTGGTGACACTCATTTTAATGAGACACATTTGTGTATCTTAAAATTCATTTATTTGACAGAGCTGGAAACTGATTGACTTACATACTTGTTTGTGTTTACCTACACAGTCATCACAGATGTGCCAAACAGACTAGAGGATGAAGAAAGGAGAACAGGAGAAAGGGACACACACGAAGGAGATACAACAGACAAGAACGACAATGGAGACAACAATGAACAGGAACACCAGCACAGACAAGAGTCAATGGGTAACATGACTGATTTAGGGACTGCAGATACAGTTTATGATTTAATTGGAAAATGAAGTGTTTTTAAATAATAAACCCGTTTCTGATTCTGAGATTTTTTTTTTTGACATATGGGTGTTGAGAGATGTATCCATATCTCTTAATGTTGCTCTCAAAGTGCACAAGATTGATGCTTTTAACTTCAACATTTAAAAAAAATCTTCCTGGGGGTCCCCAGAGGAGGTGAGTTCCCCCCAAAATAGCACTTTATCTCTGCTTATGTAACTCCCGTGTAGTGTCCCCTCGGCAACAGATCACTCAGAACATGTTTTTCACACAAATAACATGTTGCTGTGACTGTGAGCATTACACAATTAACATTAAACTAAACAAACACAACAGTACGTTATTGTCCTTATAAAATAAAAACATACATTTTGTCCACCGAGATAATACAGGCACCTTACCCTCAAGAGATCCTCACGTGCTATGAGAATCTCCAACAATCCATTGCCGTAACAAAGCTAATGCAGGCACACGTTTGTGACACCAGATGGCGCAATTGTGTATGTGCGTGTGGGGAGTCTTGCAGTAGAAAATTCGACTGTAGCGCCGCCACTGTGGGCTAAGCCCCGAATGTTTCCAGGTCCAGGGCGACTCCCCTGGTGGACGGTAACAGGGTGGACATGTTATGCTAAACTTGGCTATTGCTACATGTGTGATGATAATCAAGCTAGCACTTGTGACAACAGAGAAAGATATTTGATAGATATATTCAAAAAAAATTTCTAAATGTAAACATTTTGATCAGTTTCCACAAAAAATGAGCATAACAGGGTGGACATGTTATGCTTTACCGCAACAGTTAAGTTCGTTAAAAACATTAAAAAATCGTTGAAGGAAGAGTGCATACTTACTCTGCTTCTTGAAGATGATTTTCCCACTCAAAATGTGTCCTTCGTCTTGAGTCATACAAATAGTAGAATAGTAAAGGGGCGTGTCCAGAGGGATTCAAATCAGAAGGGGGGACATTAAAACAGGGGATACACACTTTTTAAAAAACTTTAATCAATAAAAATGAATTAACAACAATTTAAATTTGGTGAGGAATATTAATAAAAGTGTTATACAACAGTGACAACAATGTATAATTTGTTTGTATTTGTTTGATTTATTTGTTTATATCTGTTAGAGAAGTTGAGCAAACATGATTTGGGACACAGCAATTTGGCCTTGTTCTAAAATCAGAGTAATTATTTAGCATTTTCAATATCCTGGGTAAATAACATTGATGTTTTATAGTAGAGGGGAATAAACATGTAAAACCAAGCTTTTAAAAATAAGCATTTGACCTTTTAAATTGCAAAATATATGATATAATGTGTTGGGGACCTAAATGGCACCGAATGCTAGGAGAGGCCAAATGTCACCGTGTGTGCTGTGTGCTCTGCATGTGTGACCATTAAAAGAGGGTTTCATCCCTCACAATTCTAATTCTAATAGCGCCAGCTGAGTTAGCTATAACGTGGCTAAGAGTCCATTCACTGTATTAATGAATGCAAACACTCAGTTGCTAACAAGCTAATACACACACGTGGATAACTTTGAGTTGAAAGGTAATCAGTTCCTTGCAGACAGTGTTAGAAATTAAAATCAATGTTTAATAGCATAATGTAGCTTAAACATACCGTCAGTTTAAATGCTATTTTATTCTAGGAAAAACCGGAAGTTCTCAATACCAAGCTTTTATTCTGAAAATCCTTCATGACAACATCCGGGACTACCGTCCATTAGTATCGCTAAAGTGACTATTGACGCCGTTAACATGTATTACATATAGAGTTATGAAAGAGTTAAGGAAGAGAAAAGGCGTGTTTATATATATTGAATGTACAATGTCTGTATCCTCTGATATGCGTAACAACGGACACTAAAACGTTGGAGAGCCGGCCTGCAGGGAGGAGCCAGCAGAGGATATAAATACAGTGATCACGTAGGGGTTCGCCCTCTTTTCTTCACCTGGCAGGGAGCCAGAGACACAGCTGTTTTTCTGTCGGACAATATTCTGTTTGTAACATTACCGCGCCTTTATTTGAATTAAAGTACCAATTTCAAACCATCTCAGAGACTCCATTTAGTCTCCTTTTTAAGCTTCTCTCCTGGACGCGAGAATTATTACACGGATAACAATTGATGACCAGCTGACGTGATTCTCGTTAGACTGGGAGAGACTACAGCCGGCTGTGGCCCGGAAACCGCGGGAAATCCGTTCGACACACAAAGAGCTCAAACCATCGGTAAGAAGAAACCTGTTAAGTCAAATTCTTCGATAGTTTATGCAGGACAATTTTAGGATTGTGTGTTGGACGACTGCTTTCGGTTCCTGAAAACAGCTGGGTAATGTTAAAAAAAACAAATTTATAACAATAACACGTGGCGTTGCTTTGTCACAAAGCAGGTGAGTTCAAATTACTTATTTTTCTTATATTTAACCCTGCATGCTATTCGTTTGTCTGTTATTACATGTCGGCAAGGAGCTAATCACTTCAATAGTGTTTTTGTTACGTTTGGAACGTGAATAGTTTGACGCTATTCAGCAGTTGGACTGCTTGAGACAAAGAACACAATCACAGTGGAAGCTGAGAATATTGGAGTGAGTGTTTGTTTTAAGACAGTGTGAGGCTGTTTTTTCTTTTTTAAAGTCCTTTGTGTGATGAGGGCAATCATTTCAAGTGTTTCTTGTAAACGTTTTAATTTAACGTGGATAGTTTGAATGCTATAAAAACAGTAGGGACTGTTTGGACAAGAAAAAAGTTGAGTGACTGTTTTAATTGCAGTGTGAGGCTTTCTTTTTAAAAAAGTCCTTTTCTGGGAAAAGGCCTGAGGAGTTTGAAGCGTTCAGTGGTTGTTTCTTCTGTTTTCAAACAGACATTGCGTGTGGATTACGATGAGAAATGCGACATTCGTGCGTTAGATAGACGATATTCTGCTAATTGTGTTTGGATAGCGTCTTAATTTGTCCCATTATAGCGTGTTTAAACAGAGGAGATAACCATACTGGCTCTTAAAGTCAAAACATTACGTACATGGGTTCAGAGCCCGCATGACGTAAGGGTTTGAGTCCCATTGATAAATTGTACAATAAATAGAAATGTTATTTTAAACTGCAGTGTTTTGTGTTAATTTGTCATTATTTCAACTCCCCCTGTGAAAGCCACGAGGAATTACCAAATCCCTTTGTTCTTCAGGTTAAAGGTTGGAAAAAGTTGCCATCTTGTCTTGCCCTCATGTTGAAAATAAACCACACGGCAGTCGCCATTTCGTGAAATGCTAATTGAAAGTACTCGGTTTGTTCACACTCACATGAGGCTGGGCACTCCATATTGACCATATAAGGACACATCATATTTCTTGGCAGAGTTGGAACTATAAAATAGACAGGTTATCTTACCGTGGGAAGTTTGGTATTTGTACGAGTCTGGTTTTGTACGTATTTCTGCTTACAAGTGTGTATTGGCGGGTTTTTAAATATTCTTGTTTGCAAGTGTGTATTGGCGGATTTGTTGGGAATATTCTTGCTTGCAAATGTGTTTGGGCGGTTATGTGCTGTGTTGTTTAACCATATTCTCCCATTTTTAAGGAAAATAAGCTTCTTCTTGTTAAAAAGAGGTCAGTTTTGACAAAGATACTATAACATTTTGAGGCTTGATTTTAAGTGTTATAAATGAACACATGCTTCATCGCCGAGATAGAATTGCAAGTGGTTTCTAATTATAAGATAAGAAACCTTACATAATACTCTTTCAAAAAAGCAAACAAATGTATTGAAGCAAACACAAGTTATGACATTTACATAATTCCAAACATTTCGGAAAGTGGAACCCAGTAGAGCCACACCAGATTTCTAATTTTTATATTTCGGAGTCAAAACTGTACACAGTACAATTGTTGTCTATTTTTTACAATTCTGATTTTGAAAAATAATAATAATAATTTATATTTTATAGATTGACTTTGAAAAAAAAAAAAAAATAATAATAATCATTAGATTTTATAGATTGACCTTATTAAAAAATACAGATTTAAAGTTCGGACGAACAGCAACGAAGGTACTGGTCAAAGGACTAGTGCTTCAATCTTTGATAAATTTCATATTTTTTCATTCAAATAGTTAGAGAACATGTCACCAAAAGAAACTAAATTAAGGCCAGACGTAGAGCCAGGCACAACTGCAGATATCAAGGGAAAGGGTAAAAATCAGATCAGATGCTACAACAGTTCCAAAACTTAGACAGAAGACATGGAACCAAATAGAGGAACTGTTCAAGCAGTGGCAAACGAGAGGACTGTTTACAGCAGATGATCAGCCTGGACCAACGAAAGCCCATAGAAAAGCTGTAATAGACCATGAGAACGGAGAATATCTGCGAGAGCAACAAGCATGGATCAAAGCCGGACAACCCTCTTACTATGGATCTACACAGCGTGCTATGAACAAAGCGGAGAAAAGAATAACACAAGTTACAGTTCTGATGCTCCATTTAAAGTATACTGGTAGTGAGACGGCAAAACATGTACGTCGTTCAAAGAGCAAATCCGCTAGAACAGGAACACACAACGGAAGAAATAGAAGAAGTTCCAGTAATCCCAAACTCCAAAGCTCTATCCAGACCTGCCTCAGAAACCTCCTCCTTACATGACAGAAACAGAACTTCTCTCTCAAACCTCGATACAAGCCCCAACTTTTTAATATTGCAGGAGGAATATTGACTTTGGATGAAGTCCCCACAGAGAGAAGTGTCAAAGAATTTGGACTTTGAAGTAAGAATGCTAAACAGTAAATCTGACCAGCTGCGGGAGAGTTTTGAATACGGCATGCAAGAATTGAGGGACATGACTAGAGATCACTATGTTCAGCAAAACGCACTACGAACACCCATGTCATACCAGCCCAACAACAAACCTCCCGTTGCTGAGGCATTACCAACCACAGGTTCAGACATGCCGATTTTCTCTCTACTACTACCAACAACAGCAGAAAGGGAGGCACAGGAAAAGTTCAGAGAGCAACAGGAACACAAACGAGCTACAGAAGAAAAACGAAAGGAGGAGGCGTATAATAACATGATGACAGAAAGGAGGACAGAAGATGATTACCAAGAACGTCAGGTGCAAAGACGACAGGAAGAGGAAAGGTTCCAGGACATGTTGGCAGATAGACAATGGAGAGAAGAACAAAGAACTCAAAGAACACGCCGAACAAACTACTCTCCTGACTATTCCAAAGGACGGGGAGAAGAAGATGACGACGGCGGTACACAGTCTGTAACCAGTAGACACTCCCCATACCATGAACAGTCACAGCAACATTACCTTGAGACATGGCCCACAACTAAAAGAACCAAGACCGGTGCACATACCTCCATGCCATTGATAGCG
This sequence comes from Harpagifer antarcticus, assembly GCA_902827135.1. Taxonomy (NCBI): domain Eukaryota; kingdom Metazoa; phylum Chordata; class Actinopteri; order Perciformes; family Harpagiferidae; genus Harpagifer; species Harpagifer antarcticus. The sequence continues at coordinate 1,453,723 of CADEHL010001526.1, forward strand.
GCTGGAAGAGGAGGATTTGAATACCAACCATGGACTCACAGGGACATGGAATCATTAGTGGCAAAACTACCTCCACTCACCCAAGGAGGTCAAAAGTGGGTGAATGATCTGGAGAAATACACAGTCCAAGACCACTTGTGCTTGGGAGACATGAGGGCACTGCTTGGACGGATAGAAGGAAGACTAGAGGCAAGAGCAGTGGATTCCGAGGCCAAATGCACCAACTCTCCAGATGATATTTCATTCAACAATATCAGGTCGAATTATTGGGCTGCTATTCGTCACATCTACCTGACAACACGCAGTTTACATGCCCTCAACAGCCTGAGAAAAGAACCTGGGGAAGACATGCATGCCTTCCTCAAGAGATGTGAAGGAGTGTGGGAGGACTGCACTGGAGAACGACATGACACTTCACCGGCTGTCATAATGCTGTGGAAAAACGCAGTCATCAAAGCCCTTCCCAAATCAGTGCAGGCACGCCTGGGAGATGTGGTGGGATTGGAAGCTAAACTCCCAGAAGAATGGAGACTAAATCTCATTCACCACGACGCCAAATACCAGGAAACAAAGGTGGAAGACGATGAAGACACAAAGAAACTGGCGAAAAGACTTTTGAAGATGCAGGTAGCTGAGAGAGATACCGAAGCCAATATGAACAAGAAAGTGACAAGGCAGATGCCAGCTGTAACAGAAATGGTCATACTAACCGAGAAAGAAGGCAGACCCTCAAAACAGTTTCAAAATCAGACAGTGCCAGAATATCAGATGCAGAACCAACAAAAAGGTAGAGGAGGTTTCCGAGGAAAAGGCAGAGGAAAAGTTCTCCGGTCAGAGGGATGCTACATATGCAATCAGCTGGGCCATTGGGCCAGGAGATTGTCCGTATCAACAAACACAAAAAACCCACCACAAGCCGAACAATACAATCCTATACAATTTCAACAGCCTCAGACGCAACAGTATTATCCCCAAGTACAGCAACCGCCTGGGATACCCCTGTCCAACTACAGCCACGAACACCCATGTACATGCCTACACAGTATCAACAAAGGGGAGGACCCGGTGGAGGCAGAAGATTCCAGGGACAACCTGGAGGAGGAGGGGTGCCAAACATGAACCAAATGCCTCTGACAGCTTGGAGTGGTCCATACGCATGAAGAGGCCCAGAGGATCCAATCACAGGTGACGCAATTCCAGCCCAAGATGAACCAATGGTCACCTGTGAGATTGAGGGTGAGAAGGTGGAAATGATGGTGGACACAGGAGCCACAGCTTCCTGTTTGACAAGATTAAAAGGAAAACCACCACCTCTCTCAAATCACACCCTCAAAACAGTTGGATACTCGGGAAAAATTGATGTACAGAGATATACATTACCATTGGTCACGAAAATTGGGAAGCAACTCCTGCAACATCCTTTCCTCTATGCCCCAAACTGTCCCATAAATCTGATGGGAAGAGACCTGCTCGTAAAAACAGGAGCGAGAATTCTATGCACACCAGATGGGCTGATTATCCAATTTCCAGGACAGATACCACTCTACCAGACGTACGACGGACAACAGAGAATCATGATGATGGCAGCAAATCCAGAAAACGACGAGGAAAATGAGACGACCACGGTGTACTGGAGCCGCCTGATCACCACTGAAATCGATACCCCAAAAGTCCAAATAACTTACATGGCCTGGAAGCCATGGATAAATACACTGGGACCCTATGGGCCCCCGCAAGATCCTCTACGTTGTACGTACAATTATCTAAGGCGTCCAGATGAAGAATATCAAGACGCTTGGATGGAAGATAAAGAGGGGAAGATGGAAGATTTGACTGTAGCAGACATCTATGTCGGACCGCAGGGTGTAGCAGCGGCGGTAAAACTCACAACCGAACAAAAACAATGGTACAATTTATCTGAAGAAGCTGTTCCTCATGTCACACTCGCCATGACCATAGGAGCTGAGTCCAGATCATTGGGTCCAATGATAAAGACTGCATTGAACACAGAATGGTTGGCAACAGAATCACCTTTTCTGTGGCGATCAACAGATCAGACGATGTGGAGGATTGGAAACAATAGCCAGGAACAAGGGCTATTGGAGAAGCAAGAATTGGACAGAGATCATGGACGAGAACACACAAACCATCCGGACACAGAACAAATGCTGATGCAGGTGCCAACACATCTTTGGACCACTGGAGACTATGATGTTGGATTAGTGAATCACGAAGTCTCAGTGGAGCTGATGGAAAATTACAAACCATGTTGGCGCCCGCAATACAAATTGAAGCAAGAACAAATAGATGGGATAGGAAACACCATTCAAGGATTGTTGCAAGCTGGAGTAATCAGACACACCGGCTCAAATTGGAATACTCCCATCTTGCCGGTACCAAAAGCTGGAAACAAGGGATGGAGAATGGTCCATGATCTAAGAGAAGTCAACAATGTCTCTAAAACTGCTAATATTCCTGTTCCCGATCCACATGTAGCATTACAAAATCTTAATCCAGGTCACAAATATTTCACAGTGATAGATCTAGCTAATGCATTCTTTGCTTACCATTAGATCCAAAAGTACAGGATATATTTGCTTTCACCTACCAAAGACAGCGATACACTTACAATCGGATGCCACAGGGTTACATAGATAGTCCAGGATTATTTAACCGTGCTCTGAAACAAGACCTCGGGGCATTGCAACTGCCGGAGGGAGTGACTCTGATACAGTATGTTGATGATTTACTCCTAGCCGGGCCAGATGCAGCAACATGTCTGGCTGTGACACAACAATTGCTAATCCTACTGGCCAATGTAGGATACAAGGTGAAGAAAGAAAAGACACAGATCGCAAGGAGAACAGTTACATTCCTGGGAAGGATGATTTCCTCGAACAGTCTAACTCTGACACCAGCACAAAGGTCTTCCATCCTCTCCCAACCAAAGCCCAAAACAGTGCAACAAATGCTTGCGTTCCTGGGCCTGACAGGTTACAGCAGGACGTACATACCGGACTATGTGGAGTTGACACAACCACTGAGTAACCACTAAGTTTGGGTCGACATACCACCCACAATCTCAGGGCATAGTAGAAAGAGCAAATCGAACATTAAAAGGGAAAATTGCAAAAGTCATTTTTGGCACAAACATGAAATGGGTAGATGCTTTGCCTCTGGCACTCATGTCAATGAGATCTTGAGAGAGTGCTAAAACACATCTTTCACCCCATGAGTTGTTAACTGGTCGGCCAATGCCTGGGCCTCCTAGAGAAGGAGGGACTGGCCCAGTTTTAGACATTAGACGAATAGAAGTGGATGAATATGCCAGGGCTCTGAGTAACATTATCCAAGTCTTGTCTACACAGGTTCAGAGAACTGCAGAACCACCAGACGAGACACCAGAAGAGACTCCTGTACGGCCAGGTGATTGGGTGAGGTTGAAAGTTCACAAAAGAAAGTGGGCTGAACCCAGGTGGACGGGTCCGTGGGAGGTTGTTGAAAGAACCTCACACGCTCTCCGGATAAAAGGTAAAAAAGGAGCAAATTGGCACCACTTGACACATTGTCGCCCTGCACCGGCACCTTCCAGAAAGCTCTTGGAAGTTAGGACTGATTTGGCAGAGCTGGAACAAAACGATGAATAGAAATCAAATCAAGAGATATTAAGATAGCAACAGCTCAAAAGACGAATTGTCTGTAGGTTTTTAGATTGAATACTAAAACAGAATACCCATTCTTGGTTTACATCCAAAACCTATTTATTCTATCATTCAAAACCAGTACCATATTTTTGTTTTATTATTATTTTTATATACTTTATTTTTGTACTCATTATTTTAAACTCTGAAACTGATATAACCATGGGTAAAATTGATGAAGTGCCATTGAAGAAATCAGAACAATTAAGGGGCCCCCTAGGGATAAGAATCATAATAACAATGTTAGTTGTGTTCATCACAATTGGCATTTTCCTGGTTGGGAGGGGGGTACAGCATCGTGAAGAACCCGAATCCATTCGAGCGCTTGTAGAAAATGCAAATATCACTAACAAAACTTCAGCTGTGTTTAAGACATTTCCATTCACCCCCAGAGCCAAAAGATCAGCTGAGAGACAGAAGGAGGAGTTAGAAATACTCATTCCCAGAGGTGAAGCGGTTACGGTCAGTCTTGACGTGTGTGATGTGGTTGTATGTGGAGAGCTGCGAGATAAAACAGGTCATGACGTTTATGGGTGCATTCATGCTTGGGGACGGCCAGATGATAATTCATGGTGTCCCAGTTCAGAGAAGGTATATTGGAGTGCAAGGGCAGAAGGTAATAACAATCCCCCTGGTGTGGCGTTTAGGTCTCAGCTATCTTTTTCCAAAGGTCGCCATAGTGGAGATATGAGTAAACACAATCCAATAATAATTGCTTTTAAAAGCGCACTCACTCCCCATTTCAAGAAAAAGGGAGACAACACTGCATTCCATTTACTGATGGGGATAGAAGTTCCTGGAAAAGACCCAATGGGATTAATTTTAGTGAAAATAATTGACCCCCCAGCTGATATAATTCCTGATCTCGCCCCGAAATATACTGAATCACTCCTTAAACCAGAACCAGAAATACCCCCTGCTAAATCTGTGAACAATCCACTGGTCACCTATCTGAGTATGACCTCTATACAGAAAGTCATAGCAGTAGAAACAGGATACGAGGACACAAATTCCTGGTTAGACTGGGTCGTCTATTCTGTTAAGCAGAGCAAGATGGCGGACTGTCTGGCCTGTGCGGCTGCCCGACCAAGTTTGGGAACGGTGCCATTTCCATTTAACGCCCACAATAACCCAAGAGGACAAAACTGTATGTACAAACTCTATGGACAAAAATCCCCAGCAGATTGTGTAGACATTGCACAAAAGTATCCAGTGGTAAAAATGAATGACATTCCACCTGACTTCACGTCTTACGAGGGACTGTATGACTGCATTACAAGGGACTACCTGAAAGGTACAGGAGTAGGAACTCTTAAGTGGTGCAATTCTACAACGATTTTAATGAACCAGGATTTTCTCCCAGGTATAGCTATGCCCATCAGGCAGTATCCCAGAACAGATGTCTGGTGGTATTGTGGCACTAAAACCCTGTACTCAGTTTTACCACAGGATTGGACAGGGACCTGTGCGCTGGTACAGCTAGTGATGCCTTTTTATGCAGTACCGATGACGGCCGAGCAACTGATAAACATGGCAGTCCAGCCCAAAGCAACCAGGGCCAAAAGGTCAGTCTTTCCAGGGAGTTTTGATTCCACTGTGTACATGGACAGCATAGGGGTACCCAGGGGAGTCCCAGACGAGTTTAAAGCTAGAAATCAGATCTTAACAGGGTTGGAATCCATTTTCCTTTGGCCTACGATAAATACGAATGTGGACTGGATTAACTATATCTACTTCAATCAGCAGAGGTTCATAAATCACTCCAGGGACGCGATGAAGGGGCTAAGCGAGCAACTGGACAAGACCAGCCAGATGTCTTTGCAGAACAGAGTGGCCCTAGATATGTTGTTGGCAGAAAAAGGGGGAGTATGCAAAATGTTTGGAACATTATGTTGTACTTTCATCCCGAATAACACCTCACCTGATGGATCAGTAACCAAGGCTCTGCAGGGACTCACTACTCTGAGCATGGAGTTAGCAGACAACAGTGGGATAGAGAAGAACCCCCTGGGGGGTTTTTTAGATGGTTGGCTGGGGAAGTACAAGGATTTCCTTCTGAGTGGGTTGATGTCTGTGACAGGTGTGATCGGGATACTGGCATTGGGTTGCTGTTGTTTCTCAACCTGCATCCGCGCTTTCGCAAACCGACTGATTAATGGGGCCCTCAACCAGGAATATGCTAGGAGTCAATATCACATGGGGGGACAGTTTCCAATGCTAATAGAACAGGATGATCCACCCCCATATACAGATGTTGATGAAAATGATGAGTTTGTTTGAATGAGTTTAAATGATATGGATGTTCAGAGATGAGATTGTTCAATGAATGTCCAGTCGATGTGATTATTTAAATGATGAAATCATGTGAAGAAGTGAGCAAACTAAAATGCTAAAATGGAGTGAATCCATTTAAATTAACCTATACTATTCCAAGATAGTGTATTTTTATTTCTTATTATTACTCTATACTATTCCAAGACAGTGTATTTTTATTTTTTATTATTACATTACACTGGTCCAAGATAGTGTGTTTCATTTTTATTATTTTTCACTGTTCTATATGATAGATTTCATGCATTTTAGAATCATTACTATTTTAAAATGGGTCGTTTCTTTTCACTTTGTAAAAACAAGTGCCTTAAAACTGAGCGTGGTATGAGAACGGTTTCTGTGAAAGGAGGGAGGAAGAAATGTTCTGATACCAAGCCATTGCTGCTATTTTGAAGAACCATATTGAATGTTAACACTAGAAGTTATGCACAAGGGAACACTTTTATGTTTGAACACAGTCAAAGTATTTTTGTATTCTTGTAAAGTTGAGGCTATTCGAACCATTCCATTTTGATTGTATGTTTTTGATATGAGTTATGTACTATGCAGAGTTCAGATGAAGAACTCATTGATTTCAGTATTATACACACCTTTTAGGTGTGTAAGGAGGGACTGTTAGAAATTAAAATCAATGTTTAATAGCATAATGTAGCTTAAACATACCGTCAGTTTAAATGCTATTTTATTCTGGAAAAAACCGGAAGTTCTCAATACCAAGCTTTTATTCTGAAAATCCTTCATGACAACATCCGGGACTACCGTCCATTAGTATCGCTAAAGTGACTATTGATGCCGTTAACATGTATTACAGATAGAGTTATGAAAGAGTTAAGGAAGAGAAAAGGCGTGTTTATATATATTGAATGTACAATGTCTGTATCCTCTGATATGCGTAACAACGGACACTAAAACGTTGGAGAGCCGGCCTGCAGGGAGGAGCCAGCAGAGGATATAAATACAGCGATCACGTAGGGGTTCGCCCTCTTTCTTCACCTGGCAGGGAGCCAGAGACACAGCTGTTTTTCTGTCGGACAATATTCTGTTTGTAACATTACCGCGCCTTTATTTGAATTAAAGTACCAATTTGAAACCATCTCAGAGACTCCATTTAGTCTCCTTTTTAAGCTTCTCTCCTGGACGCGAGAATTATTACACGGATAACAACAGCGTGTAGAAAATACATCCATATGAAGACTGTCAAGTTGATAATTTTGAGACACTAACTACATACTTATTTGCTATAAATTGTCAACTTTAATTCACTTTCTGTGCCGCAACTTTGTCAGTCAAGCCACCACTCTGACGCACACTCTCACTCCCGCATTCACTTCCTGCGAACTTCAACCCTTGACTTTCAAAATAAAACACAATATTTATAATTATACATTTTAGTCTTTTAAACATATGTATTACACTTTCCCTTTTTAAACTGTTGTGAAATATATTTTAATCGTTATCTTTGCATGAACTAGATATTTTAACAAAACTTAATGACATTTATTATCTTGTTTTAATGTCACCGTAAGGGTTATTTTCAACCTGGCTACACATGCATGTGGAAGATGACCACTGCACCACTTGGCTAAACATTGACCAGAGAAAGTTTAATACAATGTAGCAATAATAGTAGCGATTAATATATCACTTGAACTAATGTCTAATCTTTGTAAAAAACAGTAACGGCTTTTTGAAATTGTATCAATCTAAGTTTCACTGCAGTTTCTCAGAGTCAGAAGCCTTGTTCCCTGTCCAAACGTTTAGTACACGGCGCCTGCTCGTGACAATTCTCAGCATGCAAGACTGCAGAGGCTAATGGGATTGCACCATATGGGCCTACATATTGCACACATTCGTCTTGAGGTGTGTTCCCTTTTGTTGTATTCGATGATATTCATTGAACTTTCTACTGGGAAAACATCTCCACCATGCTCCCTAACCCTTACCACCCACTAGACGAACAGAGAAACAGAAGATAAATGAAATAGACTTCTGTTTGTTGTATTCTTCCATTCCCAGAGGCCATTGTGTGTTTGAAGGGAAGCCATTTTAGACCTTTCCGGAAAAAAGCTAATGTCCAAGATAGTGTTGAGCCCCCGAGGGCTACAGACAGACAACTGAAAACTGTTTCCAAGGCTTAAGTAAAACACTGTCTCATAGTATCTGTTTTGCTGGCTGCAAATATCGATCATCCTACTTGTCAGACACTTTTAGAGCTGGAAAACCACCACGCTACAGGCTATAGTGGTTTGATGTGAGAAAAATAGCAGTTCTTAGGTAAGAAGATTGCATTGATTCCCTTTGGAGGCAAGAGCGGGAGAGAGATAAAGATAGAGATAGGCAACACTGTTCTTTGTATATAATTTTCACCTCTCAGTATGAAGTGGGAGTCTGGATGGCAATGAAGAAAAGAAGATTGAAGACCCTCCTTATTTATTCCATGCTTTTTGATTCCTTTCACTGCAGCACAAAACTATGGGCATAAACGTTGACATATAAATAAAAATATTTACCTAAAAGAAACAAGCTAAAGAAGCTTGGGACAAATACATTTTTTCAGACAAAACAGACTTGATCTTAACCTGTTAAGCCCTGAGCATGTTTTTCAGGTCTCAGGCTCGAAAATGACATTTCCAGAACAAATAACCATAACTACACTTCTAAAAGGGTTAAATTAATAATCTTTTTTCTCAAAGTAATGATAAACCTGTGAGTTGGATGTAGAAAAGTCAGAATCAATATAGATGTTTTTTTTTATTTGAAAGAAAATTCAGATTGAACATAGTAAAAAACTGTAAATTATAGTGTCCGTCCAAAGATTCTTTTTTACTTATCGTGAAAACTACCCTTGGATGATGGTAAGGTAGACTAAAAGCTATAGGAATCCAAAGTACAACATATAATAAGTACCCTGTATCAAGATTGATGTAAAACAAGTGACATTTTACCTTTTTAGAGAGGTTTAGCAAAAGAAACTCCACCTCTGAGGTGATTTGGGTAGAAATGGCCGTTTTTACCGTTTCTCTGGAACCCATTGGTCGATTTTGGTGATTGACATCTCTTTCTGACCGTTAGAGCCAATAGATTCGAACGGGAATTTCCCCATATACACATATGGTAAAAAAAAGAAGGTGGGGGCTTTGCGCATGCAGGTTTGCATCAGAGTAAAGGGGTTAAAGGTTTTTTTCTCCGGAAGTTTTTCCTTGTACGATGTGAGGGTCTAAGGACAAAGGGTGTCGTTTTCTCATACTGATATTCTGCACAAACTGTACTTTTATATTTTCTGTAAAGTGTCCTTACTGTAAAGTAATTTTTATATGTACAGCACTTTAGCTCGACCAAAAATCGTTTTAAAAATGTGCTATATAAATAAAACTTGATTTGATCTGAGAGTGAACCTATCTCTAGCTCTGACATCTGGAAACGGAAAAGCAGGTTTATTGCTTATGGATTATCAGAAATCATTTCAAAGGGACACATTGGATTAACCTATGGATTAACTTCAGCAGCGCTTTTATCGTTTTAATGCCATTGAAGACCACTTTTGACCAGACAACGACCAAGATGTGCCATGTGGCCGTTTTTAGCTACCTAGCGTCACATGTTTTGATGTCTGTTCTTGTTAATATCTTTGCAAGTTCTTATCATGGAGTGATGATGTATGTACCCATCGATTCTGTGTCATCTCACGATCAGATTGGACGTGCAGCTACGTTAAGTAATAAGGGTGTTATGAGTGAGTTTCTGTGCAACATGCCGTTCGCATTTTTCGCTCATGGCTAATTCATAGGCAAAAAATGATCAGTTAGCTGAGTTTCTTCCCGTTACATGGATATAAAACATTCATAGTTTATTGAATATTAAGATGCCCTCAGACGCTGTTTCCTGCAGATGATGTGTTTACCCCCGGTATCGGGGGTGCGGTATAGAAGAGGAACCAAGAAAAATCCGAACTGATCCAAACAACAGCCCAGGATAATTAGAGAAAATCCAATCCAATAAAAACACCAACAGAGGCAGGCGCCATGTTGATGCTCCACAAATTAATGAACAGTGTGAGCATGCCTGACCTAGTTTTGGACCCTCCCACAAAATAATTGTTGTAAATACGGCCAAACCGACAGCCGTGTTCTGAAAGGGGGGAAATTGATTGTATTTCCCTGCAGTGATGTCTGCTCAAATCATTCTGGTTGTTAGACACAAGAACACTTCCTGAGATAAACCTACCCGATCCAATCAGAATGGAATATAATTTTAACTTGGTCTGACTCTAGACCTGTGTCGGGTCTCAATTACTATTACGGCCCATAAAGTCATCTTGAGAGTAAACCGTATTACAGTTTTTTTCAATTGCTAACATTTTTCAGCTGCTAACACACTAAAATCTCACAAAGCATAATTATGAAAGAGCAAAACCTCAGCTCAAATCTCCAAAACTCTAAACACATATTCAGCTCTGCACCCAATTTGCAATTCAACTTGACACTTTTTGCAAAACACTGCACACGGTTCTCTAAGTAAGGCACAGAAATCTGACATTTTCACTTGTTTGCCATTTTCAAAACACTGCCATTAAAAATGCTTCACACATGAACCAATCAACAAATACACATGCCAAATGACCGTTAACTCCAAACTGCTTTATTGTTGAGTCAGCAATCACAATAAGCACTAGAAAAAGGCTTCATATAAGAACTTTTTACAACTACAAGGGATATATGGACAGCAGCCAGAGGAAGAGGTAGAGGGAGGAAGAGAGAGAGGGAGGATGAACTGAAGTCAGATGAAGAGCTCCCAGATAGCAAAAAGTCATTGAATCAACATTGAGATATTGTCACGCTGAAGATTGCAATCAACATTGATGTCAGACATTGAAAATAACATTGAAAGTGCTCGCTATGGTCAGCATTGAAAGAACATTGCATTTTCAATCAATCCCAACAATGAATCACGATATGATCAACATTGAAAGAATGTAGAATTGCATCAACATTGATTCAACTATATTATGCGTTGCGTTATCCATTGAAACAATGTTATTATCAGATATCAAAAAGTAATTGAATCAACATTGAGATATTGTCACGCTGAAGATTGCAATCAACATTGTTGTCAGACATTGAAAATAAACTAAAATGAACAAACAAAAAAAGAGCCCATTATTTATTACGATTAAATTCAATTATATGAACATTTTGTACATCTTTTGTCCACTTTAGCACACAAAATATTCCCTCTTTTAAAGCCAGACAGGAAACATTACATTACATGTTAGACGCTTAAGTAAGCGACTTACATACTCAATACTGTCGGCAATCCCCACAGGAGCAATTTGGGGTGAAGTGTCTTGCACAGGGACAGAACAACATGCTGACTGCAGTGGGGTTTGAACCTGTCCGGGTCCCTGATCCGAACAGCAACGCAATAACCCCTCTGCGCCACACGCCTTAAAGGTCCCATGACATGGCCATTTCTCTGATTGGTCAGCTCACCCACTCTGTTCTGATGAGTCCACCACCTGTAATTCTATTTGCCCTGAAACTCCAGGTGACACAAAAACCTGGCAACTGCAAACAGGGTTGTCATACTCTACGGAAAGGCAGTCTTAACTATAAACTCAGATCTATAAGACCCCAGTTCAACATGAACGAAAACACCCCAACTTTAAACCATTTGTCCGTTTAACTATTTTTTCCTTGGTACCCCGCCATTTCTCTCTGGTGCATAACGCAGCCACTTCTGCACTCCATCCCTGTATGTCAATTCCGCCAGCTTGTGGTCAAATTGACGAGCAGCAGCTGAAAAAAACAAGTTACATTTGTTTTTGTTAATTGAAATAATAATAACAATAGGAAGAAGAAAGCTGCAATGGATGCGTTCCAGTGTGTACTGTTTAGTGTACTAGGTTTTCAGGCAGCCTTAAATGAGCGATTCACCCATCAACCCCATCTTCATATAATTGATTCACACTATTACTCAATTATGTCTACTCGCTCTGTGTCTCAGAGGACGGTAGTGGACAGTTCAGAAACGTGCCCATCAGTGACATCATCAATGTTCATTTCCAATTTCCATTAGCTTGGAATAATGTCACTGGTAGGCAGGTTTCTGAACCGTCCACGACCACCTCTGAGATGCAGAGCGAGTAGACAGAAATGCAGCCATCCTATTATGAGCATTAATGAGGACCACTATTTATTATAAGAGAGCAACATATATATTATTTGGCCAAGGACTCCGTCAGGTCATAGAAATCACAGGCAGCAAAGCTGTAATCTGTAACCACTACTTCCGTAAAAAAGCCTCGAACCTTGTGCGTCAATACATTTTATTAAACAGGGCGTTGCCCGTACATTTATGATTGGTTGAGACTAGTTGGGGAGGGCCCCCTGGACTTTGGTTCCCTGGTTGGTGCACAGACTTAGACAAAAGTCTCTTGGCAACACAATCTTCCAATCAGCCGGCCTGTGAAGGTTCCTCCCTACTCTGTCGCTATCCTAGTAATTTGTTTTTTCTAAAGTTTCTACAGAAAAAGTGGAATCCTGGTTATACTGATTACCAGCTATGCGTGGGAGCGAAGCTCACCCACACGGCCAAGGTCAGAGCCTCAGTAACTCATTGTCCTCTTACAGTGTCTGCACCTGGCTTTGCTACATTAGTATTGCAAGCTAAAAACTCTCTGTCCCCTTCGTTTCGTATCCAACCCTTTATAGTCATAACAACATCTCATGAGCACAATAATGCATATAATGTAATAATAAGAATCCCTCTTGTAATGTCATATACAAATAGACTCCACACCATCAAAAAAGACATTGTCAAATATTGACTAAGACAAATATTATCCCGCATAGTGATTCGCGAGGCGTGTTTTCACAATATTTCGATCTCAAACACACATCCAAGTGAAAAAGAGATGTAATGTCTCCACTCCTACAATTCCAGACATTATAAGCCCTTAAGATTTCAAACAATAAATGTAAGACTTTAAAAACTTTAAGGATCCACAGGATACCTGCAAATGCATACAGAACATATTAGAAGCCTCGACAGACTATAGAGAAAATGCTTTGTGTAAAAGTTGTTCACCATCTTTCGACAGACTGCTTCCTCCCTCAGAGCAGCTTCAGTCTCATCAAACTGCTCCTCGTTGGTGAGTGGCAGTATGATGGGGAAGTGTGACTCTGGTCCAGCCCATGAATATTCAGTAGCAAATTCCGTCTTTATAAACTGAATGTCACTTGAAATCTGCTTCACCTCCATATATAGCTCCGTAAGCATCTTTGTGGCAGCAATGTCTTGAAAAATAAATAAATAAAGGTTTTACATTACATTTCAAGGATAGATTCACCATTTCCAATCATTTAGTATGACTTTAAGCAACTCACTGATAAGTGTTTGCAACCCTTACTAACCGTAACCATTAAAGCTGCGCAATGTAACTTTCCTGTTCCACCCTGGATTTGAACACAGGTCTCCTGGCAAGTGTTGAAATATTTACCACTGAGCTTATAGAGCCTGCCTGCTTGCTCGGGGGAGAAATTGACCTTAAGGTCATCATTTTTGTCAAACCAGAAACAGGAACGTGCCCAAGGTCATGTCTCACCTAGATATAGGATCTAAATGTCTCAATAGAAGAGCAGGGAGACCAAAATCACCCCAATTGTATAAGTTATATTGTATTAACCCTCTACCATACAGATTGGACAACATAACATTGTAATCACAAAAAGGTTACATATTGCAGGTTTAAGTGCTTACATTTTAAGCCTAAACACCATGACAAAGATGGGAAAGTCACAAGGGATAGGTTTCTCAATTCAGAAGGCATCAGTAGATTCAGTACGGTTAAGAACCTGCTCAGAAAATGATACTTGCCTTTCAACAGTCTTTGGTATGACTCGGTCGAGGATCAAACTCACAACCTCCAATCTCAGGGCGGACACTAACCACAAGGCCACTGAGCTGGTATTAATTCTTTATATTGAAATTGAATTGTGGAATTTTCCACAAAAAACAACAATATTTAAGATGAGAAATACATACCATTCCTTGCTTGCTCTGATGGCATAGCGTAGTAGGGGCTGGAGTAATATTTTGGCAATCCTAGAGAAATAGACAAAATAAGGCAAATGAGCACTATCAAAGTTGTTATCCATGAGCACCATATAGCAATTGCACCTAGCCCCATATAGTTACTTTCCAACTTTAGATAAAGGAGACCTGTGGGATGAACACACTTGACTACCGAGTGAGTAATTAAAGAATAGTTTCCCACCTAAGGTGCTGATAATCCCTGTGATCCAAACATAAAAAATACATATAAAAGCCTATTGGTCTACTTAATAACGAGGGGTGCAAGTTGCAACACACACCAGGCCTTAGGAGGTGCTGGCCAATGGCACAAATACTATAAAAGAGTTGGCGTACACTCAAGTGGCTGCCGTTGACAATTTATTCAGGATACAGAAAATATGACCAACGTTTCGGAAAGACTGAAACATTGGGTCATATTTCCGGTGTCCTGAATAAATTGTCATCGGCAGCTACATGAATGTGCGCTGACTTTTACACCATTAGTTTATTTACCATCATTACAGAGAAAAAGGAACTCACCGTAAGGCTTTACAGAGGGTGGTGAAAACAGCACAGCACATCACCAGGACGGAGCTGCCATCCATGGAGGACCTTTACTCCCAGCGGCTCAGGAAGAAAGCCCTCAGGATTATCAAAGACCCCCATCACCCCAGCCACAAACAGTTCTGTCTGCCGCCGACTGGCAGGCGGTACCGCAGCATCAGGACCAAAACCACCAGATTCAGGGACAGTTTCATACCACAGGCAATAATACTGTTAACCCCCCATGCCCCCGGTACCGGGGGAAAAACACAAAACACAACTTGCAAGAAACAGCGTCTGAGGGCTTCTTAACATTTAACACACTATGAGTTTGTTATCGAGTGTGCAACTCGATTTTGACAGGATAACAACTGGTGACTTCTAGAATTGTGTGAGTAACATTCTGTTTTTGGACTTCTCTGTTTCAGTGTGTGTACTCTGTATAAATGCTCTGTAGTTGATCTGATTGAAATTGTGATTTTAAATCTCAAAACCGCTACAGTATCTGTCAGGCAGAAACTTGGGACAACTAATTTGACAGAAACCTTAAAACTGAACTAACTGACTGCTAGGGTTAACTTTGATTTAAACATTTGTAGAATACTAAGAGCTTTATTAATTTCATTTCATTTCAAACGTTTATTTAACCAGATTGGTCCCATTGAGATTATAGATCTCTTTTTCAAGGGAGACCTGCAGCATATAGGTTCCACATGAAACATAAAACAATAAAGGACATTATACATTATATTTACAGGATACATTTACATAGTTATAGACATTTACAAGTGCCCATAGTATCAACGAGCATTTCATTTAGCCTAGCTTTAAAAACATGCAGAGGAATGAGATTGCTCAGTTTCAATTATTGCTGAAGATTGTATTATTAAGATACTTGTGTTTGGGGAGGGAACAATTGTGTTAATGACAAGTGAACACGTGTTAATGTTATTGCACCTTGTTGTTGTGCTAATGAGATACAGGTGGGATCGCAGATGCCTCAATTGCTTCAAAATGGTAATCTCTTCAGTCATGGAAGAGCCCTTGTGATATAAATTGTTGTGTGGCTATGCTGTTTATCATCCAAAGTAAAACAAAGATATGTTTTCGCACTCAAGGATCAAGGTGACGTCCATAGCCGACGTGCTGCTCTCCTCCGTGGTCTGCCTGGATTTCTGCATGAGGATGACTCCAGGTTTCTGAGGTTGTGTCAGCATAATAACTGTTTTGAATGTATGTGACAGATCATCCAAAAATATAGTTTATCTTATAAATATACATACACACACACATATGCACACACACACATGCACACACGCACACACACACACACACACACACACACACACACACACACACACACACACACACACACACACACACACACACACACACACACACACACACACACACACACACACACACACACACAATCAAGAGAGGGCTTTCTTTCCTGCAGCACCAGTGTTCAATACAAAATAATTTCTAGTGTTCCCCATATTTTTTTGTATGTGTAGTAGGGAGAGATAATACTGTAAATATATATTCAGTTTCCAGTTTATTAGGTACAACTAGCAAATAGTAACACAGTACTTGCACTGGTGCAATGCGAATAGGCGTTTCCTTAAACCCACGTTATGCAAAAACATGGTAACTTGATGTGATATGTCACTGATGTATTTTTCAGCAAACATATTTCTGAGATAGCTAAGGCAATTTGGGGTAATAGGTAACGTTTATCTGTTCTTCTCATCAGGTAGAGCAGTCTGAGGATCCAGAAATAGATGACGTCGCGGTCGGACTTCTCCTGATCAGTGCCAGGTCGACAAATGCCACGCTCTTCTGCCCAGAGAAGATCGCTGTTGTCATAGAGGGGGACAAAGTTATGGAACTCCCCACACTGGCTGACACATTCATCCATCTTTTTGCACTCACCTTTGCCCTCCATCTGAGTTACCCAACACTTTCGTCTTCATCCAGAAAGTATTGATGGGCCTGGATGAGGGGAACATGAGGCCCAGGGTATTGAGCCTAAAAAATGAGCTTCTCACATTGTAGTCATCCTACAATATAACACACACACACACCACACTCCCTTGTGGCTGGACGCTGGCATTGTGCCCCCCACACACACACACACACACACACACACACACACACACACACACACACACACACACACACACACACACTCCCTTGTGGCTGGACGCTGGCGTTGTGCCCCACACACACTCTTTAAATCTGCTCTATGCATTGTAATATGTGTTACTGTTCAAGTTTGTTTGTTTGTAAATGTTAAAAAAAAAGGATGGAAAACATTTTCACATACACTTTGATACCTTACAATACATATTCCACACACACACACACACACACACACACACACACACACACACACACACACACACACAATGTTCTTCTCTGTTTACATCCTGCTGCTTTAAATCTGTTCATTGAAAAATGTGTTACTGTTCAGCTTCAAGTTGAAGGACTGTTTCCCACATTATTTTATACTTTTATATGTATAGAGTGCCACAGTGACGCATCCTTAAACCCGGAAGTAAGCTGTGCATGGGTTCCATCGACAAAAAAGCAATGCAATTTCTCCATGGAATTTTGGAAAATAGCTTCAAATAAGGTTTTGTTCAGTCGGATAATGTCTACCCTACTTTTATCATTTTCGAATCATAAATCTATCGATTTGATTTATGATTATAAAATTATAAAAGTAGGGTAGACATGTGGATATTATCCGACTGAACAAAACTTGATCCGTCTCTTAAATGTGTGTCAACCACAGACCTTATTTGGAGCTATTTTCCAAAATCCTATGGAGAAATTGCATTGCGTTTTGTCAAAGGAACCGGAAGGAGTTTACTGCCGGGATTTAGGACTCGTCATTGTGGCACTCTATTGTGTGTTTATGGTCCATGTAGTAAATTAAGAATTAGAACCTTTCCTGGTAAAAAAAAAAAAAATCTGGATATTTGTCAAGGCCTAGCACTGTTTAATTTATTTTGTATTAAAAGTTAGTTATTTGCTATCATTTATATATATTGTTTGGTAAAGTGTGTGTCACTTAATAAAACAGTAATTTGCATTTAAATTGTCAGTGTTAAAGTGCTTTTTAATGTTTACTCAAAATGTTAACTTAGGGATTTTGAGTTAGTTACCTAAACATTTCGATGTAATCGGTTTCAACAAACGTTTTAAGTATTCGACATTCTGTTTTGAGTACTACTCAATTGACATTTTTTATTCATATTGGGGTTTAGGCAAGGCAAGGCAAGTTTATTTATAGAGCACTTTTCAACACAAGGCAATTCAAAGTGCTTTACAAAAAATGAAAGACATTAAGAAAAAGGCATTTAAAATCAGTCATTAAAAAGAAAACCTAATAAAATAAACATTAAAAGAAGAAATACATGGATAAACATTAAAAGAAAAAATACATGGATAAAAGTTACAGTGCAGTCTAAGATATGAATAGTTCAATTAAAAGCAGCGACAAAAAGAAAAGTCTTCAGCCTGGATTTAAAAGTAGTCAGAGTTGCAGCGGACCTGCAGGTTTCTGGGAGTTTGTTCCAGATATTTGGAGGATAATAACTGAACGCTGCTTTACCATGTTTAGTTCTGACTCTGGGGACAGAAAGCTGACCAGTCTAGAGATAATAAAAATATTTAAGTTAAATCTACCTGATTTTCATATCTACTGTGCTAACAAAATAGCTAGTTGAAGAGATATGAAAATGTTTAAGTTAAAGATACTTGATCTTTATATGTACAGTATTAACACACATTGTTAGTTTAAATAACTTAATATATCCATGTTTCTTTAACTTAAAACAATATGTTTGTGTCACTTAACAATTACTAGTAAATAGAACTCAATTGATAAGATTATACTTTAACTTAAAAACATTTAAGTTAAGGTACTCAAACATTTTGATGTAATCGGTTTCAACAAAACGTTTGAGTTCTATTAACTTGTCAGGTTTTACAGTGTAATACCAAGCCTCTGAATTAGCCCTGAGCGAAAAAATGCTAACGCACTTAGCACAGAACTCACAGTAGAAATACCTTATTACTTATCGGAGCTGCACAAACAAGAAAGCTTTCACATGAAAGCTGAGATTCCACAGATTCCAGAGGTATAAATATCATCTGCCACTTCCTCACAGAGCCCCTCCTCCAACACACACAAACGCGCACATGACCAATGAGGGCACGAGATAAGTTTGTGCACAGATGGAAGGCTGACAGGCAGGTAGGCCATCCAGTTATTTTAGCCGGGCCGGCTAAAATGATTGGTCGTGCTTATTACAGTGCCACGGCTTCCACAGATGACATTTTTTTATGTATTTATTGTCAAAGCATTTATTGGATACATTGCTATCAGGATGTTAAGAGCATTCCATGGAATATAACAAAAAGTGTTCCTGAAATAAATGACACATACCCCACCTTTAAGCAGTTTAAAACTTATACCGTAATTTGCCAAAGTGCTTTGTTTTGAACGTTCAACACTATAATAATCAAAAGGCGAAATATGAACGTTTTTTTTACTGATATGATCAAATAAAGTCAACTTTTCACAGTGTTTACTGAGCTGTGTGGGGTTTCTTAAACTTTACACATGTTTGAATGGTGATAAACACAGTGATAGATGAATGCCTAACAAGGTTACAATAAATACAACTGTATTTATTTTAAGATCTTTTCATGCCTATTGGGATTCATGTCGATTAATACTGTGAAGCATAAGTTTCACTTAACTTTTTTGTTTCAATTCCAACCTTGGTCACAAAGAATACATGTTTATCTGTTGTCCACGTTCATAAAGCATAAAACAATACATCAGTCGGATTCTCAAAGTACTGCAGTCTCTTTTTTATGGTTGAGAACCACTGCTCTAGATGTAGGATACATACTATAAGTGGAGGGATACATTGTTATTCTGGGTCAAGGTACAGCTGACGGACACAAACCACATTTTGTGTCTGTTTTTGTCTGTGCCGTTATATTTCTGATGGATGTTACTGAGAGGTCCAGATTGGGATGAGCTGCACACGCTCCGATTCAGTAATCAGAGAGGAAGGACGAGTGTGAGGGGAAGAAAGAAATCACTGCTTTACAGCTGTGCCGTGTTTCTCTGTGTGTGTGTGTGTGTGTGTGTGTGTGTGTGTGTGTGTGTGTGTGTGTGTGTGTGTGTCCAAACCCATGTGTGTATATCTACCTGTATGTGTATTGCTCAAAGTAAACAGAGCCAGCTCTACACGTCTCCTATAAAACACACACACCTCTTCTCTCTCACTACCTGTATCTGGGGATTTTTGCATTTAAGAGACCTTTCAGAAATGACTCTGAACACACAACTGAAGGTACTCCGGCACTCTCCTGCATATAAGGCAACAGAAACACATCCTCTTCTCTGTTGTTTTGGCTCTGCCCTCTCTTTTGGAACCTGTAAGAGTATCATGCCAACCTAAAGGTACAAATGTAACTTCAGACCAAAAACACTTTAAAAACAACATTTTAATTCATAAATATAGTCAACCGGCTGGTGGTGTCACAGAAAATGTCATTGGATCACCCGAGTCAGTTTGATTTATCGGAGGGAATTGGAGTTATTTGGTGCTAGCATTGCGTAAAAAAAAGAAGTTAGAATATTAGTTGGAGAGCAGTTTGATGAAACTTTACAAGAGAATGATCCATTCACATTTTACATTGAACTTTAGTGTTAGAGATGTGTTTTTGTGGTTTCAGTTAACTCAACAAAGCACCCACCACTGGTTGTCTCTTATTATTCTTATGGACAACCCCTCAGCTGTTTTTTATTTTGTCTTTTAAAGGTGGGGTAGGTAAGTTTGAGAAACCGGCTCGAGATACACTTTTTGTTATATTCCATGGAATGCTCTTAACATCCCGATAGCAATGAATATCTTAAGTGCTTTGACAAAAAATCCATACAAAAATTTCATCTGTGGAAGCCTTAGTACTGTAAAAAGCATGACAAATCATTTTAGCCGGCCCGGCTAAAATAACTGGATGGCCTACCTGCCTGTCAGCCTTCCATCTGTGCACAAACTTATCTCGCGTCCTCATTGGTCATGTGCGCGTTTGTGTGTGTTGGAGGAGGGGCTCTGTAAGGAAGTGGCAGATTTTTTCCGGTTGTGTATTTTCAAATTCTAGCGCACTCGAGCTGGTTTCTCCAAAATTACCTACCCCACCTTTAAGTTGCTGCTCTGAATTAAGTGAGTTCATGAGGTTTAAGTCATTATAAGAAGATGTTTTGTATTGTCATGCTCTGAACACCTTGATAGATATTCTGACTTGTTACATGCAAACTTTACATAGTGATGTCACTATTTTCAAGAAGTAAACAAAGGAGACCAATGGAGGAGTTTCTCCTCATGCTACACCCCTCCACCAAGCTTTCATAGGCCTGGGCCACTAGTTTCTCCATAATCTGCTGACAGATAGACAAACACACAAACAAACACACCATAAATATACATTTCTTTGCAGATCTTAAATGACCTGGATCCAAATAAAAAAATGTAAAAGAGATATAAGTCCCTATATTTAGATCATAATTGATCAGGTGGTATGATTGTGTTAAGAAACACTCCGTCTTCGCTGACGACCTTCGTTCAGCTCTTTTTGCTGCACACGCACGCACGCGCACACACACACACACACACACACACACACACACACACACACACACACACACACACACACACACACACACACACACACACAGGGATCTACAGGGATCTACAGGAATCTCTCTCCTCCCTCAATAAAGACAGATGAGTATAATCCCAAATTAATATGCAGTTACAGAGGGGTTTATTTCCCAGAATTGCCCCTTGACTGCGTCCAGCTGGAACAGGAACACACTTTATCAGGGCCATAGCACCCCCCCCCAAATACAGCTCCTGATCGGTCAGACTGCACCACCATGGTTATTGGTGGAAATCAATGACGATTAAAAGTAATTCCCTCCCCTTTATTTAATCCACTCCGTGTAGCCTCTCCTCTCGCTGTTAAAGCACCTGCCGGCGCAGTGATGTCATCATCATCAGAGTCTAATGGAGTAATCTTCCAGAGCAGGTCTAATATCAATGAGAGCTCAGTTATCTGCATACACAATCCATTACCGGCTGCCCCATTCTTCACTGACCAACAATATTGAATAAATCAGTATAGTGGTGCAAACTGTATTAACTCGCCATGGGTTAACATATTATGGGCTGAATACAGTTCAGCTGGAGGCATCTCATTATGGGCTGGACCGGCATTGTTGGCTGTCAAGCTCCAGCAGCCGGTTAGCATCACTGAGACTGTGCTGCATGCAGAGCAAAGGATCACTAGGAATAGCAGGGTTCTTCTCTCAGTGAATTTAGCATCTTCTTTTAACCAAACCGGATACATTGATATTTAAAATATTGATATGTATTGTCTGGACACATTGTGCAAAGCAGGATATTCAGAAGAGATTTTAATCTTTATTAAATCACTAAATAGGGAAAACCAACGCTTTCATTTTAAAGTGTCACATTTTGAAATGAAGAATGTTGCTCATAATAAATAGTTAATACTAATGTATAGGCTTGCTGACCTTAATTTAGCTCTGTCATTTTCCCACTCCTGTTCTGTCATTTTATTTTTCAGTGTGGGACAACAACATCCAAATTGGTGTCTGTGTACATTTAGAAAATGAATATATACATATATATTTATAAATATAGATACAGGTCCTTGTATGCATAATACCCTGAAGGAGTGGACATCACACTCTCTGTCACTCTTTCTCAGACCTTCCTCTCTCTGTGCTCCATGCTCTCACTCCTCCACCTCACTAATCCTTCTCTCTCCCTCTCACCCGCTCATCCTCCCTCCTGCTGGGATGTGGTTGCCATGGAAACATAGGTCTACTTTTCTGGAGTGGTACTCAGGCTAAATGGCTGAAACTGGAAGTAAAATGTGTGCGAGTCTTTGTGTGTGTCTTGGTGAATGTTTAAAAGCACCTGCATGCTTGTGTCCTTGCCGTTGAACCACTTGTAGTTGTGCTGTGGATGATAAAGGAAACAGACAGAGTTTACACTGTTTGCCAGGTTATGCAATATAATGGCCTGGAAGGCAGCTTGTTCCTTCACATCCACATATAAAAACTGTTTACTTCCTTTTGACCCTCCCCCTCCTTCATCTCTCATTTTATTTGCCCATGTGGTATGCTAACATTAGCCTGCTGAGGACACCAGCTACTTCTCTCCTGAGGTGAGATGTGAGTCAGCCATGAGCAATAGTAGAATGTTTAGAGAGCAGTCAGTGTATTGCATCCCCACAGTAGGAATGACTCTTCATATGGAGCTGTGCTGACTGAATATGTTGAGGTGAGTCAACACCTAATAGTCTGCGTGTATTTTTGTTAAATACTCCTTGAGTCTTTGCTGTTGCTGAGTCATGCTTTCTTTGTGCTCTGCACTCCCCTGACATCACCTGTCAATCACTTGTCATTAGCAGCAGTGTGATGTCTCACTTGTGCTGATGTCCTCTTGATGAACTTTGAGTGTGTGACGCTAAGTCTGCTGCTTTACTCTTTATCCACAACCATCAGTGCAGCTGCTCATGTCGAACTGTTTCTACTCTTAAACGCCTTTTACAGTCTGATGTAGAGAACAATGTTTAGTCCATGATGTGAAATAACACAATAATGAAGAAGCCGAAAAGCTTGGTTACTTCCACAAGCAGTGAATCCAGAGAACCTGATGATGAAATGTTCTGCAGACACTGTAAGGCACACCAGAGGAAAATTATTTTAAAAGACTTTATTTATTTGGGTATTTATAGTTTAAAAACAGAGCAGTTTAGCGTCACAGTAGGGTTTTTATGAGGCCAGAGAGTCATCTGGGTCTATATAGACATGCAGTCTGCATACAGGGTATACATCACTCCATCATAAAGGACCAACACACACAGAACAAAAACAGGTTTTTATTGTTTCACTTAGTTTGGCATCACAATGTTTTAATCATTTTAGTTGAACGCCTCATTTGAGTTTAATTCAGTGATCTTTGGAGAGCTAAACAGCACCCCACATTTTCTAATGTATGGAGCACCTTCTAAAAACTAATAATCAGGCCTTTAATGTTTAAACAGAGTTTAAACTTCTCTAATGAGCAGTTCTTCACCTGACTCAAGTTACTTAACATGTGTTCGTTATGCATTACCATGCACGTCTCACAGAATGTACTGTATTATTACACTACTGCTTGGAGAGAGATCAGTGATACAGTCAGGAGGAAGTTCATTTCTTCTAAGAAATGATCAAATTACAATTAAGATACAACCAGCCATCAGTAGTTCAGAATGTGTGTGATCCTGCACTGGTTAGCACAACATACTTTATTTTGTATCAGTAAAGCAGAAAGCATTATTGGCTTGCACATTGTTCACTCTATCTTGACACACACACACACACACACACACACACACACACACACACACACACACACACACACACACACACACACACACACACACACACACACACACACACATCAGTATGTGGGTGTGTTTCTGTTCTGCATGTGTCCAGTAGGTGTCAGTAGCACACTGTGTATGTTCCTGCTTCTTTTTTCCTTAGCATACACACACACACACACACACACACACACACACACACACACACACACACAAACACACACACACACACACAAACACACACACACACACTCAGTATGCAGGCTGATGACCCTGGCAGCGTCCACCAGCTGACTCTCAGTTTATTATCCTCTCTAACAACACTCCTCTCTTCTGGACAGAATCACTACATGTTACATTTTGATGGAATATTTCGCCCGTGCTTTCCTGCTCGGTATCATTTCAGTCCTGATATGCTGTTGGTCGGTCCTTGCTCAGGTCTCCATGGTAATAATCACAGTGTGTGTGCTTGTTGCTGTTGACGGTAACATTAGTCTCCACAGGAGTCTGACTGTTTGTGCCTAATGAACAGGACGTAGCGGCTGTCAGGCTCAACCACCCGTCCACTCACAGTAACACTCAGCTACCCAGCTACATTATATATATATAATACACACACACACTTCCCAAAGGAAGCCTGGCACTACGCAAGAGAACAGCCTCCACCTCCGATGTTGCAATTGTGTACAAAGGAATGTGTGTGTGTGAATGGCAGCCTATTGGCGTGGTTATTAAATGCATAAACACATTTCTTTGTTTGAACGCACCAGGATTTTTCTTCCTTCCTCCTTCTGTCTCTCAATCTCCCCCCCCATCTCTTTCCCTCTTTTTCCTGCCCAATAATCCTGGATCCTTTGAGTGACAGTCGCAATTTCCTATTAAATCTCTCAAATCCTCTCAGCTGTCATTAAAATTCTTATCATCCTTTGGAGAGACAGGGTGGGGGGGGCGAGGAAAGGGACAAACATGAAAGAGAGAGCGGCGGTACAGATTTGTCTTTGATTCCCCCCAATAAGCAGCTGATGTAATAAGATTTAAAAGCGTGCTGCTAATGAGGCTGAGACAAAGGGTGGATAGAGGATGTGGAAAGTGAGCGCTGCGTCTCAGGGATCCTGCCCACTCGGAATATTCCAGAATCCTAATCCCATCTGAAAAGTTATTAGTCTATACCTGTGTTTCAAGCTCCTTCTTATCTCCCATTCAGTTCTTTTAACCATCACCATATTTAATACTTCCTCCATTTGACCATTTTCAGCTTCTGAATATTCCTATAATTACATGTCAAAGGCTGCACAGATATCAATGCCGTATAGAATCCGTGCTGCCTGAAGCCAGGAGAGCGTTCTGCTGCAGGCGGCACGCAGGGCACCAAATAATCCATAAGGAAATCATTAAAATATGAATAATAATAATATTTTTCGGGGATTTTATATTACTTAAAACCAGCCATTACCGCACTCATTAAAACAGGGAAAACATATCAATGATCAAATATTATTGAACATAAAAACAAATGTGGAAACAGAAAATATTATCCAAATAACTCCGGGGACCTCCCGAATACAGACACAGTTTAAAAAGTGCTTCACAGAGCACAAAGGGAACAACATAAATAATAAACTAAATAATAAGATATATTACATACAATATAGCCTTGTGCACATTGTCCTTACCGTCAGAGACATTTAATAATGATGTTTAGTTAACACATCTTCATAGGGATATTCTAATGAATGTCTTTTTATACAGACAGTTAGTAAAGAGGACTGTGTGTGTGTGTGTGTGTGTGTGTGTGTGTGTGTGTGTGTGTGTGTGTGTGTGTGTGTGGGGGGAGACTTTGCATCACTGTCCATCTTCAGGTGTGCACAAGTGCTGCTCTTTTATCTGCAGCCAAATGTCATATTCAAGAAATGTCTAAATGACATATGATACAAAGGAATATCATATATTCAGAAAGACAGAGACATTCCTTTGTTACAGCAGCAGTGTGTTTAGACATCAAAATCTGAAAAAGTTGGATAAAGTATAGACAAAATAAACTGCGAATTACAGTAGAAAGGACATGAACCACAAAGAATGCTCAATATAAAATGTATAAAATACCTATATCTTACAGTAGCAGAAACAACACAGGGGAGTATGTTGTCTCTTCTTCGTGTGTACCAGGCGTGTCGCTGACACATGAAGTACCGTTGAAGTTTAGAGTAATGCGAGCAAATGGAACCGTGTGTTTTTGGTGAAATTGATGAGATGCAATTCATAAAAAGGCTATCAGACAATAAGCCTAGTGTAGGGTTTGGAAACATCCAGCTAAGCACTGGATAATTAGACAAAGATGCAAAAGTGGGATAACTCAATTACCAACACACGCCAACAAAGCACTCATTTCTCTTTATGGACAATTTGCAATCAGCGTGAACTATATTCAATGAGCGTCTCGGCAAGCCTCCCTCCTCTGGAGAACGAAATGACACAAATCCATATTCAATGTTTGGTAATGATTTAATGATGAGGGCTTTGCGTGCTGCATGCCATCTTATGTTGCAATTGACCCACTCAATTTGTCCCACATTCAGCCCCCCAAATCTCCACCTCGAAAGACGAAGGGGGGGTGGAAGTAAAACAAAACCTCAATAAACAAACACACACGCATGCGGTCCCATTCTGATGAGCTTCTCTCATCCTAACTGCATCTAAATAAAAAAGGACACAAGTGATTTGTACATGATGTTGAAGCGTTGTGGGGGTGGCAGCCTGAACAGCTGAGTGATTAAAGGAGGGGGGGGGGGCGAGCTGCCAAGGCTGCCCCACCTTCGTTCACCCAGCTCAGCTTCAGAACCATTCTTCCTTTCCTCCCACATTGAATGGTCCAAATGTGTCCTCCTCTGTCCCTTTGTCTTGACCTCACCTGCTCCAGCATCACACGGCGCTGCCCTGGCTGCTCAGTGTCGTTGAGGGGAGCTAATAATCCATAATTTACAATAATACTTGTTAATAATTAAGGGAATTGGAGCGTTCTGAGAACTCCAGCACAATTACCCCCAAAGCCAGCGCCGCGGCGGCAGGCTCACTCTGCGGTTGAGCAGCTTTATTACAGAGTGGCAGAGAGGAGCGAGACGCAGAGCCGCTGGGAAGTGGCCTCAGACTGACCTGCAGACGGAACTCGGGCGGTGGGATTACCGCCTGTTAGAGAGTGCGACTGTGTGCTTTATTCATGCACAACCTCTGATATCTGTTTTCATAGAAGAGCAGCAGATAATAGGAGACACGCTGGCTGTGGCTTCATGTGACAAGCAGATTGTTGGGATCCGTTGGAGCATTTAACCCAGAGCGCTGCAATGACATTCCAAATCATATTTGACAGGCACAGTTGAAGGGGGTCCTTGAGCGAAATTTGATAGGCAGACAGACAAGGGAGGTCCTCTGGTTGGAGCCTGACAGGAAAACAGAGAGGCCGCCTAATGGGAGAAGTCTTACCTATCAGGGGCCTTTTGCCGGCTTTGATAAGCACAGTGCATCTGGAACTCTGCCCTGTGTGAAGCAATCAGTGTAGCCATATTGGACTAATTAAGTCCCTTAACGAGCTTTGCAGGGATCCGGTGACAGAGCGCTTCCCCCCTCCCACCCCACCCCACAGGAGCGACAGGAAGCCAGCCTCCACTCTCATCTCACACCTTGGAAGCAACCCAAGGTTTTTGAGTGGCCTCTCTTCCTCTGACTCACCAGGGTCAGGGGTCAAGCATGCCTCTCATAGGCTGCATCTCAGGTCGGTTATTTTCATTTCCTCTGTATCACCGGAAGTTGATTTGTCTGCGCCATCTTGAGTAGCGTCCCATGGCGCTTATTTCTGCCGGAGGACCGAGGATCGAGGAACGATAATGGAGGAGCGATAATAGAGGAGCGATAATGGAGGAACTACTAGACCATCCTCCGGTGAAATCCTCAAATACTCGCCCCGCCCCCTTACTGTGTATCACTCACTGATTGGACGATGCAGTGCATGCACTGATCTGTTGCTTCTTGACATGAAAGCAGTTTAACAGCGGAGTGAGGAAAATACATGAAACTCACGGGACTCACTCCTCAGTTTATACTGTGTTTTGTTTCAATTTATGTATAATTTATTTACAAATATGTGATATATCTGAACAACAAAGTGGTCAAAAATCATTTTATTCATTTATTGGAAACATTTATTGGAAAGGACGTCCCATTGCTCTTAAAACTCATTTCCCTGCTTCTCGTGGTTTCCTTGCGTCTCTCCATGCTTCCCTGGTGGGAGGGACGCAAGGATTCCATTTAACCAACCTGAGATGCAGCCATAGTCAACTCCTCTTCCTTCCAGCCCTGGCACCCCATCCTACCCACCTCCTGATCCCGCCTTCTCGACTGTCTGCTGAGTGAATGGAACTGATTTGGCAGCTCTCCAGGTCTAAAGGTTTGACTTGAGTTTCCAGCCAAAATCGCTGTGCTTAATTAACTTGTATTTTTTCCCTGTAATCACATTTGACACACAACCCCCCCCCCCCCCCTCCAGCACACCCTCGCACATATCTGTCAGCTTTTTCTCACTGTAGGCTTCTGTGAATATCAGTACCAACGAGGGGGTCTGCATAATTAGGACGGAATGCAGCATTTATAGGTGGCCAATGACATTTAATACATATAAATCAGTATGCCCGAGTGAAAAATGTCTCGTAATTTTTTGTACGAGCTGCAACACATCACTCAGCTGTGTCAGCACTGCAGAATAAATTGCTTACATAGGGCCGAAGGGCCTCGCTCATACTTAAAAAGGAAAAGGTTTAAAATGAACATTGTTTCCGTGCCTCGCTCCCATCCGGACGGCTCAGTATGCAGTGTCATTTAAATGCGAACCCCGGAGAGGGAAAGAATGGGAAAATAGATGCAGTGAGTGTGTGTGTGTGTGTGTGTGTTTGTGTGTGCGGGATGGATGAAAGGAAGAAAGAGGCGAGCAGGAAAGGGAGGAAAACCAAAGTGAAAATGTGAGAGCTGTCGTGCATGAAATTAAAAGATACCTCCAAAATACTCCTGCCTGCGATGCTTTACGCCACCCCCCCGAAGTCTCTGAGCCTCTCTCTGTTTGTCTGCAGGGAAGGCAGATGTGAGACGGTGTAACCTTTAAGGAATGTCCAAATCGATAAAGCTCTCCAGTTCCCCAGATCTCAGCACTGCTGTTGCCTGGAGCTAAAGGCTCGGCTGGATGTGGGATATTTGCTCTGCTGCTCGTTTTGTTTGAACTGCCTGCTATTGTTGCAGGGACGTCTCTCCCACAATCCCTCTGTCCTTGTTTTGGTTTGTACTCCCAAGGCAGACTGCCTGTAGCCATGAGTAGATATAGGATCCAGCTCCGTGCTCTCACTCAACCACCGGGCCACATGAAACCCCCCGAGGAGATGTCTCTGCTGCGTAGGACCAAATCTGGTCACCTAAAGCCCTTTACAGAGGTGGGAGAAATATTCAGATCTAAAGTAAACGTAGAAGTACCAGATTGTAGGAATACTCTGTTCCAAGTAAAAGTCCTGCATTAAAAATGTTACTCAAGTGAAAGTATAAAAGTATTCTCATCAAAATATAGTGAAAGTAGCGACAGTAAAAGTAGTCGTTGTGCAGAATAATATATATGATATGTTTTATAATGATTGATCATGAAAGTGTTCTCAAAGCTGGTGAAGGTGCAGCTCGTTTGAATGACTTTGTATACTGCAGGGTAGCTTGTGGATTTACTCCAGGTGGAACTAAAGTCTGATTTAACACTTGATTATATTTCACATCATTCATCCAGATCTGTAAAGTAACTAAAGGTATTAAATAAATGTAGTGGAGGTAAAGTACACCATCAACCTCTGAATTGTAGTGGAGTAGATGTACAAAATAGCAAACAATTAAAAGTACAGGTCCCTCAAAATTAGTACAGTATACTTGCTTTTTAAGTTTTAGTTGAAGAATTTGTAACTTTATATTAACATTATTCCGGAGCTGTAAGCTTTTATTAAATGAGACTACGAAGGTATCTGGACTCAAACTTTGTTGACTTTATCTTTTTGGTGGTTTTTGACCGTTGTTATCTTTCTTATCTGTATTAAATATATATTTAATAATTACTTTTATTTAAAAAATACCCATGAATAAAAGACTTGCATAGAAAAAAAGGCATTTTGTACTATAATTACCTTTATACTATAATTTCTGGCCATCAGAAAGGCTGCAACTTTTAGTAAATGTTATTATGTATTAAATAGCATTTTTCACCAGTATTGCTGTACTCTTTGACTGTATTAAAACATTTGTAGATTTTTCCATTACCATAGATATTATTTGACAGAAGAATAATAACTCAAGGTCCACTGACTGGCTCTGGTGGTTGAAAGCACTATTAAGCTGGTAAAGACCAGTCTATGGGAAATACCTTGACTTATAGTAGAGGAACAAACCCCCCAAAAAGGCTTTAGTTATCGAGATACCCCTACCCGAGGTAGAACAAAGCACAACCATGTTTTTTCATTACTATAATATCTGTAATATATTAAACGGATTGTTGTATAAAAATATTTTACTGCAAAATAAAATATGGTTGATGTATGGAACCTTCCCATAACCGAAAATAGTGAAAATGTAAGCTCCTCTGAAGGGGGCAACATGTCAACATTATCACGTGTATATCTGGAAATAAGGATCAGAATGTCACCAACTTTGGTTTATGTTCAGGGTGAGGCAAAGCATACACTAAAGCACATTTGTGTCCATCTTTGTAAAATATACAATCAAACACTGATACAATTTAGGCGGAAATGAAATTTGAAAGGAAAAATCCAAAAGGTATGTTTATTCTTTTCTGTCATTATTAAAGTTAGGAGACCAATCCCCAAAAAACCTTATTTATATGTACCAAAGAGTGTTATCTTATGATAAAAGTTGGTTATTTGACTATTAGGGGCAAAAAACAAGATTTAATATAATTATTTTTATATAATATATATAATAATAAACCCATCTTTATCATTCTTAATGCATTTATCTTTATATTTAGTTAATCTTTGAATTAACATGGCGATAGGCCTACTGTGAGCCAACAGGCTTGCATGACAGCATTTTCACATGACATAAATGAACATTTTTGACTGAACAAATCAAACATTAGTTAAAATTAAACCATAAATTCAAAATACATACACAGCATTTAGTCAAATTTGCTTTATAAAGTCTATTATTGTTCTTACATTTAAACCAGGTATATCAGGGAAAGACATTTAGCCTATAGGACTACTTTTTATCATTCCTAAAATGTGCCTTAACATTAACATACATCAATGTTAAATATATACATAAACATAAATCCTACAGAAAAGTAGAGATATCATAGAATGAGACAGAAATTACATTACACGAATGCAAGCACATTAAACAGCGTTTAATATTTAAAGTAGAGATTTCGGCACAATGAATGGAAAAATAAAAAATGAATCATACATTCAAACCTTAATGAATCATCAATTATATACAGTTACAAAATCACTCAACATTTTTTCTAGTGTGCAACTATGCTGTCATTCACACTTCCGTTAGCGCACTCAAGACAGTCACAGGAACAGAATTCAGTGCATGGCAATCCAGCTGCAAAACAAAGACATTTCTTCTGTTGACTGCATTTGTTGTCCTTGCAGTAGAGATTTGTTAAATATCGCACTTTTTGCGGTGCTGCCGCTTTTTCATACATCACTGGTTGCATGACTCCCTCCATCAACCTCCAACCTTTCCCCACAGGACTCCAAGGCACTGTTTTTTTTTGGTGACTGTGGCACCAAACAGCAGTTTGGTACATGGCTCTTAGTACGTGTTGCCTAAATGAATCTTCAGTTGGGGAAGTTGAGAGGCAGGCATGTCTGAGTTGGATGCCAGTACATACCTCAATTCATCCAGGCTTGTACACTGTTGCCCTTTCTGATTCTTCTTCTGGCCATACAAAATGAGTGCATAATGTCGGGCCATAGGTAATGAGTCCGGCAGGATTCCTGTCAAACCAAAGTGTCTTAGATCGTTCAGCTCATCCTCTTTCTTCTGCATTTTTGTGAAAGCAGTTGATTTTCCAATTTTGAAAAAGCTGCTTGTTGTATCACACCCTGTCAGTGCATGGCAAGCTGGGAGGCACTGGCATAAGGCTTTCCCTAGCTTTTCACAGATCATTTTGATGGGCACAAACCTCTCTTTGCCTGTTTTGCCTTTGTGCATCAGGACTAAAGCTGAGCCAAACATGCTGCAACTTGCATAATACAACAGTAACACAAGGACATCGGTATTATCGCATTTGATGATAACTCTTTTGTATGTCTTTGCAAGGTGGATGGCATGTAGCACTATTCTGGTGTCTGCCTCTTCTTGGTCGCTCATCAAATCCACTAAGCTCTCCACCCTGTCCTTTAGGATGATTTTGATTTCTTCTGTATCTTCAAAACCTCCAGCCAAGATGATCGTCTGAGCCTCTGTGAGTCTACATGGACCAGTACGGGTTATGTTTCCACTGCGACTCAAGTGTAATTTGGCACTTTAGTGTGCCCTGAGATCACATGTGTTGGTCCTGCATCTCCAACTGCTCCACGTCTTTGTCTCTCTTGTTGCTTAATGGAGTTTGGGTGGTCATATCGGTCAAAAACCATGGCAACACAACAGATTTTTCCCTCTCCTGATAGAAATGAAAATATTCTTTTGAGAACACGTTCCGCAAGGTCGTTGAATGTTTGCAAACCTGATTCATTCAGACTCTGAATTAATGCCATACCATCTATGATGTATGCAGATGGTCCTCTTACATCAGGTAAGTGATATTCACTTGGCACAATTTACTCTAACGTTTTGGCTAGGTCAGCCTTCGAGGTTTTTCTCATTCTGCCATCATCATAGAACAAAGCAGGTGGTACAGCAGCTAAGTCATGAGACAACACAGTTTCCATGGACACATCTCTTTGGCTTGAAACGGCTAAAAGTCTCCTGAAAAGGACCTCTGAGTCCATGTGATTCTGTCCAGACTTCTTTTTGGATAGTGGTGCTTTCATATCTGCAAAAGTGACTGAGCATTTTCTTTTCTCTGGTTCCCAGAAACTCTCTGTTCTTGTGTCCTGTGCAAGGCGCTGCTCTATGAACAGTTGACTTTGTTGTTGAGCATATTTAAGGAAACAGGGCAAACCTTGTGTCACCTTCACAGAGGCAACTTGACCAGTGACAATGTTAACAAGCTCTGCAGGAACATTATCAAGATCAAAGGGGTTTTGGTTTTGTTCGACAATTTCCATGATTTTTCTTATGTCTGTCTCATCTCGATCAGTTCTAGAAGATCCATGCTCTTGATGGGTTTGTGGGCCTTGGTCAGTTTTGCCACAAAGATCTTTCATTGCATCTACATACTCTGTTGTCACATGCCGTGTCATCAACCATCTTGTGAGAGCCCCTTTCTTTAATGTGAGACCAATAACTCCACCTTCACTCTTGCCCTCACGGTTGATCGTTTGCTCCAGTGCCTGGTCAGTTGCAACACAGTTGAAGCTCCGCTCGTCAGACCGCCGTGCAACAAATCCACCTTCTAGCAAGAACTTGTATGACTCTGGTTGCTGTGGCTGAAGTGTTCTCATTTCCTCAAGATAAATAGGTACATACTTGGAATAGTTGTTTCTTCCAGCAGCCCTAAACCACGTTAAAACTTCCACCATACAGTTCAAGTGAAGTTGAAAGTCTGCATCTCTCTCTGCGCGCAGCATTCTCAACATCAGGTCAACTCCTTGCATGAATGTGAACCAATAAGCAAAGTTGGGGGACTGCTTACTTCCTGCTGCTGAAAAAATGTGAACAGACTTCATTATTTCATCAATGTGTTGATCTTCTATTTCTTTGACAATTTGTTGTGCTGATGCCCTGTTTTTGGCATGGAATGAATGTTGTACATCCTTCAGCTGTTCCAACCTGGAGATTAATGACTCCTGTCCTTGTTGTTCTGTCCATGACATCATTGCTTTCCAAAAGAGTCGAAAGAAAGCTTCTTGGATTATTTTCAAGCTTCGAACGCCTCTTGAAAGCTGTTTGCTTTGGAGCATTTGTCGAGCAGTGTTCTCACCATATACGTTAGACTCAATCAAAATTGAGAGCAGTCCACCATCTCCATAGAGCTTGCCAATGCTTGCAAGATATGCCATAGTAATATGCATGCCTCCCAATGGCATTGTTACCTTTCCATGAAGAGAAGATGGTTTGCTCCACATGATCTCCTGGGCTTTGCTATAAATTGCAAGGTCTGCAGTTACGAGAATATGCTTTTGCCCCAGTTTTGCAGAGAGTTGTGTCAGACGAATCAGTGCTGTGTTGATAGTGGAATAATCAGTTGGTGGAGCTCTTATGCTAAATGCATGTATCGAACAGCAACGACTGGAGATGATTTATTTGTGATGAATGCATTAAACGCAGACCATGATGGGACATGCTGTTCTCTGTCCTTGATGGTCCGGGCCAGCATCCAAAGTGTGTCCCTCTTTCCAGCTGCAGTGGAGATGTCACTGTTTGCATTCAGAAGTTGAGATGGCTCTTGTATGGCTTGTGGCTCTGGTCTGACGGTTGGTTTTGAGTATCTATACATACATTAAGTACAAATTATTAACTTGTATCATCATACATCAACAAAAGAAATAATTATAATGTATGATACTTCATTGACTAGACATTGAAAACACAACGGTCAACATGTTCATCCTACCCGTGTAGCTCTTCTCCATCTACATCATAGTTGTTCAAGGCAGAAAGGGTCTTCTGTGGAATCCTGGCAAGACGTTGTGGTTCTGTTGTGGTCTGACCTCGCCTGTATATAACTGTGGCCATTGAATGAGTGGTGTGCTTTCCATCAAGAGTCTCCTCATTTTGATCAAAAAGGTCTATTGCGGCATCAATCATTCCATGGTCCAAGATTCCAGAGAGGCCAGTGGGTATGTAGATGTCTTTGTTCCTTGTGATTTCATCAGCAGAGACAGATGTGAGAAACTGTCTAACTTCATTGTATGAAACACCGTGGCCCAAAGCATTTAACTCATTAAGGAGTGCCTTGCTTCCAAATTCATGGTGAAAACATGATGGCAAGACCAAGTGTAATGGGGGTATGAATCTGGCGGCACTGTGCGATGATGTCTTGGCAGATTGAAATTATACGGAGATTTTTCTTTGATGAATGCTCCTCACATGTTTGGACAGTTGTATGTGCATTTGTATCCACACACCAGTTCATAAAGTCATAAATAATTGTGGGTACATACTCTTGAGATGAACGGAAAGACAGAAGTTCACTGCTCACATAAAAGCCATGGTCTTGCTTCACTTCTGCCATGGCTTTCCTCAATACACCTGCTGCCATGTGTAATATCTGAGTTTCAGACATTGTTGGGTGGCATTCCAATTACACTGTATCATTGTCATGTGTTTCTTTTTCTTTGAGTAGAGCAGCCTCCTTCATAGCAAGGCCAACGGGTATATTGTTTGAGCAAACCAAATCAGATTTGCTGGTCGTTCCACAAACACAAGTTTGTCTTGGTAGCGCTTGAGCAGCTTCTGCTTCAACTTCCATGTAGCATATTTAGATGTGTCAGTGGAGAGCATTTGGAGGTTGTTGAAATACAATTCTGTGAGGGAACTCAGTGATGTAACGGTCATATCCTGAGATAACAATGTCTGATACATTTCCTTTATTAGTGCATGGAAGGCCTTTTCATGGGTAGATTCCTTTCCTCAAATGTTGGATTTTTCACAAAGGGCCTATGTTTTTGCAATAGTGGTTTCAAACAGATGATACAGTTTTTGCTGTTTAGTATGTCCGGCTTAGCAGCTGGTGGTTCCATCTTGTTGCTCCAGATGGAATTTCATAGTCTGCAGATAGAAATATCACATTCAATATTACTACACTGCTTATTTTCCTTCAGTCTTAGAGTCTACATTAATAATAATGTTTGCCATGTCTTTATTGTTAACATATAAAACAGATATACAACTATCTTAAGTATGATTAATTTCCTCACTTCAGCATTAGGCTATCAAGTTGGTTTCAGCTGTGGAGGGGAGCGCTAGTGCTAACATTGATACAAACAGAATATATTAAAAGGTAAATTGTTCTACAATTTACCTTTTAATTCATTAAGTTTCCCTGAAAAATAAAATATAGGACACAATTAAAAACATTTATATGCAAAGTCTATAATTACTACAATTTAACATTGATTGGCAGTTGGAATAAACTGACAGCTAAACTCAAGCTAAACTTAGCTAGCTAGCTAGCTAGCTTAAATTGATATAAACAAAATATATTTAAGGTAAATGTATCTACAATTTTCTGTTACGTTCATTAAGTTTTTCTGATAATAAAATATGGGACACAATTAGAAAACATTTATACGCAAAGTCTATAATTACTACAATTTAATTTTGATTGGCAGTTGGAACAAACTGACAGTTAAACTTGAGCTAAACTTAGCTAGATAGCTTAACAAACATTAAGCTGGTTAGCTTGCTTTATGTTTGTTTATGATATTTTCCCTTTTCTGTGTTTGACAAAAGAAGATCTTACCGTCAAGCTTCTCAGGAAGGATTCCACACTTTATATTAAGCAGACAGACTTCTGGCAGTCTTAGTCTTCTTAAGTGTATGGGTTACTGAAGACGGAATCAACTGACGCTGGCTAGAATGAGGTGTGTGTATGTGTGTGTGTGTGTGTGTGTGTGTGTGTGTGTGTGTGTGTGTGTGTGTGTGTGTGTGTGTGTGTGTGTGTGTGTGTGTGTGTGTGTGTGCGTGTGTACATCAATTCATTCCCCAAACTGTTTTATTATATGAAACAGTATTATTATATGAATTGTCTATTTTGGCTTTTTTTGGTGATTGGTCTCCCTACTATGTGTATATATGTGTGTGTGTGTGTGTGTGTGTGTGTATGTATGTGTATATACATTTGTATGTGTGTATATATATATATATGTTAATGTTAAGGTAAATTTTAGGAATGAATCCTATAGGCTAAATGTCTTTCACCAAAAGAAAACAGTGCCTTGGAGTCCTGTGCGGAAAGGTTGGAGGTTGATGGAGGGAGTCATGCAACCAGTGATGTATGAAAAAGCGGCAGCACCGCAAAAAGTGCGATATTTAACAAATCTCTACTGCAAGGACAACAAATGCAGTCAACAGAAGAAATGTCCTTGTTTTGCAGCTGGATTGCCATGCACTGAATTCTGTTCCTGTGACTGTCTTGAGTGCGCTAACGGAAGTGTGAATGACAGCATAGTTGCACACTAGAAAAAATGTTGAGTCATTTTGTAACTGTATATAATTGATGATTCATTAAGGTTTGAATGTATGATTCATTTTTGATTTTTCCATTCATTGTGCCGAAATCTCTACTTTAAATGTTAAAC
Organism: Harpagifer antarcticus; assembly: GCA_902827135.1. NCBI lineage: Eukaryota > Metazoa > Chordata > Actinopteri > Perciformes > Harpagiferidae > Harpagifer > Harpagifer antarcticus. The sequence goes on from CADEHL010001526.1 coordinate 1,491,308, forward strand.
GCTGTTTAATGTGCTTGCATTCGTGTAATGTAATTTCTGTCTCATTCTATGATATCTCTCCTTTTCTGTAGGATTTATGTTTATGTATATATTTAACATTGATGTATGTTAATGTTAAGGCACATTTTAGGAATGATAAAAAGTAGTCCTATAGGCTAAATGTCTTTCCCTGATATACCTGGTTTAAATCTAAGAACAATAATAGACTTTATAAAGCAAATTTGACTAAATGCTGTGTCTGTATTTTGAATTTATGGTTTAATTTGAACTAATGTTTGATTTGTTCAGTCAAAAATGTTCATTTATGTCATATGAAAATGCTGTCATGCAAGCCTGTTGGCTCACAGTAGGCCTATCGCCATGTTAATTCAAAGATCAAATGCATTAAGAATGATAAAGATGGGTTTATTATTATATATATTATATAAAAATAATTATATGAAATCTTGTTTTTTGCCTTAATCTATGGTCTGTGTCCTTTCGTTCATCCATTTACACCTATAGGGCCCATTCTATTTGTAAGTTTGAAGACCTTGCTGCACTAGCAACCTGTTAGGGGCTGGTGACAGAAGAGGTTACCAGCCCCGAATAGTCAAATAACCAACTTTTATCATAAGATAACACTCTTTGGTACATATAAATAAGGTTTTTTGGGGATTGGTCTCCTAACTTTAATAATGACAGAAAAGTATAAACATACCTTTTGGATTTTTCCTTTCAAATTTCATTTCCGCCTAAATTGTATCAGTGTTTGATTGTATATTTTACAAAGATGGACAAAGGTATTGGTACAAAATGTGCTTTAGTGTATGCTTTGCCTCACCCTGAACATAAACCAAAGTTGGTGACATTCTGATCCTTATTTCCAGATATACACGTGATAAGGTTGACATGGCCCCCTTCAGAGGAGCCTATATTTTCACTATTTTCGGTTATGGGAAGGTACCATACATCAACCATATTTTTTTATTTTGCAGTAAAATATTTTTATACAACAATCCGTTTCATATATTACAGATATTAAAGTAATGAAAAAACATGGTTGTGCTTTGTTCTACCTCGGGTAGGGGTATCTCGATAACTAAAGTCTTTTTTGGGGGTTTGTTCCTCTACTATTAGGCAAGGTCCATTCTAACATTCAAGGTAGAATAATGTTTCCATGGCGACCATTTTTTCACATTAGTTTTCATTCCTGAACAGCAAAACCTTCTTATCTGAAAGGTATTTCTTATCTAAGCCGATATTTAACGTCTTCGTCCAAAATGTGATCTTGATATCTGATGGTTTCTCAGTGGTCTGCTGTCCAGCTGGGATATGTCTCCTCTCTGCTGAGGAGTAAACACATGCTCTCTCAGGATCTCTGAGGAGGAGATTTGTCTTCATCGACACAGATGTTTGATTACTGTCAAGTGAATACGCTCTCCAGTGAGGCATGGGTGGATGATGGGGGGGGAGAGATACACTAAAGGAACACCTAAACCTCTTTCCCACCAAACCAGTTCCAATTTTAGTGCTTTTCTGGAGCTTAACTGGTTCTTCTCTGTATATCAGAATACCTTTATTAATCCCACAGAGGGGAAATTTGCAATATAGTATATAGCAGGGGTATTCAACAAAAATTCAACGAGGTCTCGTTAGAGAAAATCTCCCCATGCAAAGGTCCGGAACATCAAAATGTCTAAGTTGCTTTATGAATTAGTGTGATATATATTGAAGTAGCCTGTAGCTTTATCAACGTCTGCATGTAATCAACAACTGACTGCCAAATAAAGAAAGTACAATTCATAAACAACAATATTTTTTGTCAATGAACATTGAACTATACAGTAAATACTGTGGATATGTGTAATGTTCCCTCAGGCTGCATTTAAAAATAAAATAGAGAAAATAAATAAAATAGCTTTTGAAAATATGTGCATCTTAAAAGTGCTTAATTTTAGATAAATAAAATAAAGTGTAGCAGCAGCTTGAGTTTCCCTTTTTCTTTGTTAACCGTTTCACATCATGACTTAACAGTTTCAGCCGAACAATATCAGTCTTTACACATCATAACAGTTGAACAGTTTCTCTTTCTTTCCCTCTTATATTGCAGTCCCTCACTCACTTTTTTTTAATTCAGTGCGAGAATTGAGCTGGAGTTTGTCCCGCCAGGAGTTTAAATCTGGGCTGAAATGGTGTCAGGACCATTCTCATACACACATGCAGGTGCTCATTGGTTAGCCTCGGTTAGCCTGCGCTGGAACGATATTTAGTTTTTTGATCCTGGTGGACTGATCATATTGGGCTCTGAGACTGCTTATTTTTTGTGACCTCAGTTCTGACTTGAGAGGGAATGTTTGGTCAAACACTTTGTGTTTTGTCTCATAGTGGCGTTTTGGCACTTTTAATGAGCGCCACGGTCTCTGAAAAAATGAGACACACTGGCTCTGTGCTCCCAGTGGGCAGGATGAACATGAATGAGTCCGTCCACTCAGGGTTAAAAGCTCTGTTCTCACTGTCCACTTTCCTCTTCTTGGAGAGCGCCATGTGTAATTATTTGTCTCTCCCTGTCTGCCGCTAACACGCCTGTTCACTCTCCGCTTCTCTCTGCCGCTGTCTCATCTCTCCTTCTGTGTTTCTCTCCCTGTATCGCTCACTCGTCTCTTTCGTCCCCTGTCGGCGGTGGTTAAAATATAATCGCCCCGTCAAAATTGAAATCCCCTATTAATGTATTGATTATAGGTCCAGGTCTGTATAGGTCGGCGTCCGGATCCGGACCGCGGTCCGCCTGTTGCCGACCCCTGGTATGTAGTATAGTACCACCACTTGTGTTTCCACCGCTCAGTGCCTGAATGGCGCTGCGTCATGACATCACCGTTTACGTCTGTGATTTTCTCCCCAACGCCACTCACAACAACAACAACAATGGGGGACTGCGTTGGGGTCAATGCTTGTGTTGCTTCATACGAAGCCAGATTAAATTAAAGAACGACTTCTCCAACGTTATACTCTTTCTCCAGAGTGCAGTGCTTCATTGTTTATTGATGTGGTTCAGCTACATTTACCGACTGCTGCAGTGCTGCTCGTCCACCGGAGTTTAGTCTACTGTTTAGTCTACAGTTTAGTCCACCGTTTAGTCTACTGTTTAGTCCAGCCTTTCCTAAACTCAGGGTCGCGACCCAAAATGGGATCCGGACCCGTTTTAATCAGAGCTGATGGCTGCGTTGCAAATAAAAAAAAATTATTATTATAACAATTATTTATTTTTTATTTTGAAAATGAAATCATGCAATATAGCATTGTATATTGAATGATTACATTTTCTAAATACAAATAAACAAAAAATAAAAGATTGTATTTGCAACGCAGCCATCAGCTCTGACGCCGCGTCCCTGCGAAAGTTTTCGCGCTGTCTGTTTATCATTCTCTCAATCTCGATTGTACATGATGGCAAAAAGACGATACAAAAACGAGTTTTTAAATGTTGTCTTCACAAAAGCTGTTAGAAATGGAGAAGAGCGGCCTCAGTGTGTTTTATATGGGGAGGTGCTCAGCAACGAAAGCTTGAAAATAAATAAATTGGACCGGCATCTCCAAACAAAACATCCTCAGCATCGGGTCGAGTCGAAGGATTTTTTCATCTGCAAAGAAGAGTCTTTCAAGAAGCAGTGTTTTGACGGCGGAAAAGTAAGTCACTCATTTTAATTATTTGTTTTGTGTGTTTGTGAGTTTGTCAGGGTCTGTTGTGAAATAGTTTAGTTAATGCAAAGTTGGATAAAATGCAGACTGAGCCCCGGAGCGGACCGCCAGCTGTGCACTCCCGTGCGTCCACTACGCGATCCCGTGCGTTCACTACATTCTGCAGCGGTGTTTCAACTTTTACTAGCCTAATATGTTTTTAAAACGGCCCGGATTTTTTTTTAGAAACAATAACCACCAGAAGATTAGAGGGAAAGTGACAGGCAGTATTAGAAGTATTCATTTCTCTCGCGTCCAGGAAGAAGTTTAAAGAATGAGAGACAATGAAAAGGGTCAAATTGGTTACTTTAATTAAATAGCGTGGTAATAACACAAATAGAAGGTAGTGGGAAGAGAGCAGCTGCAGCTGTCCTCTCGCAGTCGCGGCCGTGAAGAAGAGGCTGAGACATGTTAGTTCTTCCCGCTTGCATCTCCCCTTCGCTCCTCCTCTCTGGGGGCTGTAACGTGAGGTTCCGCCCTCCTTTCTCCAATGTCCGATATCGCGCATAACAGAGGATTTAGACGATGTATATTTATTGCATAACTCCACACACCTTTTCTCCTCATGGACTCATTCATGACTTTTTATTTAATGCATTTTAACGCTTTAATAGTTGCTAACGTAAAACCGGAAGTTAAGCTCACTGTTGATATCCGGAGACTTCTTCCGGTAAAGCTTTTCACAATAAACGTTAGCATCAAATGTTTTCACAATAAAACAGTTTTAAGCTTACTGTATGTTTAAACTAAATTACGTCATTAAACATTGATTTTAATTTCTTACAGCAGTATGAGAAGGAAAGCCGCACAGACGTGACTGCTGCAGTGTGATGCACATAGGAATACAATCTTTCGTCAGTTTTGAAGATCAATGCCGACATATCATTCAATGTCATTTTAGACTGATTTATACTGACGGCCATGTAAAGCGATCAGTGTTAATAAAGATACTTAAACTACACACTGACTGCAGGTCAACAGGGGCAGTACGATGCTGTTTGAAACAACCACTTTGGCACAGTTTTGGGTTGCTCATTTCCAGCAGGCTGAGTTCTCCTGCTTGGCTAAGATAGCAGTACAACTATTGATACAGTTTGGCACCACATACTTGTGTGAATCTGGGTTTTCTACTTTAGCATACCTGAAAAACAAATACAGAAACAGGCTAAATCCTGAGCATGACCTCAGATTGGCACTGTCAAAAACCCAGCCCAGAATAGATCTGCTGGTTGAAAACTTCAACCTCTAGCTCTCATTAAATGTCATTGTTATTATATTACATCATGTATTCAATATATGATATAATACCCCTTCTAGCATGTCAGATCAGAAAATATTGTAAATAAGTCAGTAAAGTTAATCAGTTGCCAAGTGTTGGAGTTTCTTTGTCTCTCAGAGTGTTTTACAATAGCTTTGTTCATTTAAAAGTGTTTAAAAATGGTGTGTACATGTTTTTGAGCTAGTGACAAACTTAATATTGCACTTTTGATCATTGTATAATTTAAATGTGATTTGATCTGTGATGCACTGCACTTCCCATGTTTTGTCATTGCTTTGATCCTTATTTTTTCTGGGCAAGCTCAAAGGGAAGGTTGTTATGGTGAGAAACGTAATTGCTGCAATGCACTTTTATAATTAAATACATATTTTCATTTTCATTTTAAATTCATGGTGTGTTGTATTCTGTTTATAAATGTAGATATTATGGAAAATCATGACATTTTGTGAGCTTGGGTCCCGTAGGACCACAACATTTCTGTTTTGGATCTAATGCTGAAAAAGTTTGGGAACCCCTGATTTAGTCTACCGTTTAGTCTACTGTTTAGTCTACCATCTAGTCCAGTGGGCGCCAAAGATCGCAGTGGGGGCGCCAGGCCTCAGATGATTTGAGGCCAAATATCATATTTAGACTTTTTTTTTTTGTATTTCTTTTTTTTTTTTTTTACATATAATTGTAAAGCAATACATGATTGTCACTAAAAGCCTTGTCTCTGCATTACCATAAAAAATTGTTATTAATTAATTTGAATAACAATTCAAGTTAGTAGCTATTAAAGGCATAAAAAGACAGAAATGTATAATTCTTTCTTTAATAGAAATGTTTCTTCTGCCGTAAAGTGTCCAAACCGGGCTTTTCTGGATAAGCGCATTTTTAAAACATAGTCATTGTCCATGCCGGTTTCAGTTGGATTATTCGTCACAGTTGCTCCGATCAGATCGGTCTCTTTTGAATCCACATAAACACATCGGCAAAATCCGGCTTACTTTGAGCATGTGTTTTAAACAGTTTAATCCCTTTGTGAATTGTTTCCACTTCCGCGCCGTCATTTAATTTCTTCATACAGTGGGAATCCAAATGAATTAATCCTGAGTCCAATAACCATCAAAGTCACTTCCAACAGGAGTCATTTGGGGGGGCTCTTGGGAAAAAAGTTTGGGAATCACTGGTCAAGTCTACCGTTACCTCACATTCACATCCGGCTGATCACAGGGCTTCACCATGCAAGAGGTACCTCGAGCTGTAAGAGCACGATCATGTGGAGCCTCCAGATGGAAACTCTGTCCTCAACAAAATAAATAAAGATCCATTTAAAGTCAAAATCACTTTTAAAATAAGGTACACAGTGACATTCTGCATTTGTCTTGCATCTTTTTGGACCAGATTGAATAAAGGTTAATGGTTCTTACACGCACTGACACCTGCGTGTAATAGCCATGAACATCACATGGTGGCTGTTTGTAATTCAGGCCTGTTCAACAATGTCCGTCCAGTCCCTCAAGCTGATTGTATTAATGATTCTGAGGAACTAAGGAACATTTATTTGTAAAAGTTGGGTAGGTAACATTTGGGAAGCCACTACAAATGGAATTCTTTTTGCATTATTTTGATGGTCATAATGACAGTATTTGGGAAGCCCACAATATGGATCACCTATTATGCAAAATCCACTTTTTCATGTATTTTATACATAAACATGTGTCACCTCTGTGTAAAGAGATTTTGAACGTTTCAGGAACAAAGATTTGCTCACTTTCAGTCCTGATCCATTTCTATAAAAACCTGTCTGAAAATGAGCTGATCAGTCACTTTATGATGTCATAACGATTTTTTGGCTTGTGTAACCATTAGCCAATCACCAACCAAGGTAACGCCCCCCGCCTTATCACCTGAATCTCCTCCTAGAGCACGATTGTGTTCTTTTTAACCAAATATCTCTCAGAGGGGCGTGGTGAGTGGCTCTCCTTATTTTCATCTAAAGTAACAGAAACAGAATCAGCACTTTGGAAACAGGGCTGAAACAGAGGGGTTTATGGGATGCTACAATGCATGATCAGTTTGGTATTTTGAGCCAAAGACTTCAGAGACATGTTTTGTATATATCTGAGACCTATAATAAAATAATGAAAAACAGTATAATATGGGACCTTTAATGTGTCATGTGAAGTTGAATTGACTTAGAATCTTTGGATGATAATGGTGTGTATTTGTGTAAGCAATGAGTAACATGACCTTTCATGTATTTGTATCATGCATTACATGGAAACATAAATTACCTATCCACTATTGTGTTTTTTTATAACTATCATGCGCATGCTTATCGGGGACTAAAGCCTATCCCACCATGCACTGGGTGAGACAAAGGGCAAACCCTAGACATTTAAATACAAAGATAAACTTGAATTCTTTCACTGCAGCACTGAACAGCTCCCCATTCCTAACACTTGAGATGCTGTACATGCTTGCAATTTGTCCTAATTAAATTCTAGTGGCCATATGGTCACTTGTGGGAACTGTTCTCTGCAAAGGAAGAGGCTAATTAAAACTTAAGAGTGGAATCCAGAGGCTTTTAGCTGCTAAACAGCAGATAGCGAGTGCCACACACACAGCCACAACAGCTCTTTGACCGTGTGCACTTGGCATGTAGCATGCTAATAGTTGCTAATTGGTTCAGATCAAAAAAGTACAGCTGGGGTTGATGTGATGTCATTTAACTATTTGGTAATAAACTATGTTGTTTGGACATATTCAAATTGTAGCTTTTGATGGAGCTAGATGAAAAGGGATCACCAACGGTTATGGAATTCATCCGGAAGGGAACATGAATGTGAGTGAATGAGAGTGAAAACAATGTGACCATGGGGTCGCTCATAGTGATTACTTGCAGAGAGAACTGGGAAATGGGTGAAAGCTCTTCATGACCTCCAACACCTCCCTTGAGATTTTGGTCAGGTTTGTTTGCTTGCTTTTCTTAGTACAATCCAGTATTTTTTTAAATGTTTATGAAACTTTGAACTTGGTGGATGGAGCATGGTCCAAACAAGAACCATTCAATTATGGAGCAGATCTGAATAACTGTACCAATAGCGTGGTGCTGGAACGAGTCCTACAACCCGGAAGTGAGTTAGTATTTTACCACTTCCGGTTCCCTCGTCGAAAGAGTCAACGGTTTTTTGAACATGTTTTTTGGAAAATAGCTTGAAATAAGGTCTGTGGTTGACACAAATTTAAGAGACGGATCACGATTTGTTCTACGACATTAAATACATCAGCAGTGAACCCACTGGTGATTTTTAAAGAGTTTACGTGTCTGAAAAACGATGGTTGTTAACAAGTGGCTGAATAGGACTACAGAAGTTGTGGTGGACATTGTACGTCATTGCGCCGAACACGTAAACACTCCCGCGTGTATACGTGGTTTGTTTGCCCCTGTTCTGCTTGAAAGCAAGTACCTGCGCTCTTGCAAACTGTTAAAACCAACGTTTCAACTTGTACAATTTTGAATCTGTATTTTTGAATATTGATTCAATCGATGCAAGTGGAACACGATCGTGAACTACGAGAGCCGGTGAAACTGGCGTGCGCCTCATTGCGCCACATTTGCACATCAGATGAGGCCCCCTCCGCAAGATGAGGCCCCACGCAGTTTGCGTGATCTGCGTGTAGGGAGGGGCGGGCCTGGGTCCAAGGCAACTCCTGCCTTGTCGTCATTTCCTGTCATCTTCTGCTGTTTAATTTGACAATTCTACTAATATCTGTTAGTCATTTAAACATTCCATAATAATCGTATTGCAGCGTCAATGATTGAGAGTTATAGACGGGTGTGTTTTAGCGTGTAACTGCACGTGTCATTCTCCTTATATTCACATTCACTATATACTATTAGCTACATGCTAATGGCTAACAACAACATCCGGTTCAGGAGGTCCATGGTGTCCCCTATATTCAGTCCGTGGGAAAACACTACTATATAGTGTATAGTTATATAGTATATAATATTATTTAAAGTTCCAGAAAAATATATAGATTTTATTTCTTACAGTAGATATGTGGAGATTATCCAGCTGAACAAAACGTGCATTCAACAGGTTTGGTTTGCATAGATCTTGTTTTTTGAAATATTCCTAAATCCAATGGAGAAATCCCGTTGCTTTTTGTAGAGGGAACCCTTGCACAGCTTACTTCCGGGTCGGCCTACAAAAATACATCATCACTGCACCACTCTATGATCAAAACAGGGTTTTTTTCTTCAACATTTTTGGGCGTTACTTATTTATTATATAAAATGGAACAGTTTTATTTCAAAAATACTTTCAAATTTAAATTCAAAGGCTAATGTTGTGCTTTCTACATCACAATATTTATTTTATTGAAAAATAATAAAACGTATGGTTCACAGTGAAGTGGCTAGAAGTAGATTGGATTTTAAAAAGCAGCTCCATGGCCCACACGGATAATTCGAGAAGGGTCCAGCTGCAGCTAGACGGTAAAAACAACGCCCCTACAAAATACTCCCACTTGTACGCAACACTAACCCTTACCCTAACCCAAATAGTATATAAATATATCTTAAAACTACAAGACGTTAATTACCTGTCCTGTACACTGTGCTCCATATTGGCTATTTCCGCGTTCTCTTTTTCTCTCAGCGTCTCACGTTTTGGGCGCACTCTCTTCAGACCATATTTGGAAGTTCAACTTCCTTCAACTTCCTGCAGGCTCAATCTGCAGCTGGGTATTATTGGATAATTCTGGGATCACACCAGGGTGGGCCACTATGTGAAATTATCAGCAAATCTGATGGTAACATTGTTTTAGAGCACACCTGTTCTAATATTAACTAACTAGCCAAAATAAACGGCTGTGAAACATTCAATACATTTTACTCGGGGTGTAACGTTTCACAGAATTCACGGTTCGGTACGGGTTCGGTACGGGTTCGGTACAACAACAAAAAGCAAAAAAAAAGTCCCAAATGCATAATTCCAGGTTTGTTGTTATTTATTTTTGAACAGTGGTGCAAGTTTCAGTTTAAAAATAAGGAACTCTAACATTTTGAATAATTAACTGTATTACACCGTTAATTGTGTGTGGTACCACAAACAGTATCACACACACTCAGATGGCCATATTATCTACAATGGCTGAAGAAACATTTCTGGTTTCATCAAGCTGTAAACTAAAAAGAATGTCTTGAAAATATTACACAATACATAATAAGAAAGTGTTTCAAGGATGCATAGCCATTGAAATATATATCCCAAAAGCTTCCGTTATTTATTTTGGTCTCGGCTTTCATGTCTATTGGCTTCTTAAAAACAGCAGGGATAAGCTGTTAAACTGCTGTTGTCTTTTGCCGGGCTCCGGTGATTGGCAAATCTGGGTGATGCCTTCTGATATGATTTAACATGTTTGGCGTGTGTAAAAGCATACCGCACCACTGTCCAACAACGCCGACACACCGTCCTCGTCCGATCCACCACTCGCACTCCATCGTTATTGTAGTCCACAGGGAACCAGGCATTTTCCCACACAGCTGATTTGTGTTCCCATTGTTACGCTGGTGATACCCAACTGTATCTCAGCACTACTCCATCCTCCCAGTTCCCCCCTCAGTCTCTCATCAACTGCCTGCATGACATGAAAGCATGGATGTCGTCCAACTATCTCAAACTAAACAGCAGGAAAACAGAGCTCATGGTTGTAGCACACAAGGCGCTGCTCCGGAAGGTTGGTGACTTCATCCTCGAGGTTGACGGCTGCTCCATCTCCCCATTTCCTGAAGCCCGCAACCTGGGTGTCATCCTCAAGTCTGTGACCAAATCGGCCTTTTTCCATCTAAGGAACATTGCCAGACTCCGACCGTCACTCTCGGTGTCGGTTGTCGAAACCCTAGTCCATGCGTTTGTCACCTCCCGCTTGGACTACTGCAATGGTGTCCTGTTTGGGGTTCCCAACAAAACCCTGGACAGGCTCCAGTATGTTCAAAACTGTGCTGCTAGGGTAATCACACATACAAAGCCGTGGCAGCACATCATTCCCACCGTCATACACCTCCACTGGTTGCCGGTCAAGTCCCACATAACATACAAAATCATACTCCTTACCTACAAGCCCATGCCCCCCAGTACCTATCGGACATCCTTCGCCCTCATGCCCCACCCCAGAACCTGCGGTCTTCAGACTTTGGCCTGCTTACCACCCCCCGCACCAAACGGGGACAGAGCCTTCAGTGTGGCAGCCCCCACCCTCTGGAACGCTCTCCCTGCGGAGATCCGCAACATCCCCACGCTTGACGTATTTAAAAGGGCCCTCAAGACCCATCTGTTTACTAAGGCCTTTGGCCCCTAATCTATTTGTTGTTTTGTCTGTCTGACTGGTTGTCTGACTGCCTTTTGTTTTTGTTATGTTTGTTTTGCCCCTGTTCTTCTTTGTAAAGCGACCTTGGGTCTCATGAAAGGCGCTATATAAATCCAAGCTATTATTATTATTAAATTAATATGTTTTCATAACAAAGGTTACCCGTATTCATACATTTTTTTATAAATATGCTTTTATCTGTGACTGGCTATACAGGTATAACATTGTCGCACAAGTAGTTATTTAGGCACAACTTTAGCAGCAAAACCCTCAGTGTACTAATTTGAGCAATATATATATATATGTTTTATTGAAATAAATCGTAAAAGGAAGACAACAACTTTTATCATCATGACAGCAGAGAGCGTTTAGGAGCCTCAGAGGAGCTGCTCTCTCAGAGCCAACGTGTCAGGGTGACAGGCCCCTGATTCTCATTTTCTGATGGGGGGGCTCCCAGTGAAGGCTCAGGGTAACAGGCATCTGGCCGATCGATGGCTGGGAAGGAAGATGAAGTATGGAATAACCGCTGACCATAAATATATGGCGGTGGGCCATATGAAGTATGCACACGCCACACCTGATGTATATGAGTGTGCAGGCTTGAGGCCCAGGCAGAGAGATTGATTAAATGTTTCTTTTGCCTCTGAGTGTGTGTGTGTGTGTGTGTGTGTGTGTGTGTGTGTGTGTGTGTGTGTGTGTGTGTGTGTGTGTGTGTGTGTGTGTGTGTGTGTGTGTGATGCACTCTGATACAGGCACACAAACACAGCCTTGTCATTTTGACTGAGAGCTTAAGGCTGTTGGGCTGAAATCACGTCTCTAAAATTGAAAACATCCTTAACTCAGGGGACCTCTCCTTCCTTCTCCTCCTCCTCTCTCTTCGTTGGGTGAGAGCAGTATATCTCCAGGCGTCATCACGCCCACTGGGATCTGTTGTCTGGACTGAGATTTAATTTTGCTGTGGACATACTTTAAGCCTCCCGTTGACTCTGTCCACAGAAATACACACACGCACACACACTCACACATAAAGGCCTCCTCACTCTGCAGGGCCTCTAATGTGTGCTCTGCATTATCTAATGGACGAATGTTACAGACCTTATACTGTATGCACAACATCAGGTCAGCTGTTAGGTCCTTGACATCTGATAGATGGCATCAGGTCACATTCACACATGTTTTCTGTATTATTCACAATTAGAATTCCTTTATCTGTCCCGCAACAGAGAAATGTATGGTATTGAGACAAGAGTAAAGTGCAGATTAAGTAAGAAGAGTAGACTTGCATGTTTTATAAAAAAGTATGCACACGTTATTAGTAATAAATATAAACACAATTAGTAAAAAAAAAAAAAAAAAAGTTGAGTTAAATGTAGAAAAGTCAGAATCAATATAGATGCTTTTTACTTTAAAGAAAATTCAGATTGAACATAGTAAAAAAACAGTAAATTATAGTGTCCGTCCAAATTTTTTTTTTTACTTATAGTGAAAACTACCCTTGGATAGAAGGTAAGGTAGACTACAAGCTTTAGGAATCCAAAGTACAACATATAATAAGTACCCTGTATCAAGATAAAACAAGTGACATTTGACCTTTTTAGAGAGGTTTAGCAAAAATAAAACACTTCTGGGGTCATTTGGGTGGATTTTCCATATCTCTGGCCCCCATTGGTCGATTTTGCTGATTGATCTCTCTTTCTAACCGTCAGAGCCAATGGAATCGAGGGAAAGTTCCCCATACACACACAGCTTACCAAATAAGGAGTGAGAGAGACGCGTAGCCGTAGAAAAACCGGAAGCTGCGCTAACCTCTGGTGGCTACCATTAGCAGCTAATTTTTATTCTCCGATTTTTGCATACAAATGGATTATGGATTATCAATATTTTATTAGAAAGCCCATGAGTTGAACCTCTGCTGTAGAGCAGTGGTGGCCTCAAATCATCTGAGTGGTGCCTCAGATGATTTGAGGCCAAATATCATATTTAGACCTTTTTTTTTTTTACATATAATTGTAACACAATACATGATTGTCGCTAAAAGCCTTGTCTCTACATTGCAATAAAATATAAAAAAGAATTGATTAATTAATTTTAATAAAATTAGTAGCTATTAAAGGCATAACAAGACATAAATGTATAATTTTTTCTTTAATAGAAATGTTCCTTCTGCCCGTAAAGTGTCCAAACCAGGCTTGTCTGGATAAGCGCATTTTTAAAACATAGTCATTGTCCAATGACGGTTTCAGTTGGATTATTTGTCAGTTGCTCCGATCAGATCGGTCTCCTCCATTTTGTAGATTATTTACGACTTTTGAATCCACATAAACACATTGGCAAATGTTGTATTCTTTGCCCCCTCACTTTGAGCATCATTCATCCATCAAAAAGTACGATAAATGTCACAATTATTAAATAACTTTAAATAATTATTTTCCCCAATATACGTTACTATGTTTGGATCAGATATGTGGGCAGGCAGTCAAGCAATGTGTAAAAAAGCCTCAACCCCAAGTGAGCTTGTAGTTAGCTGTAAACACAGTCCACAGACCAAAACGTCCCCGTTTTCCAGGCAAAGTCTTCAGTGGCCGGTACCCGGTTGAAACTCCGGAAAATGCTCCCGTTTTTGAATGTGCATTAAAAAACATAAAGCAAGGTAAAATAAAATGTTACATGATGTCAGTAAAAACAAGTCTATGGTAAAAACAGAGTAACAGAGTTGTGCCTGTTTGTAGTGTTGGCGTATTTCTTCTTCTACTACTTTTTCTTCTACCTCTACTTCTTCTTCTTCTAGTGTAATTCAATGTAGGCTACCTGCCCGCGAAATATATTATAAATATTGACATAGTACAACAACAAAGCTTTAAACGAGGTAAATTACGAATTTATGTTCTCAATCGTCAAGTGTGGGATTAGTTTAGATTAGATTTTTACTATAATAATAATAATAATATGTTGTATATGATATCAACCGTATTGGTACAATGAGTGACATCTAGTGACAGATTGTGGAACATTGATTCGATTTTTCGGTACCACTTTACAATAAAGAATTCATAAATAATTAGGTTATTAATTAAATTGTAAACACTTTATTAATCATTAAGAACCATTTATAAACCAGTTCTAACATAGTTTTCATACGTCAACACAGGCTCACTATTTGGCAAGATGACTAAGCCTTATATTGGCTAGCTTACTTCGTCTTCTTCATCAGCCAGCATCCTTGGTATCTGTTGTTCAGTGAGTTTATTTCCCCCCTTCAATCAATCAATCAATGTGTATTTATATAGCCCAATATCACAAATGTTACATTTGTCTCAGTGGACTTCACAGTTTGTACAGAATATCAGTATGACAATATGACACCCTCTGTCCTTAGACCCCTTCCATCTTGATCTTTCTTGACATCTCTTTATGACCATTTATTTATGAGTTACTAACATTTATAACTGCCAAAAGGGAGCCTTATTGTAAAGTGTAAAACACATTCCCATTATGAATGAGTTTCTAACATTTCTAATAAGGCTTAGCAGTACAGATAAATGTGGGCTCACTATTTGCTCGAGATACACTTTTTGTTATATTCCATGGAATGCTATTAACATCCCGATAGCAATGAATATCTTAAGTGCTTTGACAAAAAATCCATAAAAATAATGTCATCTGTGGAGGCCGTAGTACTGTAAAAAGCACGACCAATCATTTTAGCTGGCCCGGCTAAAATAACTGGATGGCCTACCTGCCTGTCAGCCTTCCGTCTGTGCACAAACTTATCTCGTGCCCTCATTGGTCATGTGCGCGTGCGTGTGTGTTGGAGGAGGGACTCTGTAAGGAAGTGGCAGATTTGTTCCGGCTGTGTATTTTCAAATTCTAGCGCACTCAAGCTGGTTTCTCCAAAATTACCTACCCCACCTTTAATTAATATATGAATTACAAACTATTCGTAAACCCTTTATAAGGGTAGTCTTATTGTAAAGTGCTACCGATTTTTCTCATGGCAGTTAGACTCTAGAGACAAACCAGGGGGCTTTGCTTTTTCAACCATTTAATGATGATTAATGATTCATTTTTCTTTAATCCTGACATGACTAGAGTAGATAGTAATTAAGTAAGTCAATCTGTATAGGAAGACGAGTTAAGGGATAGAGGAGAAAAGGTTATGGTATAATTACAGATCCTGTCAATTTATGAATTGAGGAAATCAAAGTTAGTCTGTTAACCAAAGTGCAGCCATCTAATAATGTACTATCTGTTATTAAGGATCAGAGGAAAAGAACAGAATGAGAGGGGTAAATCCGGAATAAAGAAGCAAAGAGATTGTAGAGCAGTGAGAAGGAAAGGAAGAAAGAGAAGACACGTTTAGGTCAGGATGGATATCCAAAAGTGATTGTCCAACAAGAAGGCTGGTAGTTCTGGCAGCAGCAAAGATATTGTGGAGGCCGAGCTTCCAGAGAGGGATTTAGTTCAGAGCGAGTTAACTCCACCAGCCAGAGAAGATGTCCCGGCGGCGGCCAGAGCATCTTGTTCCACAATAAGCACTAGAATGGGTCAACAGCCGCCTCCAGCTCCACCTTTTAATGCCACTGCGCCTGACGATCTTGGGACAGAGGGGCCAGCCCAGGTTATCCTGCAGTCCTACCCTGTCCGAATAATTAATGGACAAAAACACACCTTTACCAAGAATTGGTTTAATGGAAGAAAGTGGCTGGAATATTCAGTTGTGGCTGATGCTGCATTTTGCTTTCCATGTAAGTAGTATTAACCATGCCGCTTTCGTCTCATTAGTATGCATGAAAAAGTGACAGGTGACACGCCCCCAATTATGCAAATGAGCTAAGTCCCGCCTCCCCTCGCCTCCCATTGGTCGAGAGCCTTTTATCAGAGATATGTCCCGCCTCCCATTGTTTGAGACCCTTTGATGTGAGGGGTGATGTGTTATAACGGGTAGGTGTGAAAAGCCCCCCTGTGGAATGCCTTTGTTGTCTAATTCTTTGATGTGTTGATTAAGGTAGTCTCTTTGAAGTTATGCTGTCTGGTCCCTCAGGGGTTATCTAATCTAATTAGCCTTTGATGTTTTCCCCTTTGATGTTAATCTAGGTATTTTTATGAGTGAGACATGTTTTGTTGTCTAATTCTTTGATGTGTCGATTAAGGTAGTCTCTTTGAAGTTATGCTGTCTGGTCCCTCAGGGGTTATCTAATCTAATTAGCCTTTGATGTTATGAGCCTGTGATGTTAATCTAGGTATTTTTATGAGTGAGACATGTTTTGTTGTCTAATTCTTTGATGTGTCGATTAAGGTAGTCTCTTTGAAGTTATGATGTCTGGTCCGCTCAGTGTGCCCCGGCCTCTCCCCCCTTTTCTCCACCCCTTCCTCCGGCAAGGAGATTGTGGGAGGTGGAATTAGATGAAAATAGAAATATGCTCAAAACTAAATAAAAGACAGTAATTCCACTTACCAAGTCACCTTTCAAAAAAGAAAAATTGCCAAAATGTGACAACTTACTGCCATCCGTTCGAAGAGCCAATCAAGAAACGAATGCCACAGCTGTGTGTGGGTCAGACGTCTACAGCCAGAGATCTGTGCACAAACTTTTCTTGTGCCTCTTTTGGTCAAACAGGCTGCTCCCCCCTGCCTCTAAGAACAATTAACACACACACACACACACACACACACACACACACACACACACACACACACACGGAGTTGCCCCCTTTGATGTGGGGGGTTGAGATAAGGGATGCTAATCTATATGCTGATTAAGACACGGTGTCTGCTAAGAATGTTTCTTTTCAAGTTTTTGGGAAACTGTTAAGACAATACAATACAATACAACTTTATTTATAAAGCACTTTAAACCTCCAGACCAAAGTGCTGTACAGGCAAATAGATAAAACAAAGCATACAAAGAAGTAACACAGCTCAGCTCACACACCATAAAACAAGTACAAGTAAAAACAAAAAACAATTTAAAAGCAAAAAAGCAACACTGAAAGATGTTAAAACGCCAAATGTTAAAACGCTAAGGAGAAGAGGTGGGTTTTAAGAAGCGATTTAAAAGCAGGCAGTGTGGAGGCCTGTCTGATCTCCAGGGGCAGAGCGTTCCACAATTTGGGAGCTGCTACAAGGCAAGGATATATCTGTTTTGCAAAGAGGTCATTCATACTCATTTTAAAAGAGCTTATTTAGGTTTTAATTGTGATAACTAAGTTTCACTCTGTGGGGGGCAAAAAGACGCATCGTTAAACACCTGGATAAAGGACTCTTTAAAGCAGAGACATGGCAACCCCCTCAACATAATAAGTCCCGCCCTCCCCCTCCAGATCATTTAAAAGTGAGAACGCCTCAATGATATTCGTTGAAACACTAAACATGGATCTGAGAAAAAACAAATCTCTCCCCGCGAGTTGCAGCCTGGAGCCTGGAGGACCACCAACCCCTCCAACAATCTGGACCCCCGATCTCGACAGCTATATGGCGGGGATTGATATTACTGACTGGCTGAATATGTGTGAACCTCCATCTACGCCATCCGAGTCTCCAGAGGGATCAACAACTTGTCCCAATTGTCCCCCAGTAGGTCCTGATGTGCCGTGCTTTTGCCCTGCTCCAGTGAGGGATGATGCAGAACGTGTTAGGACATCGGCATTTCTGCATACGGTAAAAGCTGTCGTAGTTCATCTGCTAGATAGGGTCCTGCATTTGTACAGAAAGGAAAAATGTTATGGATGTCAAGTCGACCATCCTAGTCAAATGCAACACGAGTGTTTGTTTCCGACCGAAGAATACTATCTGGATCGTAACTATGATGAAGTGGTAAAGAGACTGTGGACCGTTCGTTTCATTCCAGCCATTCGGGACGCTCTACACCAGAGCCACCTTCATGTCTCGGAGAGGAGAGTCTTTGGAGCTACCGAGGCGATTCTGCATAATCTCAGAAACACCAGACTTTTTGAGGCTAAAATCGAGCAGCTTTACGTCCAGCTTATAGAGAACGACGAAACTCAACTGAAGAACATAAGAACAGCTTGGGACTTTTGGCAGCGATAGGAAGAGTTGTTGATACTTTACCGTTAAAGTATGTTTTTTTATTTTATCTGTTTTATTTTTATTTTACTTGATCTTGTGTGTCCTGCCTAAAAACCATGTTTATTATTCTCTTTTTTTTTTTATGTGTGACATATCAATAAAATGCGTTGTAAGAAAAACTGTTGTATTCATTACCTCGTAGGGGTTGTAACAGAGAACATGTCTGAGAAACGTGTCATGCAAAGGGTGTACTACACTCCTTCTAATCCAGGGAGTTTAGGAGGTGTGGATAAACTCCATAGAGCTGTACAGAATGAAATGGGTAAACAAATAAATGTAGAGAAAGTCAGAGAATATCTATCTGAGCAGGACGCATATACTTTGCATAAACCGGCCAGGGTACATTTTGTAAGAAACAGAGTTTTCGTACTCAGACCGCTACAGCAATTTCAAGCAGATCTTTGCGATATGCAGTCGCTCTCCAATTATAATGATGGTTTTAATTATTTGTTAACAGTCGTAGATGTATTTTCGAAAAAAGCCTATGCTCACGCATTGAAGAAGAAGACGGGTACAGAGGTTACCAAAGCTTTTGATACAATTTTAGCACACAGTCAGATTCCTAAAAAGATACAAACAGACGCAGGGAAAGAATTCTTTAACAAAGTTTTTCAAAACTTATTGAAGAAACGAGGTATTGCACATTATGCAACAGCTAGTGATATGAAGGCGTGTGTGGTAGAGAGATTTAACCGTACGCTGAAAACTAAAATGTGGCGGTATTTTACAGCTAAAAACACTCATAGATATATAGACGTCTTTCCTGAACTAATTGAAAGTTACAATAATAGTTATCATCGAAGTATTAAAATGACACCAATGCAGGTGACCAAGGAAAATGCGGCTCAAGTGTTTCGGAACCTGTATGCCCCCTCTGGCGTTCCTAAAAAAGCTGCTGCCAAAATGAACTTTAAGGAGGGGGAGCTTGTAAGGATATCCAAATTGAGAGGGGTATTTGATAAAAAATATGAGCAGAGTTATACGGACGAATTATTTACGGTGTCTGAATGCCTACCACGGCAGCCGCCTGTTTACAAACTCAAAGATTATGATGGAGAAGAGATCAAGGGGACTTTTTATGAGAAAGAGTTACAAAAAGTGAAGATTTCCAGTGACAAGGCTTTTCAAGTCGAGAAAATTCTGAAAAGGCGTGTGGTGAGAGGGAAAAAACAAATGTTTGTATCATGGAATAACTGGCCCGATAAATTCAACAGCTGGGTTGATGCAGGCGAAATCAAAGATGTATAAAAACAAACAGACTCAACGCTCAATCCTTCATTACAGCCATGGAGATAAACGAAGGGTTCTACATTACGCTGCCGTCCAATGCCAGCCTTGATGTATTTCAAAACAATACAAGCTCTAGTTATCAGGTAAACCTGGCACAACCTTTACACTTGGATGGTTCGTGGCAGGTCGCCATGACAGAAATGTCATACCCACACACCTGGTATAACATACCTATGGAAGTAGCCTATTTTGAATGGATAAAGAAACCAAAAATGGCGATAGAGACCAAGTTAAAGTTACAGATGTTTCGAAGTGGGTACTACAGTAGCATAACTCAGCTCATGGAGGAACTCGAGTCTTGCTTCAGAAAAATGGACTCTGATGTCAGTTTGTACTATAGTCCAATTCACAGGAAAATTGAATTTCGGAACGGGGGGCAATATCGTTTTCGCTTTACAAAACCCGTCGCTTATATGCTTGGGGTAAAACCGGACCAATGGCTCAAATTTGATGATAAATCAGCAGCCTACCCCGCGGATATAAATGCAGGAGTAACCCATTTGTACTGCTATAGTAACGTGGTCAGTCACCAGAGGGTAGGCGACGCTTTTGCTCCTCTCCTGAGAACCGTAGATATAAAAGGAACATTCGGTGACACCATCACCCAATATTTTAGTCCTGCGTATTACTTGCCGGTAACAAAAACACACATCGAGAATATACAGATAGAGATAAAAAACGATCAGAACGAACCAATAAAGTTTACCTACGGTAAGAGTGTAGTGAAACTTCATTTCCGACCTTCAAAAGCCAGACAATCTTTTGCAAAACGATGATTCATCACGACCCCCACCGTTTTGTGAGTTACTATGAAAATCAAGCGGGAGGCTCATTACCGGGTTTTTATGGTGCACCGGTGATGTACGGCCGAGGCATTGGCTCTATATTTTCGAGATTATTTCGTTTTGTCGCCCCCCTGGTGAGAAAAGGGTTCGCCATAGCTAAACCTCATCTGAAATCAGCGGCCAAAAATATTGCATCAGATGTTATCAGTAAGGCGGTCCATACATTTGGCCACCAATCAGATCAGGGCTCCCAGGAAGGAGCCGGTGGTCTGATGGTTCTGGCAAGAAGGGCCAGGAAGAGACCTCCAGGCAAACGGGTTCCGGCAGGTGTTAAAAAAGGAAAGCACTCAGTCAAAAGAAAATCATTAGGGAAAAAACACCCTCGGAGAAGGAACGTATTGGGGAGAGATATATTTTAGAGTGTTAAATATGGCTCTTTTACATCACAAATCTGCTGAATGCAGCATGGCAGAGCTGGATTTATTTTCTGCTCCCATGACACAGCTTTCTATCGATGAAAAACACTACACAGAGGTCCTTCCGTTGTCTGCCATTACAGAGGACGGACCGATTGAATTTTTCATCCCGGGGGATGGAGATAAATACCTGGATATGAATGATACCTTGATGCATCTCAGAATCAAAATAACCAACGCCGATGGGACTAATCTGGCAGCTGATGCCCCCGTGGCCCTCGTTAATTATCCTCTGAATACAATTTTTAGTCAATGCGACGTTATTCTAGGGGACAGGCTGATTTCTCAGTCCAGCTCGACTCATCCTTACAGAGCGGTGATTGAAACGCTATTGAATTACTCTGATTCTACTTTAAAAACTCAGTTCACTGCCGGCTTATTTTATAAAGACACCGCAGGGGCTATGGACTCTGTAGTGATCGCCAATGGGCCAAACAAGGGTCTAATAAAGAGAGCTATATTCACAGCAGAATCTCGAGAGCTTCATCTGATGGGGGCCTTACACACCGATATATTTTTCAGCGAGAGGCTTCTCCTGAACGCTGTAGATTTGAGAATCAAACTCACCAGATCTAGCGATGCCTTTACTCTTATGTGTGCAAATGACTGTACATACCGTCTAAAAATACTGGGGGCTTCACTTTTTATCAAGAAAGCCACCATCTCCCCTGCCGTGCGGTTAGGTCATGCTGCCGCTTTGATGAGAGGTAACGCCCTCTACCCTTTATCTAGGGTAAACATTAAAACATATAGTATCCCTGTGAATTCCAGAATATGCAACCAAGAAAATCTCTTTTTGGGTAATATGCCTAAATACATAGTATTGGGTATGGTAAATCATGAAGCCTTCACCGGGAGGAGAACGCTCTCACCTTTTAATTTCCTTCATAACGATATGGAATATCTGGCTTTGTGCCAGGATGGTAGACAAGTCCCTGCCAAAGCATTCCAACCTCAATTTAACCGCGGGTCCTCAGTCAGAGAGTTTTACAACATGTTCACTGCTACAGGGAGACACATGAAAGACTTACCTCTGAGTATTGACAGAGAGGATTTCGAACAAGGATACTCATTATTTGTCTTTAATCTCACTGCTGCGGAAGATGCTGATGCATTGTCTCCCATTACAAGCGGTAGTTTAAGACTGGAAATGAGATTCAGAGTACCGCTACCACAGACTACCACTTTAATCGTATATTCTTGTTTTGATTCGATTCTGGAGATTAATTCAAAATGTCAAGTGTTGGTAGATTATTACTAAGAAGACTAGAACATGAATAATCATCAATTGGACAGTCTCCTGCGTCACATGGTGGGGGACTCTTTTGATGGAGTGTGGGCGTCAGATCAGCTACCCCGAGTAAAACAAATATATAGATACCCTGTATACATGATTGTAAACACCCACCCCTCCCACATACCCGGAGAACATTGGCCGGCAGTGACTTTAGAGGAGGAGGAGGATGGAGTTGGAACATTCTTTGATTCTTTTGGATTTCCTCCGGATTTTAGTCATTACCCGAAAAGCATCCTACATTTTCTAGAAAAACAATGTAAAACTATTTTATACCACAATCAGCAACTGCAGAATGTCATGTCTACAGCCTGTGGTCAGCATTGTGTTTTCTATCTATGTAAAAGAGCGTCGGGGTTGTCTTACGAAAATGTGTTATCTCTGTATCAAGATGATGTGATAAAAAATGATGCTGCTGTAACGAATTTTGTGAAAAAATACCAACGGTGTGAGAGACGTCATAAAGACACTCATTTTAACCACAGTGTTTGTTCTCTACAAATGTTTAAAGATTGTTACAAAATGTAGAAAATAAAAAAGGTCTGAAGACAAAATTAATTCATGTGACTGTCTTTTATTACGAAAACAAAATATACTACAACTTTAGGGGGGTAAAATGTAACCAGCTGGGGCTTAATATTCTATCTTTCCTTATTCTTTTCTTCTTAAGCGAGGCACTCGGAGGTTCTCCTGCGGTGTCTGGGGTTCCTGCCACCTCCCAGCTGAGGGTCGTAGGAGATGATTCATTATTTCTTCTTCTTCTTTTTTTTCTGGGTATATTTTCTCCATTTGGCTCGCCCTCTTTGATTATACGATATTGTTCACGAGCGTGCAGGTTTTGAAAAGCTGTTAAAGGAATGTTGAGCTCATTCAGACTATTTAAAAAACCCCGCCAGCCTTTAGGCTCCAGGGCATTTGTTTTATACGGGCAGGATAAATGTTTAAATAAGTCTAACATGTGGGAACCTTTTACTGTTGTACCCTTTTCTACAAATTCCCCAGTCGGTGTCCATCCAGCTGTACTCGTGATTAATTTACTCATAATGTACTCGGCATTCTTACGGTAACGTATAGGGAGGTTTTGAAGTACCTCGTTCTGGGGCGGAGTGTAGCTCAAAATTGTCCAAATAGACACTGTATGCGTCAAAATCTGCTTGAAGTTCTGGCGGAATTTGTAGGAGGGTTCCAGGTCCTAGCTGTTGCAGGGGGGTGTTGAAAAGGTGTGAGTCTGGATGGTTATCTGAGGCACGGGGGAGGGCGGGACTTATTATGTTGAGGGGGTTGCCATGTCTCTGCTTTAAAGAGTCCTTTATCCAGGTGTTTAACGATGCGTCTTTTTGCCCCCCACTTAGTGAAACTTAGTTATCACAATTAAAACCTAAATAAGCTCTTTTAAAATGAGTATGAATGACCTCTTTGCAAAACAGATATATCCTTGTCTTAACAGTTTCCCAAAAACTTGAAAAGAAACATTCTTAGCAGACACCGTGTCTTAATCAGCATATAGATTAGCATCCCTTATCTCAACCCCCCACATCAAAGGGGGCAACTCCGTGTGTGTGTGTGTGTGTGTGTGTGTTAATTGTTCTTAGAGGCAGGGGGGAGCAGCTTGTTTGACCAAAAGAGGCACAAGAAAAGTTTGTGCACAGATCTCTGGCTGTAGACGTCTGACCCACACACAGCTGTGGCATTCGTTTCTTGACTGGCTCTTCGAACGGATGGCAGTAAGTTGTCACATTTTGGCAATTTTTCTTTTTTGAAAGGTGACTTGGTAAGTGGAATTACTGTCTTTTATTTAGTTTTGAGCATATTTCTATTTTCATCTAATTCCACCTCCCACAATCTCCTTGCCGGAGGAAGGGGTGGAGAAAAGGGGGGAGAGGCCGGGGCACACTGAGCGGACCAGACATCATAACTTCAAAGAGACTACCTTAATCGACACATCAAGGAATTAGACAACAAAACATGTCTCACTCATAAAAATACCTAGATTAACATCACAGGCTCATAACATCAAAGGCTAATTAGATTAGATAACCCCTGAGGGACCAGACAGCATAACTTCAAAGAGACTACCTTAATCGACACATCAAAGAATTAGACAACAAAACATGTCTCACTCATAAAAATACCTAGATTAACATCAAAGGGGAAAACATCAAAGGCTAATTAGATTAGATAACCCCTGAGGGACCAGACAGCATAACTTCAAAGAGACTACCTTAATCAACACATCAAAGAATTAGACAACAAAGGCATTCCACAGGGGGGCTTTTCACACCTACCCGTTATAACACATCACCCCTCACATCAAAGGGTCTCAAACAATGGGAGGCGGGACATAGCTCTGATAAAAGGCTCTCGACCAATGGGAGGCGAGGGGAGGCGGGACTTAACTCATTTGCATAATTGGGGGCATGTCACCTGTCACTTTTTCATGCATACTAATGAGACGAAAGCGGCATGGTTAATACTACTCATGTAGAAAGTTTAACATAGGGTGTAGTGCTAATGCAGACAAAGCCTTCACACAAACCGGCTTCTGTAATTGGAAATGTGCAACTTATAGCACCAAAGGTTTTCCAAGACATGCATCCAGCAAGGAACATTTGAAATGCAACGCTCTCTGGATCGAATATGGTGCTCGTAGTGCTACAGGATCTGAGGTCTCCACGCTTGTTAATGAGGGGCAACTAGCAAGAAATCGCCAATATTTAAGTGCGATCGTGGACATCATTGAGTTCCTTGTGTCACACCAGCAACCGCTCAGGGGGACGTTGGATGCTGTGGAGTCAAGACGTGGAAAGTGAACTGTTTTTGTCTATGATGGAATATACACTGAGGAAAGACCCGGCCTTAGCAAAGGCATTCAGCACTATTCCGAAAAATGCCACGTCCACATCACATTCAAAACGAAATAATAGGGAAATAGTGACCAGTGAAATAGTTGAAGAAATAGGAGACAGCTGGTACACTTTAAAGGTGGACGGGACCAAGGATCCAACAGGTTGTGAAAATGTGTCAATCGTGGTCCGTTATCTAAATAAGAACAAAGATATTCGTGAGAGACTGCTGGTAATGGCCACTACGAAGCATTGTGATGCCCTAAGTCTGACAGACCTTGTCATTTCTGAGCTAAGAAAGGAAGGCTTAACAACAGACAAAATCCTCAGCCAGTGCTATGATGAAAGTTGAGAGAGAATTCCCATATGTGCATTGCTTCAATTCAATTACATCTGGTGGTTATTCATGCCATGTCCTCAGAGAACACTCTGCAAGTCTTTTTTGATGTGTGTGACATGCTTTATCGGTTTCTGAAAAAACCAACCGTGTCGGCAGTGTACACAGGACAACGCCTGAAAAGGTTATTGGACCAAAGGTGGACCGGTCACCTAGGTACTGTGTCAGTCATAGTCAACAGTTATGACACTGTCGAGCAGTTCCTTGCGGAGATTGACAGCAGTGGCCTTCCCACCCAACTAAGAGTAGAGGCAGCAGGTCTCCTAAAAGCAGTTCAAGAGCCCCACTTCAAGTTTACTGCGGTTATGGTCCACAAAATCCTCGCCCTTCTGGACCCTCCTAACAAAGTCTTGCAGGATAAAAAAACTGGAGTACACTGGAGTGAAGGTTGTTGGATTGTGTGGAGCATCTCAGGAGTGACTCGGAGTTCCAAGCCATTTGGGCACAGTGGCAGATCAGAACCAGCAGCTCCTCCACCAATGAAGAGAGTTTGCCAAGTCCATACACACCTGAAGCAGTACGTGGTGGAGAGTACTATAGGTCAGCAGGACATAGGAAGTGAGACAGAGTGCAAGCGGCTCTTCTTCAGCACATTGGACAGTGTCATTGGGGAAATGAACAGGAGATTTCTGAACGAAACAGCCAGCTGGTCGAGGCGCTTTGTGCCCTTGACCCAGAAAATCCTCACTTCTTGGATGTGCAGAAGGTGACACCGCTGCTTGAGCTCACGAAAACCACTTTGGTGGAATCTGAGTTTGCTGTAGCTCGAAACTTTTTGCAGTCTGAAATGGCCCGCTCTACTGGGGATGTGTGGACCCCCACTTCCATCCTGCAGAGCTTCTCCAGGCCTCTTGCCGCTATGCCAACCGTGCTTACCGCACTGAACCATGGAGTGACTTTTGGGGCATCCTCGGCTACGTGTGAGAGCACCTTCTCAACGCTAACGAATGTCTTCAGTCAGCACAGACGAAGCATGCTGCACCCAAGAAAAGCCTGCATGATGCAATTGGCATGTGAAGCGGATCTCACAAAACAATTTCGGGAGAAATACTGGAAGGAGCGCTGATTCAGAAAGTTCAATAAGCAAACAAGGACGCTGCAATTTTACTGAAATAAGGTAAGATACAATTCTGCAGATTTATCTCGTTAAAAAAATGTGTCAATTAATTACTTTGCCAGTATTTTTCGTTGTTATGTGATGACCCCTACTTTACCTGTTGTGTGTGTATGTCCCTTTAACGTTCAGCACTGATTGAGTGCACCTGGCTGTCGGTACGGTCATGAGGAGTGAAAGGCCCGAGCCAGAGACTTGCTTGCTCTCTCTGTTGGAGGATTTGTTTTGGAGAGCAGCTACTTGACTTATGATTTTGTTTCCCTTCACCTTAGTTTGGCATTCAACACTTTTCACGACCACACAATGTTCACACACCCACACATACACTACTGATCTTACTGATTAACACATCCCATTGTGGTAGCTCTGTTTAGTTTAATGGTAATAATACATATATTTCCTGACATCGCGTCCGTTCCATGTTATGGCCAAGAGCCAGGCTGTGACAGTTGTGAAAAAAAAGTCGCCCCCTCTGATTTTTTAACAGCCCCCTCAGTCATTTCATCCTGGAGCCTGGCCTGTGGTGGCGCAGTGTCCCCGTGCTCTCAGGGACGAGGCGGTGTGTGGGCCTGCTGGAGGAGCCCTCAGGGTGTAGCGGGACTGATGGTGCATACAGCCAGTGACTGTGAACTCGTGTGTGCATGTTTGTGTCTTAAATAAAAATGAATGTGTCTGACTTGAGCTCTCTCGCCGGCTGCTCTAAAGGAAATGCACACACTGTTATAAAAAATCCTTACATCCTAATCATCCTTCAGCTTCTCCACAAACTCCATGATTACGCCCACATCTCCTGCTCTGCATGAGATGCAGGATATTGGAAAAGCTCTGCCATGATTTACAGTCTCTTCAGAAGCCCACTGTATCTGTGTGATAAATCTGCTGAGAGTATGAGAGAGAGGGTTCTCCGGTTTTACTCCAGGCTACAATGAAAACAGACCTCGGGATACATCAATAACTGCACTGAGGGAGCAGAATATTTCAGGGAAATTACTGAGATGTCTTTATATTCTGGGGATAATGGAAGAATAGGAGGCAGGATTGGAGAAGGAAGTGTGTGTTATATGAGATTGCAGAGAGGTTTCAGCTCCGATTATTAAATCAAAGAGGCCTCTTAAGCCCGATTGCCCCCGCCGGCAGGGGCATACACAGCAATATTGCACAAAACTGTGTCTCAGGGCTTCTTAACATTTAACAACATATTAATGTGTCATACCCACTTAACGGGAATAAACTCAGCTATCAGACAATATTTACCATTTTTAGCTAAACGAAACAAAAGGGTAACACCAAGCGTCTGAATTAGCACTAAGCGAGAAAATGCTAATGCACATAACTCACGGTAGCAATATTTTATACTTCATGCTATCTGCACAAACTAGATATCATATGAAAGCTGAGATTCCACAGATTCAATTGGTATAGGTTTCATCACTGTGCGACAAAAACTCTGATCGCACTCTGATTACTGATAATCCATCATAACATTTATGGCAATAAACGTATTTTTCATATAGAGTGTAACGGAGCTTTCGGTTTTGGGCAAAATGCGTGCGCTGCGCATCACTCATTCCTCAATGGTAATGTTTAGATGGATTCTATTGGCTCTAACGGTTACAAAGAGGTGTCAATCACCCAAATCGACTAATGGGTTCTAGAGATACGGCAAATACACCCAAATGTACCCAGAGGTAAACCTCTCTAAAAAGGTCAAATTTCACTTGTTTTGCATCAATCTTGATACAGGGTACTTATTATATGTTATAGTTTGGATTCCTAAGGTTTTTTGGCTACTATCCCATCATTCAAGGGTGGTTTTGCCTATAAGTAATATTTGTTTTGGACGGAAACTATAATTTACATATGTTCAATCTGAATTTAGTTTAAAATAAAAACATCTATATAGATTCTGACACTTCTACAGACAACTCACAGGTGTATCATTGCTCTGAGAAAAAAGATTATTCATTTACCCCTTGTAGAAGTGAAGATATAGTCATTAGTTCATGGGACCTGAAAAACAGGCTCAGGGCTTAACAGGTTAATGTTTTCTATGGCCCTTTCTCATTTCACTAATTTCCCCTCCTCGACTCCTCGGTCCTCCAGTAGTGACCTGGAAATGAATTTCAGCGCGCCATGTTGAAGGACATCTAATTTCTCTAAATGCACTTTCGAGGACCGAAGATCGAGTGTCGAGGAGGCTCTCTGGAGGAGCTATAATTGAGGATACACTGATGGTTCCTCCACGGATACATTTCCGGCAACAGTGATGTTTAAAAAAGTTGTGACGCACGGCCAGACCTCTCTCAGCCAATGACAGCTCTGCATGCATCCCCTGGATATGATTGTATTAACTGCTTTCATCGCGACGCAATGTTTACAGTGAGAACAGCTGTGAGGTCCGTGCAGAAAGCACAGCAGTGTGTATAATATATATCACTCAGCATGGGCGTAGGAAGCATCCTGAATGTGGGGGGGGACATTTTTAACGGGTGGGGGTACTCCCCCACGAAAAAAAAATAGATTTCCGGTATTCTAAACCTTGAGTTTATGTTCTAAAACATAATATTTGCATTTTGTATCATATGTTGACGCCGGGCTGTGTTTCAAAGCACTTGACACTCTCTGCCATTGTGTGTAAATAAATTACAATGATTTGAGGGTGCATTGTGGATTTACAGTTTGAAAGTGAGCATAGCCTATGATGGAGTGAGATCAGTCTCAATATTAATAAATGCACACAAGGATTCACAAATGTATTTCAGGATTTATATATAAATGACTCTCTCCACAAAAATATTTTCCAATGCACACAAAAATATGTATTGTTGTATATAAATGTAAAAAAATCCACAAATATAGGTATATTTCTGACATATAAATATTTCTTGTTTTAAGTAATGTAAAAGAAAACCACAATTCGTTATAATTTCCATAGTTTCCTGTTAAAAAAATATGCATTTGTCATTTCCGTCAGGGAAGTTTAAAAAAAAACAAACACAAATGCGGATGTTCACAAGAAAAGTAGTTTTTAAATGCCTATTTTTTGTACATTTATATACAACAATAAATATGTGTGAGTGCATTGAGAGATATTGTTGTGGAGAGTCTATATAAATCGCAAAATACATTTGTGAATCTTTCTGTGAGCATTTATTAATATTGAGACTGATCTGACTTGTAGGAGCAAACACAGTGGTGGTGGCTTAAAGCCCACCTCCGCTCCGTCCGTTAGATGAGCCTGGTCAGATTTAATAAAAGAAGTTCAAAACACCGGCATAAAAGTTATAACAATAATCTGATTTTAATGGTAAAAAACACAATACGAAATACAGAGTGCCCTGTAACAGAGCACTCCGGGCTCCCCGCTCTACTGCCGTGCGATACAGATATCGGGACCAGTCAGAAACAGGGGGCATTTTTGCATGAATAAACAACAGTATATATGGACATATTTGGGGCGGAGATGTGTGTCAGCTCTTCCGTCCCATTTTACTCCTAAGCGAATCAGAGAGTCCGTGGGTAGGAGTTGGGTCGGTTGCTCACTCCCCTAGGTGTTCTTACTGGTTGGATTCACTTTGGGTCGGGCCCAATACAGCGAATCAGAGTTCTGGGAAAAGTATTTTTCTTCTGAACAGAGCGTGAGAGCCTCGGAAATATACAAGGTCAGAATCACTTTTTATCTTACACCTGGGTTAACTCCTTTACTTTCCCAAGGAAGATTTCACACAAACTATTCCTTTCCAGACAATCAAACATTGTACACAGATATATTGGTGCTTGAGATTATATTGGCCCCAGAAAGAACCTTGACAAGAATATGTGTGTGTGCTGGTGAGGAGGTGTGTGTGTGTGTGTGTGTGTGTGTGTGTGTGTGTGTGTGTTGGTATCTGGGTCAGTGAGTGTAGATGAGCAAAGACTATGTGTGTGTGCTGGGAGAAGGAGGTGTATGTGTGTAGCAGGGTATCTGGGTCATTGAGTGTAAGTGAGAAGGTTTATATATATATATATATATATATATATATATAGGATTACTTTAAAACAGTCCCAAATAATACATGTTCACTTCAATACAGTTCAAGGTAATACCTGTTTACTTTAATACAGTTTAGAACAATATCTGTTTGCTTTAGACTCCATACAGATGTTAAGTTCACCTAGGAATGGTAGCATTGACTTGAATGTTCAAATAAATGTTGCCTTTCTGTCTATATTGGTCATATAATGCCCCTTGACTGAAATGTTTCCTGTTCAATATCCCCACTGATTTCCTTAAAATTCTGGGATGAGAGTCCACATCACAATTTACTCTAAACTGTCATTTCCCTTTCATCACTCACCTCAGCAATGGACCTCTCTCCACTGTCCCTGTGTTCTGCCTCTGACTCACTCTCAAGTACCTAGATGTCAAGAGAGGTGGTGAAGTGATCATTATTTATTGAGCAGTATACTCTTTCACATTGAATCATAACAAGTAAACAACAATGTAAAGACAACTGACTCTAAAGTAAGTCCCAGTCTGTGACATTGGACATTTGCAGCGGACCTGCAAGTTTCTGGGAGTTTGTTCCAGATATTTGGAGCATAATAACTGAACGCTGCTTTACCATGTTTAGTTCTGACTCTGGGGACAGAAAGCTGACCAGTCCCTGAAGACCTAAGAGATCTGGATGTTTCATAATTTAGCAGGAGGTCAGAAATGTATTTTGGGCCTAAACCATTCAGTGCTTTATAAACCAGCAGCAGTATTTTTGAAATATATTCTTTGACACACAGGAAGCCAGTGTAAAGACTTCAGAACAGGAGTGATGTGATCCACTTTCTTAGTGTTAGTGAGGACTCGAGCAGCGGCGTTCTGAATCAGCTGCAGCTTTCTAATAGATTTTTTAGTGAGACCTGTGAAGACACCATTGCAGTAGTCCAGTCTACTGAAGATAAAAGCATGGATAAGTTTTTCCAAATCCTGCTGCGACATTAGTCTTTTAATCATAGATATATTCTTTAGGTGATAGTATGCTGATTTAGTAACTGTTTTAATGTGACTGTTGAAACTCAGGTCAGAGTCCATGACTACACCTAGATTTCTGGCTTTATCTGTTGTTTTGAACATTGCAGACTGAAGCTCAGCTCTAACTTTTATACGTTCTGCCTTGGCTCCAAAAACCATTACCTCAGTTTTATCTTTGTTTAATTGGAGAAAGTTCTGACACATCCAGTCATTGATTTGTTCAATGCACTTACTCAGTGTTTGAATTGGAGCATAGCCTCCTGGTGAAATTGTTACGTACATTTGTGTGTCATCCGCATAGCTATGGTAACTTATTTTGTTGTTTTTCATTTTCTGAGCCAGTGGTAGCATGTAGATGTTAAAGAGAAGAGGCCCCAAGATGGAGCCTTGAGGAACCCTACATGTCATATTTGTCAACTCAGATGTGTATTTACCTATAGAAACAAAGTTGTTTCCGTCTAAAATGACAAATTATTGGTTTTGGCTAGACTAGTTTGACTGAAATGTTCTATATAATCTGATGACTAAAAAAGACTCAACAGTTTTCATTGACTAAAATAAGACTAAAATGCTCAGACTTTTAGTTGACTAAATCTTGACTAAAATGTTTACTGTTTTAGTCGACTAAAATAAGACTAAAATGCTCAGACTTTTAGTCGACTAAATCTTGACTAAAATGTTTACTGTTTTAGTCGACTAAAATAAGACTAAAATGCTCAGACTTTTAGTCGACTAAAACTTGACTAAATAAAAACAGGATGAAGGTGACTAAATATGACTAAAACTTAAAATAAAATGTAACACAGGACTAAGACTAAAACTAAATAAAAAAAATAGCTGACGAAATTAACACTAAACTGTATACTGGGATGGAAATTGCCTATAAGCACTCAGTAAGACATAAACACACACAAAAAGCTTCTGAATGATAAGAAGTATAATTAAAACATAATGCACATTACCATTTTGAGAGAGAGTACCGAAGTTAAAGAACTCAGAAAATAATCTCTCATCGAACTGAGGCTCCAGTAAAACACACTGACATGGACATCATGGTGTTTACATGAGCACAGAGAGATCGGGTTATTCATGTTCCCTGTTTAAATGATAAATACTAGTAACCTGGCATTTTGATTCCTTTTCTCATCTAAACTATTCAGTATTTGTATCTCTATCATGACATAAAGACGAAACTCCTCCGCCGCCATCACTGTTAACTGATATCAGCTGATGACTTACTTTCCTCTTCTTTGAAAAAAATGTTCTTATGTCCATGTTGTCTGGGGGAGAAAACATATCAAACCAAGAGATCGTCAGCTTTGATTTTCGCTGTATTAACCATTTCCTGAACATTTGGTGTGTGTGCCTTACCTCTGCTCCCGGCATCGCTTCATACAACAGATTTATAAATTATTATTATGGCCTCATTTATAAAGGGATATACGCTCAAAAAATGGCGTACGCCAGTTTCTACGCAATGTTTGCGATTTATAAAACCACACAAACTCTAACCCATGCGTACACACTAAGCACAAAAATGGGAGAGACGAGAAACTGCAACACCGCGTTGGCAGAAGGAAGAATGGAGAGAAATATGTGGAAATAATACCATAAATAAAATGTTACCTCTCATTTATCATATATGAGGAATTCATTTTCAAACATTGATTAAAGCCAATCTTAAAATGATTAACCTCTTAAGCCCTGAGCCTGTTTTTCAGGTTTCA
The DNA here is from genome assembly GCA_902827135.1 of Harpagifer antarcticus. Lineage (NCBI taxonomy): Eukaryota > Metazoa > Chordata > Actinopteri > Perciformes > Harpagiferidae > Harpagifer > Harpagifer antarcticus. The sequence goes on from CADEHL010001526.1 coordinate 1,524,681, forward strand.
GGCTCGAATATGCCACTAACACAACAAAGACTATATCTTCACTTCTAAAAGGGGTAAATTAATATTCTTTTCTCTCAAAGCAAGGTTACATCTGTGAGTTGGATGTAGAAGTGTCAGAATCAATATAGATGTTTTATTTTAAAATAAATTCAGATGGAACATAGTAAAAACATGTAAATTCTAATGTCCGCCTAAAAAAAAAACATTACTTATAGTGAAAACCACCCTTAGATGACAGGTTAGTAGACTAAAAGCTTTAGGAATCCAAACTATAACATATAATAAGTACCCTGTATCAAGATTGATGCAAAACAAGTGAAATTTGACCTTTTTAGAGAGGTTTACAAATAAAGTCCAGACGGACTCACCTCTGGGTAATTTGGGAACCATCATTTCCATTTGAACTTTTTCACTGTAAAAATCTTTGTATTACTTTGAATTATCACTATAGGTATTCATTCCATCCAAATACAACTGTTGTGAAAAAAATAAAATAAAAACATACTCTGTTATCCTCTTAGGCCCCACGGACCCGAAATATTTAATAAACTATGAATATTTGATATCCATATAACGGGACAAAACTCATTTAATTGATCTTTTTCATTTATGTTTTCAAAAAAAACACACAATGCTAACAGTGAGCCTCTGAATTAGCCCCGAGCGAAAAATGCTAACCTATTACTGCACCGAAAATCACTCCTCGCTCCCTTATTACTTATCCTAGCTCAGTGGTCGTCAACCAGTCGATCGCGAGGTTGAGTGGTTGAGTGTGGTGCGGGTAGTTTGCGGACCGTTAAAAAAAAAAGTAACAAAAGAAAGAAAAATAAAATAAAAATAATAATGTTTGAAAAATACGTTTTTAGATGTAAACCTATCATCCACCACCCCGTTAGCAGGTGCCACTTGATTGACGTATATTTGAGACACCTCAATAATATAATACATTAACCGTGCTTTTCGTGAACCTCATCATGACACAAGAGAGGATGGCAGGACTGCAATGTCCCGTGTTCAGTGAATGCAACAGAGGCAAGTCACCAAACCAATCAGAGAGTTGCATGGAAATACACGTGTGCTTGTGTCATTCAAGCTCGGCTCTGTGTTTGGCAATAGCGCATTTAGTGTGATGGAGAGAGAGAGGGAGAGAGGGAGAGGGACCGGTGCTAGCGGGGACCGTGATGTTAGCATCTGGTTAGCTAGCTGCACTAACGGACATAAGGAGCTGTTTCCACAACAAGCTAGAGGAGAGTCCTCCCCTGTCAAACTAAGGGGCTCAGTTGAGCTAAAGGACTTTCTGAGTGTTTAGAACGGTTTTGTCACAAATGATTCAAAAGATTATTTGCAAGGCACACCTTCATATGATCATTATAGTTATACAAACAATAAGAGAATAAATGAAAAACAGGTATGAAATACTATATGGCAGTAAAACAATAATACAGTTTAAAAGGGGAGTGATTTGTAAAATATCCATAAAGAAAAAGAAAATCTGTTTACAGTTCTGTTTCATATGGGTGCTGAGAGAGGTATCCATAGATCTCTTCATGTTGCTCTCAAAGTGCACCAGATTGATGCTTTCAACTTCAATATTTAAAAAAAAATCTTCCCGAGGGAGCATCCCCCCAGACCCCCCCTAGAGGAGGTGAGGTCCGCCCCCCACTTTACCCCTGCCTATATGCCGTGAGCTGATTATGGAGCCTTCATTGTAACAGTAATTCAGATGCAATTAGCCTATATAAAAGGCCTCAAATTGGAAGCACTGTCTGGGCCGTCTTTTTCACTCAATTCTGCAATAGGTAGATCTCGCCTTTCACTTAGGCCAAGGTTGGTGATCTTGGGCTTAAAAAGGTCGGTGACCACTGTCCTAGCTGCACATCCAACACATTGTTTATGATCGAAAAGACACAGAATCTAACGGTGCCCACCTAAACACTGAAAGATACAATCTCGCGAGGTTATCAACAAAAACGTACATCAAAACAAGTGGCGCTAGGTACTAACATGCGCTAGGCTAACGGCTTACCTTCCTCATTGTCTGGTCTAAACTGGTCTTCAATGGCATTACAACGATAAAAACGATGATGTAGTTAATCCATAGGTTAATATCCAATGGGGCTGTGTCCCCTTTGACATGTTCTGATAATCTATAAGCAATAAAACTGCAATTCGGTTATCTGCTGTACGCTCTGTGCTCTGTCCGCTCTGTGCTCCGTGCGCTCTGTGCTCCTGCAATTCCTGCTTCCTTCCGTAGTAAACAATAAGTAAAGTCTGCTGCGTAATGTACTTACGCTGGCTGGCATTCTTTATACTTTACCCAGGACCATATCTCTGGAACCCATTGGTCGATTTGGGTGATTTACACCTTTTTCTTAACCATTACATCAAATAGAATCGATGGGCAGTTCCCAAATCCACGTAAACATTACCATTGCGGACGTAATAGAGAAGCAAACGAAGCATATCTGAAAGTACAAGCCTGGACGGCAAAACTATATTGCCATAAATATGATGATGGATTATCAGTAAAAATGTCTACGTGACACAAAGACATTGGATTAACCTTGAGCAGCGTTTTTATTTCGTTGAACACAACTTTTGATCACAAATCAAAAAAGGTAAGACGTAATTATTGTAATATTTTTGAAACCGGATGTTGTTTACTTTCTCTTTTCTGGCTGATAGCTCCAGGAATTCGGGGTCGTACAGTGATGACATTACATGTGTGGAATCTGTGGAGTCTCAGCTTTAATCGGATATCTTGTTTTTGCAGTTACATTAAGTAATAAGGGCATTTCTACCGTGAGTGCTGTGCAAAAGTCCGTTAGCATTAGTTAGCATTTTTTCGCTCCATGCTAATTCAAAGGCTTGGTATTACTCGTGTTTCTTTTAGCTAAAAATGGTTCACATTGTCAGTTAGCTGAGTTTCTTACCGTTAAAAGGGTTAGGAACATTAATAGTTTCATAAATGTTAAGAAGCCCTGAGACATAGTCTCGTAAAAAAACGGTGGGAGGGGTCCACTGGGGGGACCCTCGGGCTTAAGAGGTTAAACAAACGCCTGTTTGAGACACCTCAGTGCACACAAAAACATAACTTGGAGAAATAAATAAATACGGATATGTTATTTAAAACCACCTCGAATATGTTGTGTTAATGTTATGAAATGTTTTCTCATAAATGATGTGGTTTTGCATTTCTATAGGTTGTATCGGCATGGTTATATATACTACCATGTTTAATCATGTTTTATGCCGTTTGCTAAGACTTCAGATTGTGAGCCTTTTCATGAGATTTTGAGGGGACGCTGGCGTGTTTTTCGCCGCTCTTCATGCTGACGTTTACTTCGTGTCTACCACTCCCTGCCATCAATCTATTTAATTCCCATACACAGGAGAAATATTGAATTATTGTTCTCCTCTGGTTTTGTGTTTCTGCCATCTCCGTTGCTCAGCCGACTATGTATGGCTGCTGTTTAGCTCTTAGCCTCTGCCATCCTGCTATTAGCAAAACGATCTCACCATCGCACTCTGCTATCAGTGTAGTCCCCGTTCCGGAATTCTCCGACTGGGCTCCTCTCTGCCACACTCCCAGGACTATCCACGAACCCTCTCTCAGTCCGGCCATTCCAACTGGGCTGTTTTCTATCACCGCTGCCGAGGTTCGAGGTCCGGTTTCTGCAGGGCTAATGGTGCTAGCTGCTAGCTGGCTCGCCGCTCTTCCCGTGATGCTGCTCCAATACTCCTCGCTGGAACTTCGTAACTTTTTCTACCACACTATCCCCGACTGCCTTACCGTTATCAAATCCCTTGGGCTTCTGCGTCGTCCCCGCTATATACACCGGGCATCCAGATGCAAGTTTTTCTACTCCGAAACTCCTATCCCCGCAGTTGTTTCTGGGAGACGGTCTGTCGCACGGCGATGTCGTCATCACAACAAACGATGTCGGATTGGCTGTTATCCACCGAGCTGGCATCCTGGTTAAAGAACTCCCAGTACCTACTACCACCTAATTTGAGTGTGTTGTCTTAAAACTGGCTGGGTCTGCTCCGCTCCAGGTTGCCCTCATTTACCGCCCACCTAAAGCTTCCACTACCTTCCTGTCTGAGCTGTCTGAGTTACTCACCTCTCTCTGCTCCATGTCTCCATCAACTCTCCTGCTCGGTGATTTTAACATCCACGTGGACTCGAGTAACTGCACATTCGCTGCTGAATTCCTCTCGCTTTTGGACTGCTTCAGCATCAAGCAACATGTCCAGGGCCCCACCCACATCAAAGGCCACACGCTGGATCTGGTGTGCTCTACTGGCTCTCCGCCCCCCGACCTACAGCGCCTCGACCTGGCTGTATCTGACCATCACGCCATCCTCTTCACTGTTCCGGTCTCCCTGCCCAGGCAGCATCCTAAACGCACCATTATGTTTAGGAACATTAAGACTATGAGTGCACCGGCCCTATCCGACCTGATAGCTACCCACATGGCCTCGGGTCCCTCCGACTCCACCGTGGACGGCCTGGTAGCCCACTACAACACTGCCCTATCCCTCAGTCTCAACTCTCTCGCCCCCATTAAAACCCGGACTGTTTCCTTCACCTGCCCTGCCCCCTGGTTCACCACTGAACTCCGCCGTTTGAAGGCCTCTGGTCGCCAGCTGGAGAGGCTCTCCAAAAAAACTGGCCTCACAGTCCACCACCTGGCCTTTCGTGAGCATATCAAAATATATAAGGAAGCTCTCTCCCATGCCAAGACTCACTACTACTCCCGTCTCATTGGTGCTCAGCAAAGCAACCCCAGAAGACTGTTCTCCACCATCAACTGCCTACTACGGCGCCCCTGACGCCCCCCAGCCCTCAGGCCCGATCTGTGCTCCAAATTCCTCGACTTCTTCCAGGCGAAAGTGGAGGCCATCCATCAGCAGCTCCTGGTGACTGGCCCTTCCGCCCTACCTGCACCTCAGCCACCTGGTAACGCACCCCAAGCGCCGCGCCTCTCCAACTCCAACCTCTCCTCCTTCTCCCCTGTGGATGCTCTCCAAGTGGCCAAACTGGTCAGCTCGGCCAAGACCTCCACCTGCACCCCATGCCCACAGCCCTGGTCAAGGACTGCCTACCCACCCTCTGTCCCTACATGGTGGTCATCATCAACGCTTCTCTGGCTCCTGGTATAGTCCCCACCAGCTTCAAACTGGCCTCAGTCACCCCCATACTCAAAAAACCTGGCCTGGACCCCGACGACCTCCAGAACCACCGGCCGATCTCCAACCTTCCCTTCCTCAGCAAAACTCTGGAAAGAGTGGTCGCCGGCCAACTCCATCTGTACATGTCCAACCATGAGCTCTATGAGCCCTTCCAATCCGGCTTCAGACAGCAACACAGCACTGAGACCGCTCTCATCAAGATCACCAACGATCTCCTCATTGCTGCTGACTCTGGCCGCCTCAGCATCCTCATCCTCCTGGACCTCTCTGCAGCATTTGACACCATCTCTCACAACATCCTCCTCACCCGCCTCTCAGACCTCCTAGGTGTCACTGGCACAGCGCTGTCCTGGTTGACTTCCTACCTTCACAACAGGAAACAGTTTGTCTCCATCAGTGGCTCAAACTCACCCCTGGCCCCAGTCCACCACGGTGTACCCCAGGGCTCTGTGCTTGGCCCCCTCCTGTTCACCATTTACATGCTCCCCCTCGGCCAGATCATCCGACATCATGGACTCAATTTCCACTGCTACGCTGATGATACCCAATTGTATCTCAGCACCACTCCATCCTCCCAGCTCCCCCCTCAGTCTCTCATCAACTGCCTGCATGATATCAAAACATGGATGTCTTCCAACTATCTTAAGCTGAACAGCAAAAAAACAGAGCTCATGGTTGTGGCACCCAAGGCCCTGCTCCAGAAGGTTGGTGACTTCGTCCTTGAGGTTGACGGCTGCTCCATCTCCCCATCTCCTGAAGCCCGCAACCTGGGTGTCATCCTTGATTCCACCCTTTCCTTCCATTCCCACGTCAAGTCTGTGACCAAATCGGCATTTTTCCACCTGAGGAACATTGCCAGACTCCGACCGTCACTCTCGGAGTCGGTTGCCGAAACCCTGGTGCATGCGTTTGTCACCACACGCTTGGACTACTGCAATGGTGTCCTGTTCGGGGTTCCCAACAAAACCCTGGACAGGCTCCAGTATGACCAAAACTGTGCTGCTAGGGTACTCACACACACAAAGCCGTGGCAGCACATCACTCCCACCCTCATCCACCTCCACTGGTTGCCGGTCAAGTCCCGCATCACCTACAAAATCCTCCTCCTCACCTACAAGTCCCTCCATGCCCTTGCCCCCCAGTACCTATCGGACATCCTTCACCCACATGCCCCACCCCGGAACCTGCGGTCTTCAGACTCTGGCCTGCTTACCACCCCCCGCACCAAACTGCGAACCTTCGGGGACAGAGCCTTCAGCGTGGCAGCCCCCACCCTCTGGAACGCTCTCCCTGCGGAGATTCGCAACATCCCCACACTCGATGCCTTCAAAGGGGCCCTCAAGACCCATCTGTTTGCCAAGGCTTTCGGCCCCTAAATCGATCTGTTGTTTTGTCTGTCTGACTTTTGTTTTGTTATGTTTGTTTTTTTGCCCTATTACTTGTAAAGCGACCTTGGGTCCCTTGAAAGGCGCTATATAAATCAAAGCTATTATTATTTTGGCCCCCTCCTGTTCACCATTTACATGCTCCCCCTCGGCCAGATCATCCGACATCATGGACTCAATTTCCACTGCTACGCTGATGATACCCGATTGTATCTCAGCACCACTCCATCCTCCCAGCTCCCCCCTCAGTCTCTCATCAACTGCCTGCATGACATCAAAGCATGGATGTCTTCCAACTATCTTACGCTGAACAGCAGGAAAACAGAGCTCATGGTTGTGGCACCCAAGGCCCTGCTCCAGAAGGTTGGTGACTTCGTCCTTGAGGTCTCCTGAAGCCCGCAACCTGGGTGTCATCCTCGACTCCACCCTTTCCTTCCATTCCCACATCAAATCTGTGACCAAATCGGCCTTTTACCACCTGAGGAACATTGCCAGACTCCGACCGTCACTCTCGGAGTCGGTTGCCGAAACCCTAGTGCATGCGTTTGTCACCACCCGCTTGGACTACTGCAATGGTGTCCTGTCCAGGGCTCCCAACAAAACCCTGGACAGGCTCCAGTATGTCCAAAACTGTGCTGCTAGGGTACTCACGCACACAAAGCCGTGGCAGCACAACACTCCCACCCTCATCCACCTACACTGGTTGCCGGTCAAGTCCCGCATATCTTACAAAGTCCTCCTCCTCACCTACAAGTCCCTCCATGCCCTTGCCCCCCAGTACCTATCGGACATCCTTCACCCACATGCCCCACCCCGGAACCTGCGGTCCTCAGACTCTGGCCTGCTTACCACCCACCGCACCAAACTGCGAACCTTCGGGGACAGAGCCTTCAGTGTGGCAGCCCCCACCGTCTGGAACACTCTCCCTGTGGAGATTCGCAACATCCCCACACTTGACGCCTTCAAAAGAGCCCTCAAGTCCCATCTGTTTGCCAAGGCCTTCGGCCCCTAAATCGATCTGTTGTTTTGTCTGTCTGACTTTTGTTTTGTTATGTTTGTTTTTGCCCTATTACTTGTAAAGCGACCTTGGGTCCCTTGAAAGGCGCTATATAAATCAAAGCTATTATTATTATTATTGATAAGTCGCTCATAAAACACAGGAGGTATGGAAACTAAGAACACCATATGTGGTAAATTGTACAGCCAATATAACACAACACATTAGTTTTATTTCTTTTAACTGGTGGATATAGGGTTGCTGCGGGGGCGGGGGTCCAGTCGTCATGACTCCACTCCGGAGGGATTCCCCGATCATTTCTTACAGTCTCTCATCAAGGGGGGGGGTCTCCTGTCCCCGGTACAAACACACTGCCTGATGAAGGCTATGTGTATTTTTTTTGTCATGAACCTTTTTCGGACCACTTATTTATTTATTTTGGTTTATTTTTGGATCCAACCTCCATGCTGCTACTCTGATTCAAACGGCATCCACCAAACAATATCATTTATCTTGACCTCCCCAAAATAACCAAAATCTGACACGGTGTGAGATGTCTTTTTTAGCTGTTCCGTCGTCATTTCCTGCTATCTTCTTCATAAAGTCAGTCGAAATGAATGAATGGGCGTTTCTTTGACTATTTATAGGCAAATATGGGCGTTACGTGAAGCCCGCAAAAGCTGCACCACATTTCGAGTCGATTGTGATTTATAAAGAGAAACCGGCGTAGGAAGTGCCGTACACACTTTCCTCGCCGGTACGCAATGTTTGGTGAATCGGAAAATGTCGGAACATTTCTGTACCTATTTTTTGGATTTCTACTACGTAAGCAACTATGTGAGAATCTGCCTTGGTACAAAGTAGCAGTGAAAACGTGGTACGGAGTTTCATTGATTTGGGCATTCTCTCAATAAGCAAGTGGAATGGATTTGATAGTGAAGCACTGACACAGCGCTTCCACATGGTAAAAGTGGGGGGGTCTAAACTAATCATTTGAAAAAGTGTAATGTAATATCTCATATAATGGCTGCGACGCCCATGTCACTCAGTATAACAGACCTACATTATACTCTCTTTATTTATATGCTTTAGTTTTAGTTTAGACTACAAACATTGAAATGTTTTGGATCACGTGATGACACCGGCGAGCTGAGCGGAGTAGTCGGGTGCAGGCGGTAATCATATTTAACTATGATTTATCTGCAACACTTACATTGTCACATACTGTATGCCGAAGTATTATTTTAAGCAACACATTAAGTTGACGAAACACTCGAGTCAAATGTAATTAAAGTCAGACCCACCCGTGTCTTAACCTGTACGCATTCAAACACTCGGTCAATTCTTTTTTTTCACCTTGCAGATTGCTTTTATCCTAGATTAAGTGTTTAAATCATGGATGTTTAAAGTTGAACTTCTTCGTATTTGTCTAACATGATAGTTTACTTTTCATTAATGAAGTATGACACTGGGAGTCAGTACGCTTGTCCCTGTTTGTGATTGGTCAAATGTTGCTAACCCCACCCCTTTCACGTGAACGCGCTCAAAGCCGGACAGAGAAACCCTGGTTGAGTTACCGGGTTGATAACCAGTGGTGTAATGGGCGTTGGACGCTGGGGTACGCCGTACCCCCACTTATACATGATCTTTTTTTTAATAGTCTAATAAATATAAAATCATTGCCAGTGTTATCAGTTGCAAGTGTGTATTTGTTGTAATAATGACAAAAACATAATACATTTCACAGTAATTATAATAAAAAATAAAAACGATTTCCTTAAAAAATGATGATTCGTCATCACGCTCGTGACCCCGTGGCGAGCTGGGGGTGCAACCCAGTCTCACGGCATTTCGTGTTCACCAACACAATTTGTAATCTATTGATTCGTGTTCACCAACACGATTTTCCCCTTTTTTTCGTGTTGCACAGCACGATTTTAAAAGCAATGTATTTCTACTGGTAATGTGTTTCGTGCCTGCAGCACGTCTTTTTCTCCGGTCGGGTCGTGGAAGACCGGAAGCTGTGTGGTTCATAAAAACATGTTCTTACTCAATATCAAGCCACAATTATTGCTTTTATTTTAAATCGTATAATTTCGGACTTTTGTTGCCGTCTGTGAGGAAAATAAATGTGGCTCAGAGCCTCAGGATATTGAAATCTGTATTTTTTAAATATTTTTTCAAAATAACACACTGTTATTTACTCACCAATAACACACAATTATCCTTGCTTTTATTTATTGCTTTAATTTCATAATCTCGTGCTTTTTTGGCGTCCGTCAGGAACTGAATTTCAAAAATAAAATAACCGGAAACAGACGTAGGCATTTGGAGCGATTACCCAAGATCCTCAGCTATGGTTTAAGCTCGCTGATTGGATGTATTAGCCGCAATGCATGCTGGGATTTGGTGTTTTTATGATATGAAATCCGGAAAACATTTTTAAAATAATAATAATAATAATTCCGAGTGTTCTTGCTTTTCTCTTTGAAAGTCATCACATAACGGCATTGTCTTACACGGTTCGGCTGCATTAAATATTACAGATCTGCTGTAGTTCTTTATTTATAGAGCCCTGATCAGAAGACCTTTGGAAAAACTGGAAGAAATGCTGCCGAAACTGAATGTGACATGGATCATAAATATATCAACAATTAAACAAATCTTCAATTTCTCTTCACACAATACGTCTCCTTGCAGTATCAACACTAATTCGGCTGACTTTTACATTTTATCTAATTCGTAGATAGGTTATATTTACACCATAAAGGTGCACAGCTGATATAAAAGGACTTGTAGTTTTTAAAGATATTACTGATTTTCTTTGAATATAAGAATGTAAATACTGAGTCTGAAATAGTATAGCAATATGCTGTAAAATGATGTGAAAGCATGAATAAAACTACACATCTTCAGATGTTGTACATACATAAGTGTCCTACACTAATAATACAAAGTTATTATGGCTGTGTGTACCTTGTGTGCACCGCCTAGTGGTTAAACCACGTTATTGAATTATTGTTTTTATGTGTTATATTTGATTAAAAAAATATTAAGAGTACATACTTTCATAGGGGGAAAGTAGAAGGTCAATGATAGAAATAACACTTGAGAAGGTCTGTGACAATATGAATGCATCAAAGCTGAAAGCTACATGTGCTGTATTCCGGTCTGCTTACTACTTGGCACAGAACAACAGACCATTTTTGGACAACTATGGATTACTAGAGTTACACAATGAAATTGGAGTTGACATTAGGGCTGCAACAAACGACTAATTTGATAATCGATTAATCTATCGATTCGGACTTATGCCTTGCACAATTTCTCAAACGCTCTTATTTAGCCATCAACTTTTAGATTTAGCTTGAGGTTGTTTTAGGCATGTGGAAACTAACAATGAAGACAATAAAGATGAATACTTGATTCAAAAATACATATATTATTAAATTAACTAAACAAATTGTGAACCGAATTAACATAGCTTTTTATTTAAATTAAATAAATAATATTTCACATCAAAAGAAACAACAATGTTTTAACAAATCGTATTAAATAACGTGATAACATAATTGTAAACAGAATAGCTGAAACTTTAACAAAATAAATAACTCAGTTACCTCTAATCATTAACCCATGTTTGTATCATTTTGTTAACTCCGTGTGATGCTGACGTGGAAAAGTTATTCGTGGATGGGGATACAGAGCTACTAGAAAGACAGTGGAACCCGGTGCATTTCTCCGTCTGAATGTGGTGCACTTTTGCTAAATGTTTAGACAAATTGCTCGTGTTACCGCCCTTACATGCTAAACTCTTATTGCACTATTGGCAAAGAGCATTGTCCACATCGAGACGGGTAAAGTTTAACCACACCTTGGAGCGCTTCACGCCGCCATCCCCGCCGTGAGTTGCTGCATGTAGCAGCCGCGTGTGTGTAAACTGCCCCTCCTCCTCGCACACAGATGGGGGAGAGAGAGATCTCGTCTCGATTGGAAAGATCGAAAATACACCATAGACGCATATTTTTGTCTTTTTGCATATTAGAAACTAGTTGTCGACACTAAGACTGCGATATAATGTTTTGTATAATAATGACATATTTTTTAAATGTCTCCAGTACCGATAAAAAGACCGATAATGTTGGAGCTTAACGGCGTGTAAAACACACGTGATGACGTCACCAACGAATCGACGACTGAATTAGTTGGCAACTAATTTGGTCATCGATTTTAATCGATTAAGTCGATTAGTTGTTGCACCCCTAGTTGACATAGGCATCGGTTTGCACTCCAGGTACAGTGCAGCACAGATAATTGACCATATAAGTTCAGAGATGCGTAAAAAAGTGTGCCAAAGAATCCAAGCTATAGAAGGTAAAGTTTCTATTCTTATAGATGAGTCAACGAGTCTGGGATGTAAAACTGCATTGATTGTGTACCTCAAATATGAAACGGACAAGAGCTGTGAACCACATTTTATGTTTCTGGATTTGATTGAACTTCCAGACCAGAGAGCCAACACAATTATGCAGCACTTGTTGAAATGCCTCCAAGGACATGGCTTCGATGACGCTTACTTGAAGAAGCATTTAATTTAATTTGCAAGTGATGGAGCAAGCGTCATGTTGGGACGAAAATCAGGTGTAGTCAAACAGCTTTATGAACTGTACCCTAATATAGTCACCTGGCATTGCCTAAATCATCGTTTGGAGCTGGCTGACGTGAGTGGTGTGAATTTACAGGCGTTTATGGACAAATGATACACTGTGTACAGCAGATCACCCCTAAACCAACGAGGAGGCTGAGTGTGCTGCTGACTTGCATCAACAAATAGGAAAAATAGGCCGTGTGTTGAGCACAAGATGGATGGCCAGTTCTTATCGCACAGTATCTGCTGTTTGGAACAACTTTGAGTCACTATGTGCACACTTTAGCTTTGCGATGACAGATGAGAAACGATCAGCAAACGATAGAAAGCTGTATGAAGGTCTGTTAAAGCGGCTGACTTCAAAGCAGTTCCTTTTAGATTTTGTGTTATACACTGAATGAGTTAGCCCTGTTGTCAGAATGTTTGCAAAAGCGCACAACATCAGTAGCCGACGCAGACAAACTGATCCACCAGAGCATTCATTTTATTAATGGACTGGGGGAGCGACCTGGGACCAAGGTCCTTGCAGCTGAAAAATGCCATATAAGAAGGCAGACTGGGCACAGTTGTGCTCACAGACAACCCCAAAATCGTCACCATCAATCATCAACAATTTCTTCGGAGTCTAAGCAACAACCTTAGCCATAGAATGTTCACTACTGCATCATCTCGTGGAGAAGCCTCGCAGGCCCAGTTGGACTCAGACTATGTTCACTTGCTCGCTCAACTAAAAGTCTTGGAACGCGACAACTGGCCACCAGCTCAGACCATGCCGCCTGGCTATGGAGAGGTGCAAGTGAGTGAACTGTGCCAACGATTCAGGCTGCCGACTGTAAGTGTAATAAATGCATTCCGAGACTTTGTCGAGAGTACTGTGGACGATGCTACACCTGCCGAGCTCAGGCCCTTGATGAACTGCACTAGACTCATACCACACAGCACGGCAGAATGTGAAAGGGGATTCAGCCAGATGAATCTGATCATCACCCCAACGCGAAACAGGTCGCTGATTGAACGGGTATCCACCTTGATGTTCATCAAGCTACATGGTCAACCTCTAACCCAGTGGGATCCGACAGGATATGTGACAACTTGGCTGAGACAAGAGATCACGACAGGCTGCAGCCGCATCTCGCAAGGATCCAGACCCACTGTGGCGTTTCCTCTGACTGACTTCAACAACGGTGAGTAACACTGCTTATTACTGTTTCTTTATAGTGTGTGTGTGTGTGTGGTGTGTGTGTGTGTGTGTGGTGTGTGTGTGTGTGTGTGTGTGTGTGTGTGTGTGTGTGTGTGTGTGTGTGTGTGTGTGTGTGTGTGTGTGTGTGTGTGTGTGTGAAGCAGCGTCGTCTGCTTATTTGCAATGTAGGCTAGGCCTAATCAGAATCATTTCAAGTCCAGATTCAATGTTGTTTGCATAAGTAGGCTATATTTTTCGTTTCGATTATTTAATAAGTTGATTTCAGGACAACTTTGGGAATTGTGTTTGTTATGAGTTTTAAATAGATTTTGAAAGTGGAGAGAGAGAGAAGCAGCATTGTCTGCTTAGTTGTGTTAGAAATTAAAATCAATGTTTAATAGCATAATGTAGCTTAAACATACCGTCAGTTTAAATGCTATTTTATTCTGGAAAAAACCGGAAGTTCTCAATACCAAGCTTTTTATTCTGAACATCCGGGACTACCGTCCATTGGTATCACTAAAGTGGCTATTGACGCCGTTAACATGTATTGCATATAAAGTTATGAAAGAGTTAAGGAAGAGAAAAGGCGTGTTTAGATATATTGAATGTACAATGTCTGTATCCTCTGATATGCGTAACAACGGACATTAAAACGTTGGAGAACCGGCCTGCAGGGAGGAGCCAGCAGAGGATATAAATACAGCGGGACCTAAGGGGTTCGGCCTCTTTCTTCACCTGGCAGAGCCAGAGACACAGCTGTTTTTCTGTCGAACAATATTCTGTTTGTAACATTACCGCGCCTTTATTTTAATTAAAGTACCAATTTGAAACCATCTCAGAGACTCCATTTAGTCTAATTTTTAAGCTTCTCTCCTGGACGCGAGAATTATTACACGGATAACAGTTGCAATACTGTAGCTTATGCAACTTAGGCCTATAAATTGTTTATGTAATTTATATGCCAGTGTGTCGATGGTTTTGAGTCTGTGTGTGTGTTGAGCGCAGCGCCGTTTGCTTTTTGCAGTACAGTAATTAAAGTAGGACTAAGCATACCGGTAGTGTCTGTGGACCTGTCTGCCCGTTTTGTGAGTGCACTGCGCGCGTGCACACTTGTGTGGTATTGTTTGGGATGACCTAATTAAAATGGCGTCCCCCCAGGAAAAAAATCCCCACTACACCATATGCTCTCTGTATAACAACTTCATACAGACATAAATAAAGCAGCTGTATTCGCCATATAGGAACCACATTTAAAACGGTTTTGCCTGCCGTCTTGTGTACACAAGCATTAATTAATGGTTTGGAAAGTGGCGCTGTACTGAGAGTAGGGGTGTTGAAAATAATTGTTTCTACGATGCATTGCGATGTGGACGTGGACCATTCGGTATTGATGCAGTGACGGAAGATAACCGATTATTCACGTGGTAGATTTTCCGGCAGCAGCTGGACAATAAGGTTTTTTTTTTTTTTTTTTTAAACGTCACGGCAGCAACGTAGCATTGCATTGTGGGTTACCGAGCTAGTGCATTGTGCAATAATGGAGGGAGGCGAAAGCAGTGCGCAAATAATAAAAAACGCCCCTAGTGTTCTGAAAGCAGACATCTGGACCCATTATGGGTTTTATGAACTAAAAGGGAAAAATGAACTGGACAACGCTGTGTGTAAAGTGTGTCACACAAAAATAAAATACCTTGGTGGAAATACCACTAACTTGAGGAACAACCTTAGCCGTTTTCACTGTGAGAAGCTAACGTCTGCCACCAAGAAAACAGCGGGCCCAGCCCAGCGAAGAATTGATGAGGTGCTGTCAACATTTCCGCCCAACTCGGAGAAAGCGAAGAAAATCACCGGTGGCAGCTTTCATAGCGAAGGACCTGCGTCCTTAGTCGGTCGAGGAAAACGCCGGTTTTCGCCACCTGTTAAAGACGCTGGAGCCACGGTATAAGCTCCCATCACGTAGCCATTTTACAGAAAATGTCATACCTGCACTCTACAACGGAACCAAAGCCCAGGTAATGGCGTCAATGATCCAAGCTAAAAGAGTTGCCATAACATGTGATGCCTGGACTTCTGTCGCAACGGAGTCTTATTTAACAGTAACGGCACATTACATCAGCGAGGACTGCCAGTTTTTGTCGCATGCGCTGCAAACTAGAGCTGTTTTTGAGTCTCACACAGGTGCGCATGTTGTGGAGCTACAATGTAAAATATGACCATGATTTCACAATATGTAGCTGTAATATTTTACAATAAATTACTGTTTTACCACTTTACAGTCTTTACCTGTGATGTTCACAATATAATACTGTAATTTTGAATTTCACAGTGAAATCAATACATTCACAGTTAATTACTGTGAATGTACAGGATCAATGATTACCAGGATTTCACAACATGTTACTGTATTATTTCATAGTAAAATACTGTATTCAGACCATCCTCTGTGATAACAACAAATTAAGTGATTTTCTTGCTTTTATCGCTATTGCTTGGCTTTAAATACTAATTTCTTTCTTTGGTGCAGGTTTTACTTAAATTGAAAGGGGCACCGCTGCATGTACCATATAAATCTATGTGAAATTGTTGTCTTGGCTTATTGTTTTCAGGTGCTTCCTGGGCATTAATCCTGAGACGGGCTCGAAAGCCAAAAAGAGGCATGGCAATTTAAACCCCCATGTCAGCACCAGTGGCGGCTGGTGGAAAATATTTTTGGTGGGGCTGTTGATATAGTGAGTAAAAAATTTTTTTGGGGAGAAATTACCCCTTAAATTACGACTTCTGGTGATGTAATGGCGCGTTTCCAATGCAGTGCGGAGCTCGCTTTAATGCTGCGTTCAGACCGGACGCGATGCGAATATTCGCTTCGCTCTAAACGCTCGAGTTTCACCGCGGCTGCCAGCTGTGTTTACTCGCATCATTCAAACAAGACGCGCTTGCTCGGGAGCTACAACTACAACAAAATGAACATATTTCACTGTGATTCAATTGTAATACACGTTTCTAAATGATGCCGACGTAACAACATACTGATACCGGTTAGTAAAAACCATGAATTAATGCTTTGACAAGTCTGCAAACAGACGGCAGGCGAAAAACCTTTTAGAATGCTTATTTTCTGAATGGAACTTGGCTAAGCTAACGTTATATATGCTCCGATCGTCCACACTCACAACAACGGCCAATACAGACATAAATAAACCAGCGATTGTATTCTCCATGACACAGACAGTCTGTGGTTTGTACTTGTTTAACTTTTGTACTAGTTTCTGAACAGATCGTATCTGTCCCCGGCTGTTTGAAGAGCAAGCATGGGAAACAAAAGATAGCATTTACCTGTTTGCATCCAGCTCGCCATGCCTTTCTGGTGTCCCAGCTGCGTGAGAAGCCTCGTTGATACATTTTGTCTTTTTCACGAGCTTGCTGTGATATATACAAATCGAGTTGGTCCGGTCCAAGGTCTTTAAAGATCAAATGCAAAGATATTTTTATAATTGCCAGTAAAATCGAAATCATATAGCTACAACACTATCTAAGATATTGCAGTATTAAAATCGGAGATAATATGCGTCAGGCAATGCGCAATATTTATTTTGTTCAACCCCCAAAACCAAGTCAGACGATTTATTTCTCAGCCGCTTGTCTCCACAAGATGGCGTCGCGTGACGTCAGCGTGGCCAAACATATTTCCACCTGGCTTATCGCTCACAGCTGCTTCCGCCGATAGGACAACTTAGTTTCGTTATCATGTCTGATTCTGAGTCGGAGGCCACCCAAGATCTGGAGTTGTAAAAGGGCTAAATTAATTGTTGGATGTAGAAGTGTCAGAATCAATATAGATGTTTTTATTTTAAAGTAAATTCAGATGGAACATAGTAAAAACATGTCAATTCTAATGTCCGCCTAAAAAAAACCCATTACTTATAGTGAAAACCACCCTTGAATGATGGGTTAGTAGATTAAAAGCTTTAGGAATCAAAACTATAACATATAATAAGTACCCAGTATCAAGATTGATGCAAAACAAGTGAAATTTGACCTTTTTAGAGAGGTTTAGAAAAATAAAGTTCCATTTCAACTTTTTCACTGTAAAAATCATTTTATTACTTTGAATTATCACTATAGGTATTCATTCCATCCAAATACAACTGTTGTGAAAAAAAACTTTAAAAAAAAACGAATTTAACTGATCTTTTTCATTTATTTGAAGAAAAAAAACACCCCGAGTGAAACATGCTAACCTATTACTGCACCGAAAATCATTCCTAGCTCCCTTATTACTTATCCTAGCTCCACATCCAACACATTGTTTATGATCGTAAAGACACAGAATCTAACGGTGCCCACCTCTATAAGCAATAAAACTGCAATTCCGTTATCTTCTGTGCTCCGTGCGCTTTGAAATCAAATCAAAAGTTGTTTACCTCAATTCTTTGGCGTTTCTGCATTGCCCGGCTCTTTCGTTCTTTCAGTTGTTTTTTGTGCTCAAATATGGGACCTGAATCCAGTAGACTTCTCAGAATGACTAGAGATCTTCTCATAGTCCAAAACAGTTAACAGGCACAGCAGAATCCCAATATGGGCCATTTTCCCAGACCAGCACACAGTATCCGCGATGTTCCTGGAGTAAATCAGCACGGCAGCAAAGGACAGACGAAAACAGCAGCGTGGAATCGCTCCGGTCCCTCCGTGGTATCCCCGGGGCCAGGACAGGTGGAAAGCAGGCCCCAGCGGTGGTAAAATCCTCCTCCGTACAGCAGTACACGCCCGGTGGAAGCAGGCCAAGCCCGAAGCGTGGATCCACTCCGTTTCTCCGCGACGACTCCGGGGTAAAAACCTCTCCAGTGCAGCCGAATTCTACAGGTGGGAGCAGGCCTCCGTAGATTGCAGATCGCAGAATCGCAGGCAGCAACAGGTGGAGCCTACTACCAATACGGGTTTCAGCCTCCGATGTACTTTTAATGCTTCTCCACCAACAGACTTGACGATGGCAGGATCAACATCGTATGCATCACACGCGAAGTGGTCAGAGCACAACTTGCTCCATTTTGTCGGCTGCCAGCCAACACGATTCACTAAAAAAATCCAGTTTCGGCGGATGCTTTTGTCTTGGGGAAATGCATGTAAACTTCTCCCAGATCCCGCACCGTTCGTACATCCGAAAGCACAACAATAACCCATGTTTTTGCGGATATAATTCAGTTTTCTTTTCGAAAAACACCGCTGACATGTGAACGAGACTGCCTGGCCCAGAGACTGTTTGGCCACGGTGACGTCACGCGCGCGGAGGCTGCTGGGAATGACATGTCAGAAATTCAGACGGCTTTGGGTCGAGTTTTGTATCAATAAAAAGCTTTTTTTTGGGTGTATTATCTCGATTTAAATTAAATAAGAAATAAAGGCAGTCTTAAAAACAACATTTCTATAAAAATATAGCATATTTGGAAGCTTTGCATTTGATCTTTAAGTATCAATTTATCTCCCAAACTTCTCCTTTCGAAAGGATTGGAGAGTAGCTCTTGCACGGAATTGGGTGCGGACCGAGGTCCGACGAATCCACCTGCACACCATTCTCATCCAAATACTGCGTCACCTTGGTCACTCACGAGTCTAAAAAACAACACACGTAAGCAACGTGGGCGCCAACGTGGGCGCCAACGTGGGCGCCAACGTGGGCGCCCTCGTGACCAAAATATTTGACGGCGCTGATTGGCTGAAATTATGTTTCGGCGGCACAGTTTACTATTGAGACT
Organism: Harpagifer antarcticus; assembly: GCA_902827135.1. Classification (NCBI taxonomy): domain Eukaryota; kingdom Metazoa; phylum Chordata; class Actinopteri; order Perciformes; family Harpagiferidae; genus Harpagifer; species Harpagifer antarcticus. The sequence continues at coordinate 1,543,840 of CADEHL010001526.1, forward strand.
TTTGCAACGTGCTGGTTGCTGCTGTTTGGCTCGGGGGCTCCGCCCGGTAATGATAAACTAATACCATGGGCAAGGCCAGGCAGGAAACATGTGACTTATCAGTAACTTTAGACATCGTAACACAATTTTAAATGACATTTTATTGTAGATTATACATTTTACTGATACCAATTGTATGATATTTACCTTGTTCATATATATTTTTTTGTATGTGGGAAGAGGTGGGGCGGCGCCCCTAGCGCCCCTATGGGCTGGCCGCCACTGGTCAGCACATTCTTCAGAAAAATGATTGACTTCGAGTGGTACATGTGTTAAGTGCTCCCCTCCTTGTTTTCTTTTCTGTCTCCCTGCTGCGCAGGTGCACCTGGTCTGCCCTTGGCTCCGCCTCTGCCCAGGTGTTCCAAATTCCACTCAGCCGTGTATATATAAAGAGAAGCTGGAGGAGAAGGATGTCTCGCCTATCCTAACGCCGGGAGACACTCTCCTTAGAATACCTCTTTGCCATTTTGAGCTGTTGGCCATATTTTTGCAGATGTGTTTATGTTTAGCCTGGAGGACCTGGTAGTCCAGTTTTCGTGGCTTTATTTTTTTCTCCCATATGGTTTATATTTGATTTCTGGTTGTGCGGGGGGATGCTCGGGGTCCTACGGTCCGTGGTGTGGCTGGCTCCGGTTCCCTCCTTCTGTTTGTTCCTTTTGGCCAGTCCTCCAGACCTCTTTTTGTTTCCCGTTTCGCTTGTGTGAGCAAACGGCTGATTATCAATAAATGCTCGTTACCATGTACTGGTTATTGCATGTATTCTTTCATGTTGCGGGTCTCAGCACGAGCCACTACCGCGGAGTAGAGGTTGGGGCCCTAATAACATGTCCAAGACACTGTGAAATGTACTTTGCACTTCAATGGAGTAATACAAAGTTAAAATGGGCATTTTCTTTGTTGATTGAGCTGATTGAATTGTGTAGTTATGGTAAAATCCCAGTTAACTAGACACATTTACAATATATTGTCGTAAAATATCTACAGTAAATTACTGTGAAATATTGACAGTCACATTTACAATATATTATCGTAAAATATCTACAGTAAATTACTGTGAAATATTTACAGTAAATTACTGTGAAATCCGTGCAACTAGTAGCCAGTAATTTACTGTAATTTTACAGCCAAAAATGTTACAGTGTACTGTCTCGTGTAGTGGAAGAATGGCAGCTATCAGACAAAGATGTAGTGCTGGTGACAGACAACGCGTCTAATATGATCGTTGCAGCTGAATTTGCAAAATTCCCTCATGTGAAATGCTTCGCCCATACACTGAATCTTGCGTCCCAGCGGGCGCTTAAACTGGCCACCCTCTCCAGGCTTCTGGGTTGAGTTCGACGGATTGCAACATTCTTCCACCGCAGCACTACAGCGAACCACTATCTGAAAGAGAAACAGAAATGTCTGGACCTGAAAAATCATAAAGTGATAACTGATGTTGCCACAAGGTGGAACAGTGCACATGACATGGTCGAGAGGTTCTTGGAACAACAACCTGCAATATGTGCCACCTTGCTGTCTCCAGAGGTGAGAAAAGGACAGTCAGACCTCTGCACTCTTAACGAAACAGATCTGTCAAATGTAGTGCTGCGTACCGGTACGCCGAACTGGTACTGCACTTGAAAAAGGTTTCGGTACTTGGACTCGCAAAAAAACTAGCACTTACGTATATTCTCCTTTTTGTTATAAACCATCTAAAACCTCCCTGAAGGCAGGAGAGACTGAAAAGAGTCAAGACAAGCTTATAAAAGTTAACAGCATTTAATTACACAAAAGATGCGGTGGTGTACAAATGAAATTGCAAAAGGAGGTGCTCTCCTCATCTCCCGTCAGCCCAGGTCAGGGGGTAGAAGAGATCAATTATTGGCTCGCTCTTCCTGTTGTCATCTGAGGTCTTCTCCTATTGGCCGGCGTCGTCGGGGGGCGGGTCCAATGCAATTCCTGCCTTTTTCTGTTGCTAAATTACATCATTCTGGTGTCTGGTTATTTAAATATTCCCTGATAAACGTTATTCAGCGTCAATAAATGAGTGCTAATCCCAGTGTGCTCAGTGTACAACATCACATGTCATTTCACCTTCGATTCACCGTTTGAAAACGTAGCATTTCGCCACATGCTAATGCTAACCGGAAGTGAATGATTTTCAGAATAAAAGTATTAAGTTAGTGTGAACTTCCGTTTTTTTCAGAATAAAACTGATTTAAATTAAATAGTGTATTCAAATTACGCCATATCAACATTGATTTTAATTTCTAACAGTATGTACTGTATAATGTACACATGTAGAGTTGTAGAAAAGACATGGTGTACAGACAGTACAGTACACTCTGACTGTACAGTCACTACAGTGTATACTGTATAGTAGGTGTGTAACAGTGTAATGCGTATAGTCTACTCTACACTCTACCATTCAGCAAAGTTTTAGGGATTTAGGCTCAGTCAGCTCAGGGACTGTTTGGTTACTTTAGTTTGGTAAATGAAATAAATGTTTGAACTTTTTAGTAGTTCACTGTAGTTGCTGTCATAAGTCATTTGTAGACTAAGTGGCAAAAAGTGTTTTTTTTACATTTGTACTTTGTAGAGAAATGTAGACACAAGTTGGAAGGGAGCACAATAAACCTGACGAGTTTGAATTTGAGCTGATTATGAGTTTATTTTCAATTGATAATTAGCTCACAATAAGTTCACTTTAGTTACTCACACAACTTGATACAAGCCATGGGTTCAGGTCCGGACTTATAAGTCCGGACCTGAACCTGAACCTCTGGACTTGAGTCCGGACCTGAACCTGAATGTGAGTCCAGGTACGCAGCACTTGTCAAATGCAGAGGACGCTGTGAGTGCATTAAAGCCAATGAAGGATGCAACCACTCTGATATCAGAAGAGAGCAATCCAACTGTGTCTCTCATTGCTCCAATAAATGCACAACTCCTCTAGAACATGACAGGCACCATTGGAGACTCACCGATGATCCACGCGATCAAGAATGCCATCAAAACAGATCTCCTGAAGAGGTACAACGGTTAGGCAGAAAAGAAGATTCTTCATAAAGCCTCTGCCCTGGATCCCCGTTTTAAGGGACTACCTTTTTTAACAGTGGATTGGAGATCTACAGAGGAGTGACTGAGGAGGCTGCATCCTTGGAGGTATTTTCACCATGTTTCATGTAAACTTATAAAATAAAAACAAACTTTACAATATTAATAATAGTAGCTACAATGAGTAAAAACGTTTTATAAGACTGAAGAATAGAATATATGTGAGCTGTTGCATTTACTGAGAAACTGCTAACTGCTATTTTAATGATATTTCTATTATTTTGTTCAAACATAGAATGAGAGGACACTCAGGAGGATAGAAGTGATTGAAGCGCCTGAGGTAACAGGAACTCTGGAAGAAGAAACACCGGACGGCCCTTCTGCTCCCAAAAGAAAGGCCTCATCATCATCACTGCTCGTGAGTTTGCTGGGACGGTCTTTCACTGACACTGAAGGTACAGCAGAACCCAAGACCCCCTATGCCAGTACTGAGGAGGAAATAGAGAGATACTGTAAAGCATCATCTCTTCCTCTGACTGAGGACCCTTTGAACTGGTGGCGTGTCCATGAGATCACATTTCCCCTCCTCTCACGGGTGTCAAATCGATACTTGTGTATCCCAGGCACAAGTGTGTCTGCAGAGCGAGTTTTCTCCACTGCAGGAGATGTGGTCACTGCAAAAAGAAGCACTGTCAAACCAGAACATGTGGATCAACTAGTGTTCTTGCAGAAGAACCTACACATTCCCAAATGCTGAGCGTGTCATTCTCACGAAACTGACACAATACAATGGCACGAATGATTTTAAATATAAAACATGTGATTTAGTGATATAACAAAATATTATTATAAAGAGTATAGTGGTCTCTAATTGGAACATAGAGTGATTGAAACATAGGAAGGAAATATTTTTGTAAATAATTGCATTTTTGCCTTGAATTCTCATTACCCCACTCTGTCTGAATGTATGTTATGTCTTAATTTAACCTGATTTAAAATGAAAATGTTCTGAAAAAGAGGCATGCATGTTCTACTACATGTTAGAGAATATTTTAATCCTGTCTGTGTAGTTTGTATGGAATTGGGAACTTATCTGCAGAACTTCTGTTTCTAATTAAAGTGTTGTTCCCTCAATCTGTGAAATATGATCATGCCATTCTTAAGGTCAACTCAGAGGTCAGATGCCTGGCTTTGTGGAGAAAGGGGGGCATCCTGTCCCTCTGAGTCTCTGGGCAGTTTGGTACATCTGTTTATAATTAGCAGAGACAGGGCGCGTAAGTCTGGGATCCGCCTTTGTTCGATATATTGTGTGATTATTCTATGAACCTTCAGAGTGCCGTTCGGTGGAAGACTGTTCATGTGTGAAACTGAGTGTGCCCTCTCCGGCCGATACTTCAATAAATCTCCGTGTTTGATGAAAGTTTCTCGGTCTCCATTCTTCAACATTGGCTCTGCATTGAATCCCAGAAGATTATTCCTCACACTACATACTTTCAACTGATATAAAAATAATGGACTAAGATGTCATGTACAATAATAATGAAAATATTGTGCAAACATGAAGTGTCCATGACTGGTATTCTCATCCTCCGCAACATTTTTGAGTGCCTGTTTACAGACACAAAGATAATTTTAAATAAAGTTTGATTTTGAATGAAGGAGCACATCTGCAAGTTCATTCAAGATGGCTACCAGGTAAGCATATCTATTTTCATTTCTCTACTTAAGTTAAACTTTCTCTAGTAAGACTACGTACACGACAATATCGTTTCTCATTACTGAAACAGTTGTTTTTCAACATTCAGAAAAAAGTTAGATTTATAATTTTTTATGAAAATATACTTAAGTTATGTCCAATAATGTACATTGAGTAAAAATGTGCTTACTCATCATGGCTTCCCTATTGTTAGCAAGAAATGCTAATGCTCCTCATACACCGCAACACCTTTCTCACTTACCGCTACAATTTAAGGCCAGTTGTGGTAGAGAGAACTTCTGTATCGGTAATGAGAAGTTGACCATACAGTATTTAAAAAATGTTTAAAGGGCTTGCTTAAGTGATTCATTATTTATTTACCAGATTTACTTGCTTATTCTGAAAATAATTAGGCCTAAGTTAAATATAATGATGAGCAAAGCTAAGGTTAGCATTTAGGTTGTTCGGTGTACAGGTTCCCAGGTTCTGCTTTGCTTTTTTTTGTTATTGGTTGGATTGACAGTCCCATAGTGGCAAAAATGACATGTTGTACCTTTTTATTTAAATATTTGTACCAACTTTTGAAATGTGACTAATGTGTTGTTTCATTGCAGACAGTCAGCAAATGACAAAAATAAATCTTTAGCGAAGGCTAGGCTGACAAAATTCAGAGAAAAGATTTACAGCGACCCAGAACTGCTGGAAGAATACAGAAGTAAGGAGAGAGAAAGGTTAGGTGTTTGAGAGGTTATAGCAAGAGTATAGTCTAGGAAGTCAATATAAAAAAAGCTAGGAAGTTTACACATATCCATGTCTACACATTGAAGCTAGTTTGTGTGCAAGTTTGAACCATAGGATGTTCACATAGTCTGAAAGCCATTCAGCTCGACTGTAGGATTATATATTTGTGTCATATACATGTTTTCCTATTTTTTAAGACATGCTCATTTGATGTCATGCTCCATTTCCATTTTCAGATATCAAAAACGAAAACAAAATGGTCAAATAAAAAAAACTCAAGATCTGACAAAGAAGCAACATGAAGGGAAGAAAAAACAGTGGAGGAAAAACTCTGAACAATATTACAAAAGAAAGAAACAGCTAAGCGCTGTATTGGATATAACACCACCCATTGAGGAAGAGGATGAACAACATCATCAACCAGCAATCAATCAGCAAGTCAATGCCCCTGAAACAAACTCAGCTGCAAAAAAGAAGAAGAGAAACCTATCAAGAGACACACGGTCCGATGATGTCAACACCAAAGAAATTGCACAAAAATAGGAGCAAAAGAAAGAAAACCCTTTCGAGATTGAGGTCAAAGTTGCGTCACACGAAATAAAAGCTTCTGGAGAGGACCAATGAGATGGTCAATCTCAGGAAAAGACTCAAGAGACTTGAAAATATGCCCAAGAGAAAGCAGGCATTCTGCAGCAATGAAGGCAGAGAGGTGCAGAAAAGGATCTGGAGGACTTTGGCTTGTAACAGCAAGAGAAGACTAATGCGCACTCTGGTTAGCCGCTTTCTTCATCACGATGAAGTCACCACCATTATCAATGGGAAATCTGGGGAGATTAGGAGAAAGGGCCAGATATTTCGGAAGAGAGCCTTAACAGACACAATGGCAAATTTGTATAAACGATTTCTGTCAGAGAATCCCAGGCACAGCCTTTCAAAATCCCAATTTTTTAAACTTAGACCATTTTGGATTGGCCAGAGAAAAGTTACAGACAGAGAAACTTGTGCTTGCAAAATACATGAAAACGTTGGCTTAAAAATAAAGAAGCTACACCAACTTGGGGTTATAGGAACATCATCCCCAAGAGACATAGTACAGACTATTGTCTGTAGTGATGAGGAAAAGTCCTGCATGTACAGAACATGCAGCAATTGCAAGGATAAGACAATACAAACAACACTGGATCCTTCCACAAAAGGTAACATCATTGTTTGGGAGGAGTGGATCAATAAATCTATACTCATAGCACAGAAAAGCAAAGATGGGTCCACTCAAGAGAGGGCGGTGAGAAAGGTGTTTCTTGAAAAGAGGCATACCTCCATTGACAAACTAGTGGAACTCACACAGGACCACCTCTCAAACTTCTCACGACACATATACAACATAAAGCACCAGTTGAAAGACTGAGGAAATTGAGAGAGACCCTGACCCAAAATGATGTCGTGGTTCACATTGACTACAGTGAGAACTATGCTTGTAAATACACAAGGGAAATAAAAGAAACTCACTTTGGAGGTGGCAACGAGCAGGTAACCCTCCATACTGGAGTAATCTATTTGGGAGTGGCAGGGTGGAGTCATTTGCATCTCTGTCGGCCTGTCTTCAGCATGATGCCATAGCCACATGGGCACACCTTTTCCCAGTGCTTCAGAGCATTCGAAAGGAGCATCCAAATGCCAGGAACATCCACTTCATCTCTGATGGTCCCACGTCGCAATATCGAAATAGAACCAACTTTTACCTGGCCTCTACAGTGCCCTTCATGCAAGGGTTTGAAAAAGTGACGTGGAATTTCACAGAGGCGTCACATGGAAAGGGTGCTCCTGATGGAGTGGGTGGAGCCCTTAAGAACCTAGCAGACAGAATCGTGTCCTATGGCACTAGCATTCCCGATGCCAACACTCTTTTTGAGCAGCTGAAGCTCAATTCTTCTGTAAGGCTGTTCAAAATAACTGAGGAGGATATCAACAAAAGTGCTGAATTAGTACCACCGTCCCTGAAGGCAGTACCTTGGACGATGAGAATTCATCAGGTGAGTCAGTTCAAAACAACACAGTTAGAGGTCAACAGCCTAAGTAACTACATAAAGATACACATTTATTTTCTACTTGCCTAGTTTCTTAAAGGTTATATCCTGTAAACTGTCAACAATAGATTGAGTATTCAATTATAGTTATTAAGGGTTAATATGTCGGATGCCAAATGGAAATGACTAAACAGGAGTTTTGTCGGTTTGTGATGCTGAACAACAATTAAATTAGTCTGTTCTCTATGTTTTTACAAACATCAAATGTAGCACCATAATTAGCCTTCTGCACTATATTTGGCTTTTAGTGTTTTATATATATCAAAAATGGAATAATGTGCATGAAATGTTACTTATAATACTATTACCCCCCCCTAAGATGACATCAACAAAACCAGGGGTAATCCAGACCAGGGAAGTGTCCTGTTTTTGCGGCTGTGCATGTGGATGCTTTCACCCAAAGGAGTTCCACTTCAGAGAGGAAGTGAATGTGGAGTCAGAGCCTGTTTTAGAAGTGGGAAAGTGGGTCCTTGTGGAATATGAGACAGAACTCTTCCCTGGGACCATCACACAGGTAAGTAGAACTTGTTAGAGGTTGTGACACTCCATGCTAATGTAACTTAAATATTTAGTCCTATCCTGTAACTTTTGTTTTACGTATTTACTCTACAGATTGAAGGTGATCAGTATGAGGTGGACACAATGAATTGTGCGGGAGAAAACAAATTCTACGTTCCCTCTATGAAATTTGATGGAGACAAAGTTTGGTACTTTTTGGAAGACATCAAAAGTATCATTCCAGAGCCACTCCCTGTCACATCCTCTGCACGACATTTCAGTGTTGCAGCTGAGATCTGGGCTAAACACACAAAGAAACATATGTGAGTGAGTGAGTGAGTATTAAATAATTTCATGTTTGAATTGAAAGAGTTCACATGTTTTAAATGTTTCTCTTTTTTTGTTATCTGCAAGTGAAGTGCAAGGGGTTCATAGGATTCACAGTTTTGCACTTCTTTCAGCCCTTCTTTTATTGTGTATTGTTTTTTTCACAATGTATTGTGTTTTTAGCACGTTTTTACACTGAACAAAAATGCAACACTTTTGTTTTTGCTCCCATTTTTCATGAGATGAACTCAAAGATCTAAAACATTTTCCATAAACACAAAATAACCATTTCTCTCAAATATTGTTCACAAATCTGAAAGAATCGTGATAGTGAGCACTTCTCCTTTGCCGAGATAATCCATCCCACCTCACAGGTGTGGCATATCAAGATGCTGATTAGACAGCATGATTATTGCACAGGGTGCCTTAGGCTGGCCACAATAAAAGGCCACTCTGAAACGTGCAGTTTTGCTTTGTTGGGGGGTCCTGGGGGGTCCGAAAACCAGTCAGTATCTGGTTTGAGGGGTAGGGTTAGGGTAAGGTAATGTTGTGAATCGAGTGGCCCATGGTGGTGGTGGGGTTATGGTATGGGCAGGCCATATGTTATGGACGACGAACACAGGCCACTCGATTCCCAACATTACCCCTAACCCTAACCCTAAACCCTACCACCAGATACTGACTGGGTTTTCGGACCCCCCCAGACCCCCCCAATAAAGCAAAACTGCACGTTTCAGAGTGGCCTTTTCATTGTGGCCCAGCCTAATGCACACCTGTGCAATAATCACGCTGTCTAATCAGCATCTTGATATGCCACACCTGTGAGGTGGGATGGATTATCTTGGCAAAGGAGAAGTGCCTCACTATCACACATTCTTTCAGATTTGTGAACAATATTTGAGAGAAATGGTTATTTTGTGTTTATAGAAAATGTTTTAGATCTTTGAGTTCATCATGAAAAATGGGAGCAAAAACAAAAGTGTTGCGTTTATATTTTTGTTCAGTGTATTTGTATGATGTTTTAATGCTTTGTCTAGCATTTTGTGACTTGACGCTTTATACATTCATCTTATTTACTTATTATTAAATTAATTACATTTTTGATTGTTTATTAAATATGATTATATGTAAATTGTAATTGTTTGAGTTATATTGTTATATCCTCCTAAGAATGAAAGAATAAAATCTACCATATCAATTAACATTACCGAAATTGTGAAACTAATTACCGAACCAAACGAATATCCTTACCGAAACATGTGACAATTATAGGCTATTTATATAATTAACAAATTATATTTTGCTTTTTAATTAGTGTGCATAATAAGTGAAAAAATGTATATCAGTTGTAGCAGCAGAACTTTTAAAATATGTCAAGTTTCCACAAAATATTTAAAAAAAAACGGCTTTTGGATCAAGGGGTGGTAGCGGTAATGAGGTAAATGAGTTAAATGAAATAAATGCATTTATGTAAAAAAAACTAAATTCCCTGGGTTTCATGCAAATCTGTACAGTCATATCAAGATTTAATTGTCAAAATTCTAAATATTGTTTTGCTTTTCTAATGTTTTGGATGTTTTGTAAAGTTGCGGTAATGACATTTGTTCAATTACTTTTTTTGGCAAATGTGAAATAAATGTGACATACTTCAATATATAGCTTCCATATTTATAGTCCAAATTAACTAAGATCTTGGTATTTACTTTAAAAAAAAAAAAAAATGATAATAATATTTTTTTAATTATTCATCTTTGAAATATTTGAAACCAGGATTTCGTGAGAATGACCCCGAGCAGTGAGTCATGTTTTTGTTGTTTGGCACAGTCAGGAAGTGCCCTGTGCCCAGTGCTGCTATTTGAAAACATTGTTGTAGATTACAGCACTGCAGAATGTTTTGTTTTGAGGATTTACCTTGTTTACACTATAGGTAGAACAGGCCTATACTATTTATTTCATTTCAATTTAATAAACATTTTGATATGATACACATGGTAGTTCAATGCTACCTGTTGTCACACTCATGACGTTTGGCACTTTTAGGATGTGCGATGTTATAGAGCAGAAGACAAAGAAGTGGTTTGATCGTTTGTAATGCACTTCTATAGAATAAAAAAGTTCATATTTATCTGACTGATTGTATTCATTGATGAAAACGTATCCATACAGTAATATTGAGGATGCAACGCATTTTATGCATCGTAATGCACCGGGATATCGAACCGAATCGAATCGTTGACAGGATAATCGAATCGTGAGACCAGTGAAGATGCACAGCCCTAACTGAGAGTGGCGATTTTATTTTTGTAATTCTTAGCGTGCACTTCCTGTCCTGAGAGTGGCGGTGTCCCCAGAGTGGAGGTGTCCTGAGATGTGGTCATGCCCCTGAGGATTGTGGGAAATAGGAGGATAAGAAGGGGACTGATAGCGATGCTGCCCTGTTGGGGACAGCTAGCAGACATTTGGAGACCCTGTTGCCCCTATTGAGTGTGTAGATGTGCAGACTGTTGTTCTGTGGCTTATGAAATAATATTGATGTCTTCATTGCAATAAACTACCAATGTTGATGATTACCCATGTGAATTTCTATTTCTACAGAAGAACATGAAATGAAATCCTTAATTAAAGGTGGGGGTAGGTAAGTTTGAGAAACCGGCTCCAGATACACTTTTTGTTATATTCCATGGAATGCTCTTAACATCCCGATAGCAATGAATATCTTAAGTGCTTTGACAAAAAATCCATACAAAAATGTCATCTGTGGAAGCCGTAGTACTGTAAAAAGCACGACCAATCATTTTAGCCGGCCCGGCTAAAATAACTGGATGGCCTACCTGGCTGTCAGCCTTCCATCTGTGCACAAAGTTATCTCGTGCCCTCATTAGTCATGTGTGTTGAGGGTAAGGAAGTGGCAGATTTGTTCCGGTTGTGTATTTTCAAATTCTAGCGCACTCGAGCTGGTTTCTCCAAAATTACCTACCCCACCTTTAAGTCTGTGTTATTAATATTATTTTAGTATTGTTTTATTATAATGGGAATAATAATGTATAGATTAAAGCAGGGGTGCCCAACCTTTTTGAACCGAGAGCTAATTTTAAAGTTGCCAGTCTGCCGAGATCTACCAGTCCAAATAGAGGCGTAGCCATTACTGACAGCCTACTACCAGGTAAATACACACTTATACTTGTATAAAACTGACCTTTGTACGATGAATACTTCATAAAATACTCCAGATTTTTATTATATCAAAGACCTGTTGAAATGCTACTGTTGTTTTTTACTGTCCCCCAAAAGCGCGTCGGCAGCCTTCGCCGTCTTTGAAAGACTTCATGTGTTTTGCAAGAACGTGACTGACACGATAAGATGCTATGGTAGCAGCCTAGCTCTTGTTGTTGGGCCTGGTGAAAATGGACTGCTGTGCATTTAGCTGTCCTTTCAGGCCCCTCCCCTTTTGGGAGCGTAGGGCAGAATTAGGAGGGAATTCCGTCTCGTAGCGTTTGTGCACTGTTTTGAAATGCCGCTCCTAAATTACCCTTCTTCGATAAAGCCACGCTCGCATTGCAGATGAGACAGATGGACTTTGAATTGGAATAGATAAAAAAATAATCATCCTCCCACTCGGAGTGAAAATGATATATTTTGGGCTTTTTTGCTTCTGCCATAATTGGGGTCTTGTGTGTGTGCGGGACTGTCACTCCTGTTGACACGGACAACGTCAGCTAACTAGTGCCCACCAGCCACGCCCCTACACATGGGGTCACGCCGGCCAATCACAAAGCTTTGATGCGTTCAAGTGCATTATTCCGGCACAGGAAGATTGTTATCGGACATTAACGATAAAACAGAATATTGTTGTTCTATTTTTAGACACATCTCGCGATCGACTGGGAATCTCCCCGCAATCGACCAGTTGGGCACCCCTGGATTAAAGGAATCAGTTTAAAATATGGGCTTTAAAAATAATCTTAAAAAAAGGGGGTTATCACACAAATACTTTTTATATTTTTCAAGCAATCTGCATACCTTGAAAAGTATCAGAAAACTTAGAATTTAGTTTATTTTAAACACAAAGGTATGCGGTGTTAAACTTGGTAAAGGTGTCTCGATGGTGACTAAAACGTTCCTAAAATCCACCTGATACATGAGTCGAGTTTCAGTCTGGACACGTGAGCCACACAAGGTGCACGTGTTTGTCTTTCTGCGAGTGTGTGTGAGCAGAAACAAAGTCAATGTAAATAAGCGCGATGGCAATGATACATTCTTGTCATAATCTGAATTTACCTCGGGGTCGTCTTTCTTCCTCCCCCAGATAGGGAGCTCTGTGGAGTTCCTTATCACACAGCAGAGATAACAGGATCCAGTACAAAGCCAGGATCCGTGTGTTTGCTGACAGTGAAGCAGTTCCGGTCCCCGTGGAGGAATCCCACCTTGTTCTGGTACAGAGAGCACAGCAGAGACAACACAGATAGGATAGAGAGCTCATTTACACCAAGAGTTGACAGAGAGAAGCTGAGAAGAGAAGGGAAAATGAAGCGAGTTTGAGTGAGAAAGCAGACGCTCTGCAGCCCTGCGCTCCCCCAGCCGCCCCGCACTAACATAGTTCACAGGTATCTCTGCTATCTAATAATGAAGCGTGGAGTTTGCAGGAAGCAGCAGAGAGGAGGAAGCTGTCACATGAACCTTTTCCCCCAACCATGTTTGCTTTGTTTCTTCTTCCTCAGCAGCTTCAAATGATTTCACACTTCATCATCACGCAATTAAAAGGTCACCCTATGCAGAAAAAATGAACAAAATAAATATATTCACTTTAATGCAGTCGTGGAAAGTAACAGAGTACATTTAATCAAGTACTGAAGTACAGATTTTAGGTATGTTTGTTGTATACTACTTTTTACTTCTATTCTAGTTCATTTCAGAAGCACATTTTTTACTCTTTACTTCTTATTTCAAAAATGTTTTTACTAGTTACTCTATAAATTCAGATTTCAACACATAATACTTAGGAAAAGCTTTTGAAATAGGATTAATTGGTAAAACCAGGGGCAACGTGAGTCGCCCGCGGGGCATGTTCTAAAAATAGCTCGCCAAGCAAATCCAAAATGTAAAAAATACACAAAACAAAAAAGGAAATGTAATTAAAAGAATCTACCCTATGCATAAACGAAACCTCAATCATAGCGAACTCTGATTTGCGGGACTAGCGCTGCAGTCTGGAAGAAAAGCAATGTGGAGCGGCACCTCACCGCTTCATAAGGAGTTTGACCTTTCTTTCTGGCAGAATCTACACAACACATCAGCCCCATTGAACACAGCCTAGTCGTGCCAGCCTATACAGCACATGAGGGGCAGAGTTTTACTGTGTGTGTGTTGCAACTTGCATATATTTATTGCACTTGACGCACACACACATGGCGTAATTTCCACTGGGGACAGGGGGGACATGTCCCCCTCACAAAATCCTGTTTGTGTTCCCCCACTTTACAAATATGTTAATTTTTATTTTTTAATGCAAGCCGTCATCGCCACGGAGGAGCACACAGCCTCTGTGAGCGAGCGAGACAGAGAGAGCTAGAGAGAGCACACCTTTATCTATTTAATATAGAAAGTAAGAAATCATTCCAATGTGTACTATAGGACAGTACAAAAAACAAACAGTTTAAGAGGGGAGTGATTAGAAATGTGCATAAATAGAAAGAACATAAGATAAGAATAAACAAGTTTAAATTATTGTTATTGGTTGTGATCATATTCTAAAGATGTTTGGATAATTGAAAAGTATACAGCTCCCTTTCATCTGAGTGTTGAGAGCTGTATCCATAAAATCATTTGTGCTGAAGGTGCACCAGATAGATGCATTTAACTTCAACATTTAAAAACAAATCTTCCGGGGGGTGCATGCCCCGGACCCCCCTAGAGGAGGTGAGGTCCACCCCCAAATAAAGCAGGTTAAAATAATTAAATTGCATACATTTTCTTTTAGTAAACACTGAAAACGGGTCCCACATGACCCAAACAGCATGCAAAGGTTAAAGGTAAGCATATAATAATGTTGAAATGTGCTAAATATATACACAGCAAAAAAGTGGAGTAAAAGTAGCACACGACTTGTTTATTTTTGAAAGTAGCTCATCCTAAAAAAGGTTGGAGACCCCTGGTATAAACACCCAACATTCAATTTAAGTAACTGAAACCGTGAGTGGGTTAACAGAACATTCATTAGCAGCAATTTAGCTTTTTTGTTCAAAATATTTCACAGTTCCAGCTTTAAAGGTGAAGAGTTGCTACTTTTGCTTTTTACTTTCCCTTTAAATATTTAAATACTTTTACTTAAGTATCATCTTGATGCAGTACTTTTACTTGAAAGTAGTATTTTGACAGTGTGGTATTAGTACTTGTACTCAAAAACCAACCGTGTCGGCAGTGTACACAGGACAACGCCTGAAAAGGTTATTGGACCAAAGGTGGACGGTCACCTAGGTACTGTGTCAGTCATAGTCAACAGTTATGACACTGTCGAGCAGTTCCTTGCGGAGATTGACAGCAGTGGCCTTCCCACCCAACTAAGAGTAGAGGCAGCAGGTCTCCTAAAAGCAGTTCAAGAGCCCCACTTCAAGTTTACTGCGGTTATGGTCCACAAAATCCTCGCCCTTCTGGACCCTCCTAACAAAGTCTTGCAGGATAAAAAAACTGGAGTACACTGGAGTGAAGGTTGTTAAAAGTGCGTTGGATTGTGTGGAGCATCTCAGGAGTGACTCGGAGTTCCAAGCCATTTGGGCACAGTGGCAGATCAGAACCAGCAGCTCCTCCACCAATGAAGAGAGTTTGCCAAGTCCATACACACCTGAAGCAGTACGTGGTGGAGAGTACTATAGGTCAGCAGGACATAGGAAGTGAGACAGAGTGCAAGCGGCTCTTCTTCAGCACATTGGACAGTGTCATTGGGGAAATGAACAGGAGATTTCTGAACGAAACAGCCAGCTGGTCGAGGCGCTTTGTGCCCTTGACCCAGAAAATCCTCACTTCTTGGATGTGCAGAAGGTGACACCGCTGCTTGAGCTCACGAAAACCACTTTGGTGGAATCTGAGTTTGCTGTAGCTCGAAACTTTTTGCAGTCTGAAATGGCCCGCTCTACTGGGGATGTGTGGACCCCCACTTCCATCCTGCAGAGCTTCTCCAGGCCTCTTGCCGCTATGCCAACCGTGCTTACCGCACTGAACCATGGAGTGACTTTTGGGGCATCCTCGGCTACGTGTGAGAGCACCTTCTCAACGCTAACGAATGTCTTCAGTCAGCACAGACGAAGCATGCTGCACCCAAGAAAAGCCTGCATGATGCAATTGGCATGTGAAGCGGATCTCACAAAACAATTTCGGGAGAAATACTGGAAGGAGCGCTGATTCAGAAAGTTCAATAAGCAAACAAGGACGCTGCAATTTTACTGAAATAAGGTAAGATACAATTCTGCAGATTTATCTCGTTAAAAAAATGTGTCAATTAATTACTTTGCCAGTATTTTTCGTTGTTATGTGATGACCCCTACTTTACCTGTTGTGTGTGTATGTCCCTTTAACGTTCAGCACTGATTGAGTGCACCTGGCTGTCGGTACGGTCATGAGGAGTGAAAGGCCCGAGCCAGAGACTTGCTTGCTCTCTCTGTTGGAGGATTTGTTTTGGAGAGCAGCTACTTGACTTATGATTTTGTTTCCCTTCACCTTAGTTTGGCATTCAACACTTTTCACGACCACACAATGTTCACACACCCACACATACACTACTGATCTTACTGATTAACACATCCCATTGTGGTAGCTCTGTTTAGTTTAATGGTAATAATACATATATTCCTGACATCGCGTCCGTTCCATGTTATGGCCAAGAGCCAGGCTGTGACAGTTGTGAAAAAAAAGTCGCCCCCTCTGATTTTTTAACAGCCCCCTCAGTCATTTCATCCTGGAGCCTGGCCTGTGGTGGCGCAGTGTCCCCGTGCTCTCAGGGACGAGGCGGTGTGTGGGCCTGCTGGAGGAGCCCTCAGGGTGTAGCGGGACTGATGGTGCATACAGCCAGTGACTGTGAACTCGTGTGTGCATGGTGTCTTAAATAAAAATGAATGTGTCTGACTTGAGCTCTCTCGCCGGCTGCTCTAAAGGAAATGCACACACTGTTATAAAAAATCCTTACATCCTAATCATCCTTCAGCTTCTCCCACAAACTCCATGATTACGCCCACATCTCCTGCTCTGCATGAGATGCAGGATATTGGAAAAGCTCTGCCATGATTTACAGTCTCTTCAGAAGCCCACTGTATCTGTGTGATAAATCTGCTGAGAGTATGAGAGAGAGGGTTCTCCGGTTTTACTCCAGGCTACAATGAAAACAGACCTCGGGATACATCAATAACTGCACTGAGGGAGCAGAATATTTCAGGGAAATTACTGAGATGTCTTTATATTCTGGGGATAATGGAAGAATAGGAGGCAGGATTGGAGAAGGAAGTGTGTGTTATATGAGATTGCAGAGAGGTTTCAGCTCCGATTATTAAATCAAAGAGGCCTCTTAAGCCCGATTGCCCCCGCCGGCAGGGGCATACACAGCAATATTGCACAAAACTGTGTCTCAGGGCTTCTTAACATTTAACAACATATTAATGTGTCATACCCACTTAACGGGAATAAACTCAGCTATCAGACAATATTTACCATTTTTAGCTAAACGAAACAAAAGGGTAACACCAAGCGTCTGAATTAGCACTAAGCGAGAAAATGCTAATGCACATAACTCACGGTAGCAATATTTTATACTTCATGCTATCTGCACAAACTAGATATCATATGAAAGCTGAGATTCCACAGATTCAATTGGTATAGGTTTCATCACTGTGCGACAAAAACTCTGATCGCACTCTGATTACTGATAATCCATCATAACATTTATGGCAATAAACGTATTTTTCATATAGAGTGTAACGGAGCTTTCGGTTTTGGGCAAAATGCGTGCGCTGCGCATCACTCATTCCTCAATGGTAATGTTTAGATGGATTCTATTGGCTCTAACGGTTACAAAGAGGTGTCAATCACCCAAATCGACTAATGGGTTCTAGAGATACGGCAAATACACCCAAATGTACCCAGAGGTAAACCTCTCTAAAAAGGTCAAATTTCACTTGTTTTGCATCAATCTTGATACAGGGTACTTATTATATGTTATAGTTTGGATTCCTAAGGTTTTTTGGCTACTATCCCATCATTCAAGGGTGGTTTTGCCTATAAGTAATATTTGTTTTGGACGGAAACTATAATTTACATATGTTCAATCTGAATTTAGTTTAAAATAAAAACATCTATATAGATTCTGACACTTCTACAGACAACTCACAGGTGTATCATTGCTCTGAGAAAAAAGATTATTCATTTACCCCTTGTAGAAGTGAAGATATAGTCATTAGTTCATGGGACCTGAAAAACAGGCTCAGGGCTTAACAGGTTAATGTTTTCTATGGCCCTTTCTCATTTCACTAATTTCCCCTCCTCGACTCCTCGGTCCTCCAGTAGTGACCTGGAAATGAATTTCAGCGCGCCATGTTGAAGGACATCTAATTTCTCTAAATGCACTTTCGAGGACCGAAGATCGAGTGTCGAGGAGGCTCTCTGGAGGAGCTATAATTGAGGATACACTGATGGTTCCTCCACGGATACATTTCCGGCAACAGTGATGTTTAAAAAAGTTGTGACGCACGGCCAGACCTCTCTCAGCCAATGACAGCTCTGCATGCATCCCCTGGATATGATTGTATTAACTGCTTTCATCGCGACGCAATGTTTACAGTGAGAACAGCTGTGAGGTCCGTGCAGAAAGCACAGCAGTGTGTATAATATATATCACTCAGCATGGGCGTAGGAAGCATCCTGAATGTGGGGGGGGACATTTTTAACGGGTGGGGGTACTCCCCCACGAAAAAAAAATAGATTTCCGGTATTCTAAACCTTGAGTTTATGTTCTAAAACATAATATTTGCATTTTGTATCATATGTTGACGCCGGGCTGTGTTTCAAAGCACTTGACACTCTCTGCCATTGTGTGTAAATAAATTACAATGATTTGAGGGTGCATTGTGGATTTACAGTTTGAAAGTGAGCATAGCCTATGATGGAGTGAGATCAGTCTCAATATTAATAAATGCACACAAGGATTCACAAATGTATTTCAGGATTTATATATAAATGACTCTCTCCACAAAAATATTTTCCAATGCACACAAAAATATGTATTGTTGTATATAAATGTAAAAAAATCCACAAATATAGGTATATTTCTGACATATAAATATTTCTTGTTTTAAGTAATGTAAAAGAAAACCACAATTCGTTATAATTTCCATAGTTTCCTGTTAAAAAAATATGCATTTGTCATTTCCGTCAGGGAAGTTTAAAAAAAAACAAACACAAATGCGGATGTTCACAAGAAAAGTAGTTTTTAAATGCCTATTTTTTGTACATTTATATACAACAATAAATATGTGTGAGTGCATTGAGAGATATTGTTGTGGAGAGTCTATATAAATCGCAAAATACATTTGTGAATCTTTCTGTGAGCATTTATTAATATTGAGACTGATCTGACTTGTAGGAGCAAACACAGTGGTGGTGGCTTAAAGCCCACCTCCGCTCCGTCCGTTAGATGAGCCTGGTCAGATTTAATAAAAGAAGTTCAAAACACCGGCATAAAAGTTATAACAATAATCTGATTTTAATGGTAAAAAACACAATACGAAATACAGAGTGCCCTGTAACAGAGCACTCCGGGCTCCCCGCTCTACTGCCGTGCGATACAGATATCGGGACCAGTCAGAAACAGGGGGCATTTTTGCATGAATAAACAACAGTATATATGGACATATTTGGGGCGGAGATGTGTGTCAGCTCTTCCGTCCCATTTTACTCCTAAGCGAATCAGAGAGTCCGTGGGTAGGAGTTGGGTCGGTTGCTCACTCCCCTAGGTGTTCTTACTGGTTGGATTCACTTTGGGTCGGGCCCAATACAGCGAATCAGAGTTCTGGGAAAAGTATTTTTCTTCTGAACAGAGCGTGAGAGCCTCGGAAATATACAAGGTCAGAATCACTTTTTATCTTACACCTGGGTTAACTCCTTTACTTTCCCAAGGAAGATTTCACACAAACTATTCCTTTCCAGACAATCAAACATTGTACACAGATATATTGGTGCTTGAGATTATATTGGCCCCAGAAAGAACCTTGACAAGAATATGTGTGTGTGCTGGTGAGGAGGTGTGTGTGTGTGTGTGTGTGTGTGTGTGTGTTGGTATCTGGGTCAGTGAGTGTAGATGAGCAAAGACTATGTGTGTGTGCTGGGAGAAGGAGGTGTATGTGTGTAGCAGGGTATCTGGGTCATTGAGTGTAAGTGAGAAGGTATATATATATATATATATATATATATATAGGATTACTTTAAAACAGTCCCAAATAATACATGTTCACTTCAATACAGTTCAAGGTAATACCTGTTTACTTTAATACAGTTTAGAACAATATCTGTTTGCTTTAGACTCCATACAGATGTTAAGTTCACCTAGGAATGGTAGCATTGACTTGAATGTTCAAATAAATGTTGCCTTTCTGTCTATATTGGTCATATAATGCCCCTTGACTGAAATGTTTCCTGTTCAATATCCCCACTGATTTCCTTAAAATTCTGGGATGAGAGTCCACATCACAATTTACTCTAAACTGTCATTTCCCTTTCATCACTCACCTCAGCAATGGACCTCTCTCCACTGTCCCTGTGTTCTGCCTCTGACTCACTCTCAAGTACCTAGATGTCAAGAGAGGTGGTGAAGTGATCATTATTTATTGAGCAGTATACTCTTTCACATTGAATCATAACAAGTAAACAACAATGTAAAGACAACTGACTCTAAAGTAAGTCCCAGTCTGTGACATTGGACATTTGCAGCGGACCTGCAAGTTTCTGGGAGTTTGTTCCAGATATTTGGAGCATAATAACTGAACGCTGCTTTACCATGTTTAGTTCTGACTCTGGGGACAGAAAGCTGACCAGTCCCTGAAGACCTAAGAGATCTGGATGTTTCATAATTTAGCAGGAGGTCAGAAATGTATTTTGGGCCTAAACCATTCAGTGCTTTATAAACCAGCAGCAGTATTTTTGAAATATATTCTTTGACACACAGGAAGCCAGTGTAAAGACTTCAGAACAGGAGTGATGTGATCCACTTTCTTAGTGTTAGTGAGGACTCGAGCAGCGGCGTTCTGAATCAGCTGCAGCTTTCTAATAGATTTTTTAGTGAGACCTGTGAAGACACCATTGCAGTAGTCCAGTCTACTGAAGATAAAAGCATGGATAAGTTTTTCCAAATCCTGCTGCGACATTAGTCTTTTAATCATAGATATTCTTTAGGTGATAGTATGCTGATTTAGTAACTGTTTTAATGTGACTGTTGAAACTCAGGTCAGAGTCCATGACTACACCTAGATTTCTGGCTTTATCTGTTGTTTTGAACATTGCAGACTGAAGCTCAGCTCTAACTTTTATACGTTCTGCCTTGGCTCCAAAAACCATTACCTCAGTTTTATCTTTGTTTAATTGGAGAAAGTTCTGACACATCCAGTCATTGATTTGTTCAATGCACTTACTCAGTGTTTGAATTGGAGCATAGCCTCCTGGTGAAATTGTTACGTACATTTGTGTGTCATCCGCATAGCTATGGTAACTTATTTTGTTGTTTTTCATTTTCTGAGCCAGTGGTAGCATGTAGATGTTAAAGAGAAGAGGCCCCAAGATGGAGCCTTGAGGAACCCTACATGTCATATTTGTCAACTCAGATGTGTATTTACCTATAGAAACAAAGTTGTTTCCGTCTAAAATGACAAATTATTGGTTTTGGCTAGACTAGTTTGACTGAAATGTTCTATATAATCTGATGACTAAAAAAGACTCAACAGTTTTCATTGACTAAAATAAGACTAAAATGCTCAGACTTTTAGTTGACTAAATCTTGACTAAAATGTTTACTGTTTTAGTCGACTAAAATAAGACTAAAATGCTCAGACTTTTAGTCGACTAAATCTTGACTAAAATGTTTACTGTTTTAGTCGACTAAAATAAGACTAAAATGCTCAGACTTTTAGTCGACTAAAACTTGACTAAATAAAAACAGGATGAAGGTGACTAAATATGACTAAAACTTAAAATAAAATGTAACACAGGACTAAGACTAAAACTAAATAAAAAAAATAGCTGACGAAATTAACACTAAACTGTATACTGGGATGGAAATTGCCTATAAGCACTCAGTAAGACATAAACACACACAAAAAGCTTCTGAATGATAAGAAGTATAATTAAAACATAATGCACATTACCATTTTGAGAGAGAGTACCGAAGTTAAAGAACTCAGAAAATAATCTCTCATCGAACTGAGGCTCCAGTAAAACACACTGACATGGACATCATGGTGTTTACATGAGCACAGAGAGATCGGGTTATTCATGTTCCCTGTTTAAATGATAAATACTAGTAACCTGGCATTTTGATTCCTTTTCTCATCTAAACTATTCAGTATTTGTATCTCTATCATGACATAAAGACGAAACTCCTCCGCCGCCATCACTGTTAACTGATATCAGCTGATGACTTACTTTCCTCTTCTTTGAAAAAAATGTTCTTATGTCCATGTTGTCTGGGGGAGAAAACATATCAAACCAAGAGATCGTCAGCTTTGATTTTCGCTGTATTAACCATTTCCTGAACATTTGGTGTGTGTGCCTTACCTCTGCTCCCGGCATCGCTTCATACAACAGATTTATAAATTATTATTATGGCCTCATTTATAAAGGGATATACGCTCAAAAAATGGCGTACGCCAGTTTCTACGCAATGTTTGCGATTTATAAAACCACACAAACTCTAACCCATGCGTACACACTAAGCACAAAAATGGGAGAGACGAGAAACTGCAACACCGCGTTGGCAGAAGGAAGAATGGAGAGAAATATGTGGAAATAATACCATAAATAAAATGTTACCTCTCATTTATCATATATGAGGAATTCATTTTCAAACATTGATTAAAGCCAATCTTAAAATGATTAACCTCTTAAGCCCTGAGCCTGTTTTTCAGGTTTCAGGCTCGAATATGCCACTAACACAACAAAGACTATATCTTCACTTCTAAAAGGGGTAAATTAATATTCTTTTCTCTCAAAGCAAGGTTACATCTGTGAGTTGGATGTAGAAGTGTCAGAATCAATATAGATGTTTTTATTTTAAAATAAATTCAGATGGAACATAGTAAAAACATGTAAATTCTAATGTCCGCCTAAAAAAAAAACATTACTTATAGTGAAAACCACCCTTAGATGACAGGTTAGTAGACTAAAAGCTTTAGGAATCCAAACTATAACATATAATAAGTACCCTGTATCAAGATTGATGCAAAACAAGTGAAATTTGACCTTTTTAGAGAGGTTTACAAATAAAGTCCAGACGGACTCACCTCTGGGTAATTTGGGAACCATCAGTTCCATTTGAACTTTTTCACTGTAAAAATCTTTGTATTACTTTGAATTATCACTATAGGTATTCATTCCATCCAAATACAACTGTTGTGAAAAAAATAAAATAAAAACATACTCTGTTATCCTCTTAGGCCCCACGGACCCGAAATATTTAATAAACTATGAATATTTGATATCCATATAACGGGACAAAACTCATTTAATTGATCTTTTTCATTTATGTTTTCAAAAAAAACACACAATGCTAACAGTGAGCCTCTGAATTAGCCCCGAGCGAAAAATGCTAACCTATTACTGCACCGAAAATCACTCCTCGCTCCCTTATTACTTATCCTAGCTCAGTGGTCGTCAACCAGTCGATCGCGAGGTTGAGTGGTTGAGTGTGGTGCGGGTAGTTTGCGGACCGTTAAAAAAAAAAGTAACAAAAGAAAGAAAAATAAAATAAAAATAATAATGTTTGAAAAATACGTTTTTAGATGAAAACCTATCATCCACCACCCCGTTAGCAGGTGCCACTTGATTGACGTATATTTGAGACACCTAATATAATACATTAACCGTGCTTTTCGTGAACCTCATCATGACACAAGAGAGGATGGCAGGACTGCAATGTCCCGTGTTCAGTGAATGCAACAGAGGCAAGTCACCAAACCAATCAGAGAGTTGCATGGAAATACACGTGTGCTTGTGTCATTCAAGCTCGGCTCTGTGTTTGGCAATAGCGCATTTAGTGTGATGGAGAGAGAGAGGGAGAGAGGGAGAGGGACCGGTGCTAGCGGGGACCGTGATGTTAGCATCTGGTTAGCTAGCTGCACTAACGGACATAAGGAGCTGTTTCCACAACAAGCTAGAGGAGAGTCCTCCCCTGTCAAACTAAGGGGCTCAGTGAGCTAAAGGACTTTCTGAGTGTTTAGAACGGTTTTGTCACAAATGATTCAAAAGATTATTTGCAAGGCACACCTTCATATGATCATTATAGTTATACAAACAATAAGAGAATAAATGAAAAACAGGTATGAAATACTATATGGCAGTAAAACAATAATACAGTTTAAAAGGGGAGTGATTTGTAAAATATCCATAAAGAAAAAGAAAATCTGTTTACAGTTCTGTTTCATATGGGTGCTGAGAGAGGTATCCATAGATCTCTTCATGTTGCTCTCAAAGTGCACCAGATTGATGCTTTCAACTTCAATATTTAAAAAAAAATCTTCCCGAGGGAGCATCCCCCCGGACCCCCCTAGAGGAGGTGAGGTCCGCCCCCCACTTTACCCCTGCCTATATGCCGTGAGCTGATTATGGAGCCTTCATTGTAACAGTAATTCAGATGCAATTAGCCTATATAAAAGGCCTCAAATTGGAAGCACTGTCTGGGCCGTCTTTTTCACTCAATTCTGCAATAGGTAGATCTCGCCTTTCACTTAGGCCAAGGTTGGTGATCTTGGGCTTAAAAAGGTCGGTGACCACTGTCCTAGCTGCACATCCAACACATTGTTTATGATCGAAAAGACACAGAATCTAACGGTGCCCACCTAAACACTGAAAGATACAATCTCGCGAGGTTATCAACAAAAACGTACATCAAAACAAGTGGCGCTAGGTACTAACATGCGCTAGGCTAACGGCTTACCTTCCTCATTGTCTGGTCTAAACTGGTCTTCAATGGCATTACAACGATAAAAACGATGATGTAGTTAATCCATAGGTTAATATCCAATGGGGCTGTGTCCCCTTTGACATGTTCTGATCTATAAGCAATAAAACTGCAATTCGGTTATCTGCTGTACGCTCTGTGCTCTGTCCGCTCTGTGCTCCGTGCGCTCTGTGCTCCTGCAATTCCTGCTTCCTTCCGTAGTAAACAATAAGTAAAGTCTGCTGCGTAATGTACTTACGCTGGCTGGCATTCTTTATACTTTACCCAGGACCATATCTCTGGAACCCATTGGTCGATTTGGGTGATTTACACCTTTTTCTTAACCATTACATCAAATAGAATCGATGGGCAGTTCCCAAATCCACGTAAACATTACCATTGCGGACGTAATAGAGAAGCAAACGAAGCATATCTGAAAGTACAAGCCTGGACGGCAAAACTATATTGCCATAAATATGATGATGGATTATCAGTAAAAATGTCTACGTGACACAAAGACATTGGATTAACCTTGAGCAGCGTTTTTATTTCGTTGAACACAACTTTTGATCACAAATCAAAAAAGGTAAGACGTAATTATTGTAATATTTTTGAAACCGGATGTTGTTTACTTTCTCTTTTCTGGCTGATAGCTCCAGGAATTCGGGGTCGTACAGTGATGACATTACATGTGTGGAATCTGTGGAGTCTCAGCTTTAATCGGATATCTTGTTTTTGCAGTACATTAAGTAATAAGGGCATTTCTACCGTGAGTGCTGTGCAAAAGTCCGTTAGCATTAGTTAGCATTTTTTCGCTCCATGCTAATTCAAAGGCTTGGTATTACTCGTGTTTCTTTTAGCTAAAAATGGTTCACATTGTCAGTTAGCTGAGTTTCTTACCGTTAAAAGGGTTAGGAACATTAATAGTTTCATAAATGTTAAGAAGCCCTGAGACATAGTCTCGTAAAAAAACGGTGGGAGGGGTCCACTGGGGGGACCCTCGGGCTTAAGAGGTTAAACAAACGCCTGTTTGAGACACCTCAGTGCACACAAAAACATAACTTGGAGAAATAAATAAATACGGATATGTTATTTAAAACCACCTCGAATATGTTGTGTTAATGTTATGAAATGTTTTCTCATAAATGATGTGGTTTTGCATTTCTATAGGTTGTATCGGCATGGTTATATATACTACCATGTTTAATCATGTTTTATGCCGTTTGCTAAGACTTCAGATTGTGAGCCTTTTCATGAGATTTTGAGGGACGCTGCGTGTTTTTCGCCGCTCTTTCATGCTGACGTTTACTTCGTGTCTACCACTCCCTGCCATCAATCTATTTAATTCCCATACACAGGAGAAATATTGAATTATTGTTCTCCTCTGGTTTTGTGTTTCTGCCATCTCCGTTGCTCAGCCGACTATGTATGGCTGCTGTTTAGCTCTTAGCCTCTGCCATCCTATTAGCAAAACGATCTCACCATCGCACTCTGCTATCAGTGTAGTCCCCGTTCCGGAATTCTCCGACTGGGCTCCTCTCTGCCACACTCCCAGGACTATCCACGAACCCTCTCTCAGTCCGGCCATTCCAACTGGGCTGTTTTCTATCACCGCTGCCGAGGTTCGAGGTCCGGTTTCTGCAGGGCTAATGGTGCTAGCTGCTAGCTGGCTCGCCGCTCTTCCCGTGATGCTGCTCCAATACTCCTCGCTGGAACTTCGTAACTTTTTCTACCACACTATCCCCGACTGCCTTACCGTTATCAAATCCCTTGGGCTTCTGCGTCGTCCCCGCTATATACACCGGGCATCCAGATGCAAGTTTTTCTACTCCGAAACTCCTATCCCCGCAGTTGTTTCTGGGAGACGGTCTGTCGCACGGCGATGTCGTCATCACAACAAACGATGTCGGATTGGCTGTTATCCACCGAGCTGGCATCCTGGTTAAAGAACTCCCAGTACCTACTACCACCTAATTTGAGTGTGTTGTCTTAAAACTGGCTGGGTCTGCTCCGCTCCAGGTTGCCCTCATTTACCGCCCACCTAAAGCTTCCACTACCTTCCTGTCTGAGCTGTCTGAGTTACTCACCTCTCTCTGCTCCATGTCTCCATCAACTCTCCTGCTCGGTGATTTTAACATCCACGTGGACTCGAGTAACTGCACATTCGCTGCTGAATTCCTCTCGCTTTTGGACTGCTTCAGCATCAAGCAACATGTCCAGGGCCCCACCCACATCAAAGGCCACACGCTGGATCTGGTGTGCTCTACTGGCTCTCCGCCCCCCGACCTACAGCGCCTCGACCTGGCTGTATCTGACCATCACGCCATCCTCTTCACTGTTCCGGTCTCCCTGCCCAGGCAGCATCCTAAACGCACCATTATGTTTAGGAACATTAAGACTATGAGTGCACCGGCCCTATCCGACCTGATAGCTACCCACATGGCCTCGGGTCCCTCCGACTCCACCGTGGACGGCCTGGTAGCCCACTACAACACTGCCCTATCCCTCAGTCTCAACTCTCTCGCCCCCCCATTAAAACCCGGACTGTTTCCTTCACCTGCCCTGCCCCCTGGTTCACCACTGAACTCCGCCGTTTGAAGGCCTCTGTCGCCAGCTGGAGAGGCTCTCCAAAAAAATGGCCTCACAGTCCACCACCTGGCCTTTCGTGAGCATATCAAAATATATAAGGAAGCTCTCTCCCATGCCAAGACTCACTACTACTCCCCGTCTCATTGGTGCTCAGCAAAGCAACCCCAGAAGACTGTTCTCCACCATCAACTGCCTACTACGGCGCCCCTGACGCCCCCCAGCCCTCAGGCCCGATCTGTGCTCCAAATTCCTCGACTTCTTCCAGGCGAAAGTGGAGGCCATCCATCAGCAGCTCCTGGTGACTGGCCCTTCCGCCCTACCTGCACCTCAGCCACCTGGTAACGCACCCCAAGCGCCGCGCCTCTCCAACTCCAACCTCTCCTCCTTCTCCCCTGTGGATGCTCTCCAAGTGGCCAAACTGGTCAGCTCGGCCAAGACCTCCACCTGCACCCCATGCCCACAGCCCTGGTCAAGGACTGCCTACCCACCCTCTGTCCCTACATGGTGGTCATCATCAACGCTTCTCTGGCTCCTGGTATAGTCCCCCACCAGCTTCAAACTGGCCTCAGTCACCCCCATACTCAAAAAACCTGGCCTGGACCCCGACGACCTCCAGAACCACCGGCCGATCTCCAACCTTCCCTTCCTCAGCAAACTCTGGAAAGAGTGGTCGCCGGCCAACTCCATCTGTACATGTCCAACCATGAGCTCTATGAGCCCTTCCAATCCGGCTTCAGACAGCAACACAGCACTGAGACCGCTCTCATCAAGATCACCAACGATCTCCTCATTGCTGCTGACTCTGGCCGCCTCAGCATCCTCATCCTCCTGGACCTCTCTGCAGCATTTGACACCATCTCTCACAACATCCTCCTCACCCGCCTCTCAGACCTCCTAGGTGTCACTGGCACAGCGCTGTCCTGGTTGATTCCTACCTTCACAACAGGAAACAGTTTGTCTCCATCAGTGGCTCAAACTCACCCCTGGCCCCAGTCCACCACGGTGTACCCCAGGCTCTGTGCTTGGCCCCCTCCTGTTCACCATTTACATGCTCCCCTCGGCCAGATCATCCGACATCATGGACTCAATTTCCACTGCTACGCTGATGATACCCAATTGTATCTCAGCACCACTCCATCCTCCCAGCTCCCCCCTCAGTCTCTCATCAACTGCCTGCATGATATCAAAACATGGATGTCTTCCAACTATCTTAAGCTGAACAGCAAAAAAACAGAGCTCATGGTTGTGGCACCCAAGGCCCTGCTCCAGAAGGTTGGTGACTTCGTCCTGAGGTTGACGGCTGCTCCATCTCCCCATCTCCTGAAGCCCGCAACCTGGGTGTCATCCTTGATTCACCCCTTTCCTTCCATTCCCACGTCAAGTCTTGACCAAATCGGCAATTTTCCACCTGAGGAACATTGCCAGACTCCGACCGTCACTCTCGGAGTCGGTTGCCGAAACCCTGGTGCATGCGTTTGTCACCACACGCTTGGACTACTGCAATGGTGTCCTGTTCGGGGTTTCCCAACAAAACCCTGGACAGGCTCCAGTATGACCCAAAACTGTGCTGCTAGGGTACTCACACACACAAAGCCGTGGCAGCACATCACTCCCACCCTCATCCACCTCCACTGGTTTGCCGGTCAAGTCCCGCATCACCTACAAAATCCTCCTCCTCACCTACAAGTCCCTCCATGCCCTTGCCCCCCAGTACCTATCGGACATCCTTCACCCACATGCCCCACCCCGAACCTGCGGTCTTCAGACTCTGGCCTGCTTACCACCCCCCGCACCAAACTGCGAACCTTCGGGACAGAGCCTTCAGCGTGGAGCCCCCACCCTCTGAACGCGTCTCCCTGCGGAGATTCGCAACATCCCACACTCGATGCTTCAAAGGGGCCTCAAGACCCATCTGTTTGCCAAGGCTTTCGGCCCCTAAATCGATCTGTTGTTTTGTCTGTCTGACTTTGTTTGTTATGTTTGTTTTTTTGCCCCTATTACTTGTAAAGCGACCTTGGGTCCCCTTGAAAGGCGCTATATAAATCAATAGCTATTATTTATTTTGGCCCCCTCCTGTTCACCATTTACATGCTCCCCCTCGGCCAGATCATCCGACATCATGGACTCAATTTCCACTGCTACGCTGATGATACCCGATTGTATCTCAGCACCACTCCATCCTCCCAGCTCCCCCCTCAGTCTCTCATCAACTGCCTGCATGACATCAAAGCATGGATGTCTTCCAACTATCTTACGCTGAACAGCAGGAAAACAGAGCTCATGGTTGTGGCACCCAAGGCCCTGCTCCAGAAGGTTGGTGACTTCGTCCTTGAGGTCTCCTGAAGCCCGCAACCTGGGTGTCATCCTCGACTCCACCCTTTCCTTCCATTCCCACATCAAATCTGTGACCAAATCGGCCTTTTACCACCTGAGGAACATTGCCAGACTCCGACCGTCACTCTCGGAGTCGGTTGCCGAAACCCTAGTGCATGCGTTTGTCACCACCCGCTTGGACTACTGCAATGGTGTCCTGTCCAGGGTTCCCAACAAAACCCTGGACAGGCTCCAGTATGTCCAAAACTGTGCTGCTAGGGTACTCACGCACACAAAGCCGTGGCAGCACAACACTCCCACCCTCATCCACCTACACTGGTTGCCGGTCAAGTCCCGCATATCTTACAAAGTCCTCCTCCTCACCTACAAGTCCCTCCATGCCCTTGCCCCCCAGTACCTATCGGACATCCTTCACCCACATGCCCCACCCCGGAACCTGCGGTCCTCAGACTCTGGCCTGCTTACCACCCACCGCACCAAACTGCGAACCTTCGGGGACAGAGCCTTCAGTGTGGCAGCCCCCACCGTCTGGAACACTCTCCCTGTGGAGATTCGCAACATCCCCACACTTGACGCCTTCAAAAGAGCCCTCAAGTCCCATCTGTTTGCCAAGGCCTTCGGCCCCTAAATCGATCTGTTGTTTTGTCTGTCTGACTTTGTTTTGTTATGTTTGTTTTTGCCCTATTACTTGTAAAGCGACCTTGGGTCCCTTGAAAGGCGCTATATAAATCAAAGCTATTATTATTATTATTGATAAGTCGCTCATAAAACACAGGAGGTATGGAAACTAAGAACACCATATGTGGTAAATTGTACAGCCAATATAACACAACACATTAGTTTTATTTCTTTTAACTGGTGGATATAGGGTTGCTGCGGGGGCGGGGGTCCAGTCGTCATGACTCCACTCCGGAGGGATTCCCCGATCATTTCTTACAGTCTCTCATCAAGGGGGGGGGTCTCCTGTCCCCGGTACAAACACACTGCCTGATGAAGGCTATGTGTATTTTTTTGTCATGAACCTTTTTCGGACCACTTATTTATTTATTTTGGTTATTTTTGGATCCAACCTCCATGCTGCTACTCTGATTCAAACGGCATCCACCAAACAATATCATTTATCTTGACCTCCCCAAAATAACCAAAATCTGACACGACGTGTGTGAGATGTCTTTTTTAGCTGTTCCGTCGTCATTTCCTGCTATCTTCTTCATAAAGTCAGTCGAAATGAATGAATGGGCGTTTCTTTGACTATTTATAGGCAAATATGGGCGTTACGTGAAGCCCGCAAAAGCTGCACCACATTTCGAGTCGATTGTGATTTATAAAGAGAAACCGGCGTAGGAAGTGCCGTACACACTTTCCTCGCCGGTACGCAATGTTTGGTGAATCGGAAAATGTCGGAACATTTCTGTACCTATTTTTTGGATTTCTACTACGTAAGCAACTATGTGAGAATCTGCCTTGGTACAAAGTAGCAGTGAAAACGTGGTACGGAGTTTCATTGATTTGGGCATTCTCTCAATAAGCAAGTGGAATGGATTTGATAGTGAAGCACTGACACAGCGCTTCCACATGGTAAAAGTGGGGGGGTCTAAACTAATCATTTGAAAAAGTGTAATGTAATATCTCATATAATGGCTGCGACGCCCATGTCACTCAGTATAACAGACCTACATTATACTCTCTTTATTTATATGCTTTAGTTTTAGTTTAGACTACAAACATTGAAATGTTTTGGATCACGTGATGACACCGGCGAGCTGAGCGGGAGTAGTCGGGTGCAGGCGGTGGTAATCATATTTAACTATGATTTATCTGCAACACTTACATTGTCACATACTGTATGCCGAAGTATTATTTTAAGCAACACATTAAGTTGACGAAACACTCGAGTCAAATGTAATTAAAGTCAGACCCACCCGTGTCTTAACCTGTACGCATTCAAACACTCGGTCAATTCTTTTTTTTCACCTTGCAGATTGCTTTTATCCTAGATTAAGTGTTTAAATCATGGATGTTTAAAGTTGAACTTCTTCGTATTTGTCTAACATGATAGTTTACTTTTCATTAATGAAGTATGACACTGGGAGTCAGTACGCTTGTCCCTGTTTGTGATTGGTCAAATGTTGCTAACCCCACCCCTTTCACGTGAACGCGCTCAAAGCCGGACAGAGAAACCCTGGTTGAGTTACCGGGTTGATAACCAGTGGTGTAATGGGCGTTGGACGCTGGGGTACGCCGTACCCCCACTTATACATGATCTTTTTTTAATAGTCTAATAAATATAAAATCATTGCCAGTGTTATCAGTTGCAAGTGTGTATTTGTTGTAATAATGAAAAAACATAATACATTTCACAGTAATTATAATAAAAAATAAAAACGATTTCCTTAAAAAATGATGATTCGTCATCACGCTCGTGACCCCGTGGCGAGCTGGGGGTGCAACCCAGTCTCACGGCATTTCGTGTTCACCAACACAATTTGTAATCTATTGATTCGTGTTCACCAACACGATTTTCCCCTTTTTTTCGTGTTGCACAGCACGATTTTAAAAGCAATGTATTTCTACTGGTAATGTGTTTCGTGCCTGCAGCACGTCTTTTTCTCCGGTCGGGTCGTGGAAGACCGGAAGCTGTGTGGTTTAAAAACATGTTCTTACTCAATATCAAGCCACAATTATTGCTTTTATTTTAAATCGTATAATTTCGGACTTTTGTTGCCGTCTGTGAGGAAAATAAATGTGGCTCAGAAGCCTCAGGATATTGAAATCTGTATTTTTTAAATATTTTTTCAAAATAACACACTGTTATTACTCACCAATAACACACAATTATCCTTGCTTTTATTTATTGCTTTAATTTCATAATCTCGTGCTTTTTTGGCGTCCGTCAGGAACTGAATTTCAAAAATAAAATAACCGGAAACAGACGTAGGCATTTGGAGCGATTACCCAAGATCCTCAGCTATGGTTTAAGCTCGCTGATTGGATGTATTAGCCGCAATGCATGCTGGGATTTGGTGTTTTTATGATATGAAATCCGGAAAACATTTTTAAAATAATAATAATAATAATTCCGAGTGTTCTTGCTTTTCTCTTTGAAAGTCATCACATAACGGCATTGTCTTACACGGTTCGGCTGCATTAAATATTACAGATCTGCTGTAGTTCTTTATTTATAGAGCCCTGATCAGAAGACCTTTGGAAAAACTGGAAGAAATGCTGCCGAAACTGAATGTGACATGGATCATAAATATATCAACAATTAAACAAATCTTCAATTTCTCTTCACACAATACGTCTCCTTGCAGTATCAACACTAATTCGGCTGACTTTTACATTTTATCTAATTCGTAGATAGGTTATATTTACACCATAAAGGTGCACAGCTGATATAAAAGGACTTGTAGTTTTTAAAGATATTACTGATTTTCTTTGAATATAAGAATGTAAATACTGAGTCTGAAATAGTATAGCAATATGCTGTAAAATGATGTGAAAGCATGAATAAAACTACACATCTTCAGATGTTGTACATACATAAGTGTCCTACACTAATAATACAAAGTTATTATGGCTGTGTGTACCTTGTGTGCACCGCCTAGTGGTTAAACCACGTTATTGAATTATTGTTTTTATGTGTTATATTTGATTAAAAAAATATTAAGAGTACATACTTTCATAGGGGGAAAGTAGAAGGTCAATGATAGAAATAACACTTGAGAAGGTCTGTGACAATATGAATGCATCAAAGCTGAAAGCTACATGTGCTGTATTCCGGTCTGCTTACTACTTGGCACAGAACAACAGACCATTTTTGGACAAACTATGGATTACTAGAGTTACACAATGAAATTGGAGTTGACATTAGGGCTGCAACAAACGACTAATTTGATAATCGATTAATCTATTCGATTCGGACTTATGCCTTGCACAATTTCTCAAACGCTCTTATTATGCCATCAACTTTTAGATTTAGCTTGAGGTTGTTTTAGGCATGTGGAAACTAACAATGAAGACAATAAAGATGAATACTTGATTCAAAAATACATATATTATTAAATTAACTAAACAAATTGTGAACCGAATTAACATAGCTTTTTATTTAAATTAAATAAATAATATTTCACCATCAAAAGAAACAACAATGTTTAACAAATCGTATTAAATAACGTGATAACATAATTGTAAACAGAATAGCTGAAACTTTAACAAAATAATAACTCAGTTACCTCTAATCATTAACCCATGTTTGTATCATTTTGTTAACTCCGTGTGATGCTGACGTGGAAAGTTATTCGTGGATGGGGGATACAGAGCTACTAGAAAGACAGTGGAACCCGGTGCATTTCTCCGTCTGAATGTGGTGCACTTTTGCTAAATGTTTAGACAAAATTGCTCGTGTTACCGCCCTTACATGCTAAACTCTTATTGCACTATTGGCAAAGAGCATTGTCCACATCGAGACGGGTAAAGTTTTAACCACACCTTGGAGCGCTTCACGCCGCCCATCCCGCCGTGAGTTGCTGCATGTAGCAGCCGCGTGTGTGTAAACTGCCCCTCCTCCTCGCACACAGATGGGGGAGAGAGAGATCTCGTCTCGATTGGAAAGATCGAAAATACACCATAGACGCATATTTTTGTCTTTTTGCATATTAGAAACTAGTTTGTCGACACTAAGACTGCGATATATAATGTTTTGTATAATAATGACATATTTTTTAAAATGTCTCCAGTACCGATAAAAAGACCGATAATGTTGGAGCTTAACGGCGTGGTAAAACACACGTGATGACGTCACCAACGAATCGACGACTGAATTAGTTGGCAACTAATTTGGTCATCGATTTTAATCGATTAAGTCGATTAGTTGTTGCACCCCTAGTTGACATAGGCATCGGTTTGCACTCCAGGTACAGTGCAGCACAGATAATTGACCATATAAGTTCAGAGATGCGTAAAAAAGTGTGCCAAAGAATCCAAGCTATAGAAGGTAAAGTTTCTATTCTTATAGATGAGTCAACGAGTCTGGGATGTAAACTGCATTGATTGTGTACCTCAAATATGAAACGGACAAGAGCTGTGAACCACATTTTATGTTTCTGGATTTGATTGAACTTCCAGACCAGAGAGCCAACACAATTATGCAGCACTTGTTGAAATGCCTCCAAGGACATGGCTTCGATGACGCTTACTTGAAGAAGCATTTAATTTAATTTGCAAGTGATGGAGCAAGCGTCATGTTGGGACGAAAATCAGGTGTAGTCAACAGCTTTATGAACTGTACCCTAATATAGTCACCTGGCATGCCTAAATCATCGTTTGGAGCTGGCTGACGTGAGTGGTGTGAATTTTACAGGCGTTTATGGGACAAATGATACACTGTTGTACAGTAGATCACCCCTAAACCAACGAGGAGGCTGAGTGTGCTGCTGACTTGCATCAACAAATAGAAAAATAGGCCGTTGTGGTGAGCACAAGATGGATGGCCAGTTTCTTATCGCACAGTATCTGCTGTTTGGAACAACTTTGAGTCACTATGTGCACACTTTAGCTTTGCGATGACAGATGAGAAACGATCAGCAAACGATAGAAAGCTGTATGAAGGTCTGTTAAAGCGGCTGACTTCAAAGCAGTTCCTTTTAGATTTTGTGTTATACACTGAATGAGTTAGCCCTGTTGTCAGAATGTTTGCAAAAGCGCACAACATCAGTAGCCGACGCATGACAAACTGATCCACCAGAGCATTCATTTTATTAATGGACTGGGGGAGCGACCTGGGACCAAGGTCCTTGCAGCTGAAAAAGCCATATAAGAAGGCAGGACTGGGCACAGTTGTGCTCACAGACAACCCAAAATCGTCACCATCAATCATCAACAATTTCTTCGGCAGTCTAAGCAACAACCTTAGCCATAGAATGTTCACTACTGCATCATCTCGTGGAGAAGCCTCGCAGGCCCAGTTGGACTCAGACTATGTTCACTTGCTCGCTCAACTAAAAGTCTTGGAACGCGACAACTGGCCACCAGCTCAGACCATGCCGCCTGGCTATGGAGAGGTGCAAGTGAGTGAACTGTGCCAACGATTCAGGCTGCCGACTGTAAGTGTAATAAATGCATTCCGAGACTTTGTCGAGAGTACTGTGGACGATGCTACACCTGCCGAGCTCAGGCCCTTGATGAACTGCACTAGACTCATACCACACAGCACGGCAGAATGTGAAAGGGGATTCAGCCAGATGAATCTGATCATCACCCCAACGCGAAACAGGTCGCTGATTGAACGGGTATCCACCTTGATGTTCATCAAGCTACATGGTCAACCTCTAACCCAGTGGGATCCGACAGGATATGTGACAACTTGGCTGAGACAAGAGATCACGACAGGCTGCAGCCGCATCTCGCAAGGATCCAGACCCACTGTGGCGTTTCCTCTGACTGACTTCAACAACGGTGAGTAACACTGCTTATTACTGTTTCTTTATAGTGTGTGTGTGTGTGTGTGTGTGTGTGTGTGTGTGTGTGCTGTGTGTGTGTGTGTGTGTGTGTGTGTGTGTGTGTGTGTGTGTGTGTGTGTGTTGTGTGTGTGTGTGTGTGTGTGTGTGTGTGTGTGTGTGAAGCAGCGTCGTCTGCTTATTTGCATGTAGGCTAGGCCTAATCAGAATCATTTCAAGTCCAGATTCAATGTTGTTTGCATAAGTAGGCTATATTTTTCGTTTCGATTATTTAATAAGTTGATTTCAGGACAACTTTGGGAATTGTGTTTGTTATGAGTTTTAAATAGATTTTGAAAGTGGAGAGAGAGAGAAGCAGCATTGTCTGCTTAGTTGTGTTAGAAATTAAAATCAATGTTTAATAGCATAATGTAGCTTAAACATACCGTCAGTTTTAAATGCTATTTTATTCTGGAAAAAACCGGAAGTTCTCAATACCAAGCTTTTTATTCTGAACATCCGGGACTACCGTCCATTGGTATCACTAAAGTGGCTATTGACGCCGTTAACATGTATTGCATATAAAGTTATGAAAGAGTTAAGGAAGAGAAAAGGCGTGTTTAGATATATTGAATGTACAATGTCTGTATCCTCTGATATGCGTAACAACGGACATTAAAACGTTGGAGAACCGGCCTGCAGGGAGGAGCCAGCAGAGGATATAAATACAGCGGGACCTAAGGGGTTCGGCCTCTTTCTTCACCTGGCAGAGCCAGAGACACAGCTGTTTTTCTGTCGAACAATATTCTGTTTGTAACATTACCGCGCCTTTATTTTAATTAAAGTACCAATTTGAAACCATCTCAGAGACTCCATTTAGTCTAATTTTTAAGCTTCTCTCCTGGACGCGGAGAATTATTACACGGATAACAGTTGCAATACTGTAGCTTATGCAACTTAGGCCTATAAATTGTTTATGTAATTTATATGCCAGTGTGTCGATGGTTTTGAGTCTGTGTGTGTGTTGAGCGCAGCGCCGTTTGCTTTTTGCAGTACAGTAATTAAAGTAGGACTAAGCATACCGGTAGTGTCTGTGGACCTGTCTGCCCGTTTTGTGAGTGCACTGCGCGCGTGCACACTTGTGTGGTATTGTTTGGGATGACCTAATTAAAATGGCGTCCCCCCAGGAAAAAAATCCCCACTACACCATATGCTCTCTGTATAACAACTTCATACAGACATAAATAAAGCAGCTGTATTCGCCATATAGGAACCACATTTAAAACGGTTTTGCCTGCCGTCTTGTGTACACAAGCATTAATTAATGGTTTGGAAAGTGGCGCTGTACTGAGAGTAGGGGTGTTGAAAATAATTGTTTCTACGATGCATTGCGATGTGGACGTGGACCATTCGGTATTGATGCAGTGACGGAAGATAACCGATTATTCACGTGGTAGATTTTCCGGCAGCAGCTGGACAAATAAGGTTTTTTTTTTTTTTTTTTAAACGTCACGGCAGCAACGTAGCATTGCATTGTGGGTTACCGAGCTAGTGCATTGTGCAATAATGGAGGAGGCGAAAGCAGTGCGCAAATAATAAAAAACGCCCCCTAGTGTTCTG
Source organism: Harpagifer antarcticus (assembly GCA_902827135.1). Taxonomy (NCBI): domain Eukaryota; kingdom Metazoa; phylum Chordata; class Actinopteri; order Perciformes; family Harpagiferidae; genus Harpagifer; species Harpagifer antarcticus. The sequence goes on from CADEHL010001526.1 coordinate 1,581,424, forward strand.
AAAGCAGACATCTGGACCCATTATGGGTTTTATGAACTAAAAGGGAAAAATGAACTGGACAACGCTGTGTGTAAGTGTGTCACACAAAAATAAAATACCTTGGTGGAAATACCACTAACTTGAGGAACAACCTTAGCCGTTTTCACTGTGAGAAGCTAACGTCTGCCACCAAGAAAACAGCGGGCCCAGCCCAGCGAAGAATTGATGGAGGTGCTGTCAACATTTCCGCCCAACTCGGAGAAAGCGAAGAAAAATCACCGGTGGCAGCTTTCATAGCGAAGGACCTGCGTCCTTAGTCGGTCGAGGAAAACGCCGGTTTTCGCCACCTGTTAAAGACGCTGGAGCCACGGTATAAGCTCCCATCACGTAGCCATTTTACAGAAAATGTCATACCTGCAACTCTACAACGGAACCAAAGCCCAGGTAATGGCGTCAATGATCCAAGCTAAAAGAGTTGCCATAACATGTGATGCCTGGACTTCTGTCGCAACGGAGTCTTATTTAACAGTAACGGCACATTACATCAGCGAGGACTGCCAGTTTTGTCGCATGCGCTGCAAACTAGAGCTGTTTTTGAGTCTCACACAGGTGCGCATGTTGTGGAGCTACAATGTAAAATATGACCATGATTTTCACAATATGTAGCTGTAATATTTACAATAAATTACTGTTTTACCCACTTTACAGTCTTTACCTGTGATGTTCACAATATAATACTGTAATTTTGAATTTCACAGTGAAATCAATACATTCACAGTTAATTACTGTGAATGTACAGGATCAATGATTACCAGGATTTCACAACATGTTACTGTATTATTTCATAGTAAAATACTGTATTCAGACCATCCTCTGTGATAACAACAAATTAAGTGATTTTCTTGCTTTTATCGCTATTGCTTGGCTTTAAATACTAATTTCTTTCTTTGGTGCAGGTTTTACTTAAATTGAAAGGGGCACCGCTGCATGTACCATATAAATCTATGTGAAATTGTTGTCTTGGCTTATTGTTTTCAGGTGCTTCCTGGGCATTAATCCTGAGACGGGCTCGAAAGCCAAAAGAGGCATGGCAATTTAAACCCCCATGTCAGCACCAGTGGCGGCTGGTGGAAAATATTTTTGGTGGGGCTGTTGCTATAGTGAGTAAAAAATTTTTTTTGGGGAGAAATTACCCCTTAAATTACGACTTCTGGTGATGTAATGGCGCGTTTCCAATGCAGTGCGGAGCTCGCTTTTAATGCTGCGTTCAGAACCGGACGCGATGCGAATATTCGCTTCGCTCTAAACGCTCGAGTTTCACCGCGGCTGCCAGCTGTGTTTACTCGCATCATTCAAACAAGACGCGCTTGCTCGGGAGCTACAACTACAACAAAATGAACATATTTCACTGTGATTCAATTGTAATACACGTTTCTAAATGATGCCGACGTAACAACATACTGATACCGGTTAGTAAAAACCATGAATTAATGCTTTGACAAGTCTGCAAACAGACGGCAGGCGAAAAACCTTTTAGAATGCTTATTTTCTGAATGGAACTTGGCTAAGCTAACGTTATATATGCTCCGATCGTCCACACTCACAACAACGGCCAATACAGACATAAATAAACCAGCGATTGTATTCTCCATGACACAGACAGTCTGTGGTTTGTACTTGTTTAACTTTTGTACTAGTTTCTGAACAGATCGTATCTGTCCCCGGCTGTTTGAAGAGCAAGCATGGGAAACAAAGATAGCATTTACCTGTTTGCATCCAGCTCGCCATGCCTTTCTGGTGTCCCAGCTGCGTGAGAAGCCTCGTTGATACATTTTGTCTTTTTCACGAGCTTGCTGTGATATATACAAATCGAGTTGGTCCGGTCCAAGGTCTTTAAAGATCAAATGCAAAGATATTTTTATAATTGCCAGTAAAATCGAAATCATATAGCTACAACACTATCTAAGATATTGCAGTATTAAAATCGGAGATAATATGCGTCAGGCAATGCGCAATATTTATTTTGTTCAACCCCCAAAACCAAGTCAGACGATTTATTTCTCAGCCGCTTGTCTCCACAAGATGGCGTCGCGTGACGTCAGCGTGGCCAAACATATTTCCACCTGCTTATCGCTCACAGCTGCTTCCGCCGATAGGACCAACTTAGTTTCGTTATCATGTCTGATTCTGAGTCGGAGGCCACCCAAGATCTGGAGTTGTAAAAGGGCTAAATTAATTGTTGGATGTAGAAGTGTTCAGAATCAATATAGATGTTTTTATTTTAAAGTAAATTCAGATGGAACATAGTAAAAACATGTCAATTCTAATGTCCGCCTAAAAAAAAACCCATTACTTATAGTGAAAACCAACCCTTGAATGATGGGTTAGTAGATTAAAAGCTTTAGGAATCAAAACTATAAACATATAATAAGTACCCAGTATCAAGATTGATGCAAAACAAGTGAAATTTGACCTTTTTAGAGAGGTTTAGAAAAATAAAGTTCCATTTCAACTTTTTCACTGTAAAAAATCATTTTATTACTTTGAATTATCACTATAGGTATTCATTCCATCCAAATACAACTGTTGTGAAAAAAAACTTTAAAAAAAAACGAATTTAACTGATCTTTTTCATTTATTTGAAGAAAAAAAACACCCCGAGTGAAACATGCTAACCTATTACTGCACCGAAAATCATTCCTAGCTCCCTTATTACTTATCCTAGCTCCACATCCAACACATTGTTTATGATCGTAAAGACACAGAATCTAACGGTGCCCACCTCTATAAGCAATAAACACTGCAATTCCGTTATCTTCTGTGCTCCGTGCGCTTTGAAATCAAATCAAAAAGTTGTTTACCTCAATTCTTGGCGTTTCTGCATTGCCCGGCTCTTTCGTTCTTTCAGTTGTTTTTGTGCTCAAATATGGGACCTGAATCCAGGAGACTTCTCAGAATGACTAGAGATCTTCTCATAGTCCAAAACAGTTAACAGGCACAGCAGAATCCCAATATGGGCCATTTTCCCAGACCAGCACACAGTATCCGCGATGTTCCTGGAGTAAATCAGCACGGCAGCAAAGGACAGACGAAAACAGCAGCGTGGAATCGCTCCGGTCCCTCCGTGGTATCCCCGGGGCCAGGACAGGTGGAAAGCAGGCCCCAGCGGTGGTAAAATCCTCCTCCGTACAGCAGTACACGCCCGTTGGAAGCAGGCCAAGCCCGAAGCGTGGATCCACTCCGTTTCTCCGCGACGACTCCGGGGTAAAAACCTCTCCAGTGCAGCCGAATTCTACAGGTGGGAGCAGGCCTCCGTAGATTGCAGATCGCAGAGATCGCAGGCAGCAACAGGTGGAGCCTACTACCAATACGGGTTTCAGCCTCCGATGTACTTTTAATGCTTCTCCACCAACAGACTTGACGATGGCAGGATCAACATCGTATGCATCACACGCGAAGTGGTCAGAGCACAACTTGCTCCATTTTGTCGGCTGCCAGCCAACACGATCACTAAAAAATCCAGTTTCGGCGGATGCTTTTGTCTTGGGGGAAATGCATGTAACTTCTCCCAGATCCCGCACCGTTCGTACATCCGAAAGCACAAACAATAACCCATGTTTTTTGCGGATTAATTCAGTTTTCTTTTCGAAAAACACCGCTGACATGTGAACGAGACTGCCTGGCCCAGAGACTGTTTGGCCACGGTGGACGTCACGCGCGCGGAGGCGGCTGGGAATGACATGTCAGAAATTCAGACGGCTTTGGGTCGAGTTTTGTATCAATAAAAAGCTTTTTTTTTGGGTGTATTATCTCGATTTAAATTAAATAAGAAATAAAGGCAGTCTTAAAAACAACATTTCTATAAAAATATAGCATATTTGGAAGCTTTGCATTGATCTTTAAGTATCAATTTATCTCCCAAACTTCTCCTTTCGAAAGGATTGGAGAGTAGCTCTTGCACGGAATTGGGTGCGGACCGAGGTCCGACGAATCCACCTGCACACCATTCTCATCCAAATACTGCGTCACCTTGGTCACTCACGAGTCTAAAAACAACACACGTAAGCAACGTGGGCGCCAACGTGGGCGCCAACGTGGGCGCCAACGTGGGCGCCCTCGTGACCAAAATATTTGACGGCGCTGATTGGCTGAAATTATGTTTCGGCGGCACAGTTTACTATTGAGACTTTTGCAACGTGCTGGTTGCTGCTGTTTGGCTCGGGGGCTCCGCCCGGTAATGATAAACTAATACCATGGGCAAGGCCAGGCAGGAAACATGTGACTTATCAGTAACTTTAGACATCGTAACACAATTTTAAATGACATTTTATTGTAGATTATACATTTTACTGATACCAATTGTATGATATTTACCTTGTTCATATATATTTTTTTATGTGGGAAGAGGTGGGGCGGCGCCCCTAGCGCCCCTATGGGCTGGCCGCCACTGGTCAGCACATTCTTCAGAAAAATGATTGACTTCGAGTGGTTGTTAAGTGTTGCTCCCCTCCTTGTTTTCTTTTCTGTCTCCCTGCTGCGCAGGTGCACCTGGTCTGCCCTTGGCTCCGCCTCTGCCCAGGTGTTCCAAATTCCACTCAGCCGTGTATATATAAAGAGAAGCTGGAGGAGAAGGATGTCTCGCCTATCCTAACGCCGGGAGACACTCTCCTTAGAATACCTCTTTGCCATTTTGAGCTGTTGGCCATATTTTTGCAGATGTGTTTGTTTAGCCTGGAGGACCTGGTAGTCCAGTTTTCGTGGCTTTATTTTGTTCTCCCATATGGTTTATATTTGATTTCCTGGTTGTGCGGGGGATGCTTCGGGGTCCTACGGTCCGTGGTGTGGCTGGCTCCGGTTCCCTCCTTCTGTTTGTTCCTTTTGGCCAGTCCTCCAGACCTCTTTTTGTTTCCCGTTTCGCTTGTGTGAGCAAACGGCTGATTATCAATAAATGCTCGTTACCATTACTGGTTATTGCATGTATTCTTTCATGTTGCGGGTCTCAGCACGACCACTACCGCGGAGTAAGGTTGGGGGCCCTAATAACATGTCCAAGACACTGTGAAATGTACTTTGCACTTCAATGGAGTATACAAAGTTAAAATGGGCATTTTCTTTGTTGATTGAAGCTGATTGAATTGTGTAGTTATGTAAAATCCCAGTTAACTAGACACATTTACAAATATATTGTCCGTAAAATATCTACAGTAAATTACTGTGAAATATTGACAGTCACATTTACATATATTATCGTAAAATATCTACAGTAAATTACTGTGAAATATTTACAGTAAATTACTGTGAAATCCCGTGCAACTAGTAGCCAGTAATTTACTGTAATTTTACAGCCAAAAATGTTACAGTGTACTGTCTCGATGTAGTGGAAGAATGGCAGCTATCAGACAAAGATGTAGTGCTGGTACAGACAACGCGTCTAATATGATCGTTGCAGCTGAATTTGCAAAATTCCCTCATGTGAAATGCTTCGCCCATACACTGAATCTTTGCGTCCCAGCGGGCGCTTAAAGCTGGCCACCCTCTCCAGGCTTCTGGGTTGAGTTCGACGGATTGCAACATTCTTCCACCGCAGCACTACAGCGAACCACTATCTGAAAGAGAGAACAGAAATGTCTGGACCTGAAAAATCATAAAGTGATAACTGATTGTTGCCACAAGGTGAGAACAGTGCACATGACATGGTCGAGAGGTTCTTGGAACAACAACCTGCAATATGTGCCACCTTGCTGTCTCCAGAGGTGAGAAAAGGACAGTCAGACCTCTGCACTCTTAACGAAACAGATCTGTCAAATGTAGTGCTGCGTACCGGTACGCCGAACTGGTACTGCACTTGAAAAAGGTTTCGGTACTTGGACTCGCAAAAAAAAACTAGCACTTACGTATATTCTCCTTTTGTTATAAACCATCTAAAACCTCCCTGAAGGCAGGAGAGACTGAAAAGAGTCAAGACAAGCTTATAAAAGTTAACAGCATTTAATTACACAAAAGATGCGGTGGTGTACAAATGAAATTGCAAAAGGAGGTGCTCTCCTCATCTCCCGTCAGCCCAGGTCAGGGGGTAGAAGAGATCAATTATTGGCTCGCTCTTCCTGTTGTCATCTGAGGTCTTCTCCTATTGGCCGGCGTCGTCGGGGGGCGGGTCCAATGCAATTCCTGCCTTTTTCTGTTGCTAAATTACATCATTCTGGTGTCTGGTTATTTAAATATTCCCTGATAAACGTTATTCAGCGTCAATAAATGAGTGCTAATCCCAGTGTGCTCAGTGTACAACATCACATGTCATTTCACCTTCGATTTCACCGTTTGAAAACGTAGCATTTCGCCACATGCTAATGCTAACCGGAAGTGAATGATTTTCAGAATAAAAGTATTAAGTTAGTGTGAACTTCCGTTTTTTTCAGAATAAAACTGATTTAAATTAAATAGTGTATGCAAATTACGCCATATCAACATTGATTTTAATTTCTAACAGTATGTACTGTATAATGTACACATGTAGAGTTGTAGAAAAGACATGGTGTACAGACAGTACAGTACACTCTGACTGTACAGTCACTACAGTGTATACTGTATAGTAGGTGTGTAACAGTGTAATGCGTATAGTCTACTCTACACTCTACCATTCAGCAAAGTTTTAGGGATTTAGGCTCAGTCAGCTCAGGGACTGTTTGGTTACTTTAGTTTGGTAAATGAAATAAATGTTTGAACTTTTTAGTAGTTCACTGTAGTTGCTGTCATAAGTCATTTGTAGACTAAGTGGCAAAAAGTGTTTTTTTTACATTTGTACTTTGTAGAGAAATGTAGACACAAGTTGGAAGGGAGCACAATAAACCTGACGAGTTTGAATTTGAGCTGATTATGAGTTTATTTTCAATTGATAATTAGCTCACAATAAGTTCACTTTAGTTACTCACACAACTTGACACAAGCCATGGGTTCAGGTCCGGACTTATAAGTCCGGACCTGAACCTGAACCTCTGGACTTGAGTCCGGACCTGAACCTGAATGTGAGTCCAGGTACGCAGCACTTGTCAAATGCAGAGGACGCTGTGAGTGCATTAAAGCCAATGAAGGATGCAACCACTCTGATATCAGAAGAGAGCAATCCAACTGTGTCTCTCATTGCTCCAATAAATGCACAACTCCTCTAGAACATGACAGGCACCATTGGAGACTCACCGATGATCCACGCGATCAAGGAATGCCATCAAAACAGATCTCCTGAAGAGGTACAACGGTAAGGCAGAAAAGAAGATTCTTCATAAAGCCTCTGCCCTGGATCCCCGTTTTAAGGGACTACCTTTTTTAACAGTGGATTGGAGATCTACAGAGGAGTGACTGAGGAGGCTGCATCCTTGGAGGTATTTTCACCATGTTTCATGTAAACTTATAAAATAAAAACAAACTTTACAATATTAATAATAGTAGCTACAATGAGTAAAAACGTTTTATAAGACTGAAGAATAGAATATATGTGAGCTGTTGCATTTACTGAGAAACTGCTAACTGCTATTTTAATGATATTTTCTATTATTTTGTTCAAACATAGAATGAGAGGACACTCAGGAGGATAGAAGTGATTGAAGCGCCTGAGGTAACAGGAACTCTGGAAGAAGAAACACCGGACGGCCCTTCTGCTCCCAAAAGAAAGGCCTCATCATCATCACTGCTCGTGAGTTTGCTGGGACGGTCTTTCACTGACACTGAAGGTACAGCAGAACCCAAGACCCCCTATGCCAGTACTGAGGAGGAAATAGAGAGATACTGTAAAGCATCATCTCTTCCTCTGACTGAGGACCCTTTGAACTGGTGGCGTGTCCATGAGATCACATTTCCCCTCCTCTCACGGGTGTCAAATCGATACTTGTGTATCCCAGGCACAAGTGTGTCTGCAGAGCGAGTTTTCTCCACTGCAGGAGATGTGGTCACTGCAAAAAGAAGCACTGTCAAACCAGAACATGTGGATCAACTAGTGTTCTTGCAGAAGAACCTACACATTCCCAAATGCTGAGCGTGTCATTCTCACGAAACTGACCAATACAATGGCACGAATGATTTTAAATATAAAACATGTGATTTAGTGATATAACAAAATATTATTATAAAGAGTATAGTGGTCTCTAATTGGAACATAGAGTGATTGAAACATAGGAAGGAAATAATTTTTGTAAATAATTGCATTTTGCCTTGAATTCTCATTACCCCCCCACTCTGTCTGAATGTATGTTATGTCTTAATTTAACCTGATTTAAAATGAAAATGTTCTGAAAAAGAGGCATGCATGTTCTACTACATGTTAGAGAATATTTTAATCCTGTCTGTGTAGTTGTATGGAATTGGGAACTTATCTGCAGAACTTCTGTTTCTATTAAAGTGTTGTTCCCTCAATCTGTGAAATATGATCATGCCATTCTTAAGGTCAACTCAGAGGTCAGATGCCTGGCTTTGTGGAGAAAGGGGGGGCATCCTGTCCCTCTGAGTCTCTGGGCAGTTTGGTACATCTGTTTATAATTAGCAGAGACAGGGCGCGTAAGTCTGGGATCCGCCTTTGTTTCGATATATTGTGTGATTATTCTATTGAACCTTCAGAGTGCCGTTCGGTGGAAGACTGTTCATGTGTGAAACTGAGTGTGCCCTCTCCGGCCGATACTTCAATAAATCTCCGTGTTTGATGAAAGTTTCTCGGTCTCCATTCTTCAACATTGGCTCTGCATTGAATCCCAGAAGATTATTCCTCACACTACATACTTTCAACTGATATAAAAATAATGGACTAAGATGTCATGTACAATATATGAAAATATTGTGCAAACATGAAGTGTCCATGACTGGTATTCTCATCCTCCGCAACATTTTTGAGTGTCCTGTTTACAGACACAAAGATAATTTTAAATAAAGTTTGATTTTGAATGAAGGAGCACATCTGCAAGTTCATTCAAGATGGCTACCAGGTAAGCATATCTATTTCATTTCTCTACTTAAGTTAAACTTTCTCTAGTAAGACTACGTACACGACAATATCGTTTCTCATTACTGAAACAGTTGTTTTTCAACATTCAGAAAAAAGTTAGATTTATAATTTTTTATGAAAATATACTTAAGTTATGTCCAATAATGTACATTGAGTAAAAATGTGCTTACTCATCATGGCTTCCCTATTGTTAGCAAGAAATGCTAATGCTCCTCATACAAACCGCAACACCTTTCTCACTTACCGCTACAATTTAAGGCCAGTTGTGGTAGAGAGAACTTCTGTATCGGTAATGAGAAGTTGACCATACAGTATTTAAAAAATGTTTAAAGGGCTTGCTTAAGTGATTCATTATTTATTTACCAGATTTACTTGCTTATTCTGAAAATAATTAGGCCTAAGTTAAATATAATGATGAGCAAAGCTAAGGTTAGCATTTAGGTTGTTCGGTGTACAGGTTCCCAGGTTCTGCTTTGCTTTTTTTTGTTATTGGTTGGATTGACAGTCCCATAGTGGCAAAAATGACATGTTGTACCTTTTTATTTAAATATTTGTACCAACTTTGAAATGTGACTAATGTGTTTGTTTCATTGCAGACAGTCAGCAAATGACAAAAATAAATCTTTAGCGAAGGCTAGGCTGACAAAATTCAGAGAAAAGATTTACAGCGACCCAGAACTGCTGGAAGAATACAGAAGTAAGGAGAGAGAAAGGTTAGGTGTTTGAGAGGTTATAGCAAGAGTATAGTCTAGGAAGTCAATATAAAAAAAGCTAGGAAGTTTACACATATCCATGTCTACACATTGAAGCTAGTTTGTGTGCAAGTTTGAACCATAGGATGTTCACATAGTCTGAAAGCCATTCAGCTCGACTGTAGGATTATATATTTGTGTCATATACATGTTTTCCTATTTTTTAAGACATGCTCATTTGATGTCATGCTCCATTTCCATTTTCAGATATCAAAAACGAAAACAAAATGGTCAAATAAAAAAAACTCAAGATCTGACAAAGAAGCAACATGAAGGGAAGAAAAAACAGTGGAGGAAAAACTCTGAACAATATTACAAAAGAAAGAAACAGCTAAGCGCTGTATTGGATATAACACCACCCATTGAGGAAGAGGATGAACAACATCATCAACCAGCAATCAATCAGCAAGTCAATGCCCCTGAAACAAACTCAGCTGCAAAAAAGAAGAAGAGAAACCTATCAGAGACACACGGTCCGATGATGTCAACACCAAAGAAATTGCACAAAAATAGGAGCAAAAGAAAGAAAACCCTTTCGAGATTGAGGTCAAAGTTGCGTCACACGAAATAAAAGCTTCTGGAGAGGACCAATGAGATGGTCAATCTCAGGAAAAGACTCAAGAGACTGAAAATATGCCCAAGAGAAAGCAGGCATTCTGCAGCAATGAAGGCAGAGAGGTGCAGAAAAGGATCTGGAGGACTTTGGCTTGTAACAGCAAGAGAAGACTAATGCGCACTCTGGTTAGCCGCTTTCTTCATCACGATGAAGTCACCACCATTATCAATGGGAAATCTGGGGAGATTAGGAGAAAGGGCCAGATATTTCGGAAGAGAGCCTTAACAGACACAATGGCAAATTTGTATAAAACGATTTCTGTCAGAGAATCCCAGGCACAGCCTTTCAAAATCCCAATTTTTAAACTTAGACCATTTTGGATTGGCCAGAGAAAAGTTACAGGACAGAGAAACTTGTGCTTGCAAAATACATGAAAACGTTGGCTTAAAAATAAAGAAGCTACACCAACTTGGGGTTATAGGAACATCATCCCCAAGAGACATAGTACAGACTATTGTCTGTAGTGATGAGGAAAAGTCCTGCATGTACAGAACATGCAGCAATTGCAAGGATAAGACAATACAAACAACACTGGATCCTTCCACAAAAGGTAACATCATTGTTTGGGAGGAGTGGATCAATAAATCTATACTCATAGCACAGAAAAGCAAAGATGGGTCCACTCAAGAGAGGGCGGTGAGAAAGGTGTTTCTTGAAAAGAGGCATACCTCCATTGACAAACTAGTGGAACTCACACAGGACCACCTCTCAAACTTCTCACGACACATATACAACATAAAGCACCAGTTTGAAAGACTGAGGAAATTGAGAGAGACCCTGACCCAAAATGATGTCGTGGTTCACATTGACTACAGTGAGAACTATGCTTGTAAATACACAAGGGAAATAAAAGAAACTCACTTTGGAGGTGGCAACGAGCAGGTAACCCTCCATACTGGAGTAATCTATTTGGGAGTGGCAGGGTGGAGTCATTTGCATCTCTGTCGGCCTGTCTTCAGCATGATGCCATAGCCACATGGGCACACCTTTTCCCAGTGCTTCAGAGCATTCGAAAGGAGCATCCAAATGCCAGGAACATCCACTTCATCTCTGATGGTCCCACGTCGCAATATCGAAATAGAACCAACTTTTACCTGGCCTCTACAGTGCCCTTCATGCAAGGGTTTGAAAAAGTGACGTGGAATTTCACAGAGGCGTCACATGGAAAGGGTGCTCCTGATGGAGTGGGTGGAGCCCTTAAGAACCTAGCAGACAGAATCGTGTCCTATGGCACTAGCATTCCCGATGCCAACACTCTTTTTGAGCAGCTGAAGCTCAATTCTTCTGTAAGGCTGTTCAAAATAACTGAGGAGGATATCAACAAAAGTGCTGAATTAGTACCACCGTCCCTGAAGGCAGTACCTTGGACGATGAGAATTCATCAGGTGAGTCAGTTCAAAACAACACAGTTAGAGGTCAACAGCCTAAGTAACTACATAAAGATACACATTTATTTTCTACTTGCCTAGTTTCTTAAAGGTTATATCCTGTAAACTGTCAACAATAGATTGAGTATTCAATTATAGTTATTAAGGGTTAATATGTCGGATGCCAAATGGAAATGACTAAACAGGAGTTTTGTCGGTTTGTGATGCTGAACAACAATTAAATTAGTCTGTTCTCTATGTTTTTACAAACATCAAATGTAGCACCATAATTAGCCTTCTGCACTATATTTTGGCTTTTAGTGTTTTATATATATCAAAAATGGAATAATGTGCATGAAATGTTACTTATAATACTATTACCCCCCCCTAAGATGACATCAACAAAACCAGGGGTAATCCAGACCAGGGAAGTGTCCTGTTTTTGCGGCTGTGCATGTGGATGCTTTCACCCAAAGGAGTTCCACTTCAGAGAGGAAGTGAATGTGGAGTCAGAGCCTGTTTTAGAAGTGGGAAAGTGGGTCCTTGTGGAATATGAGACAGAACTCTTCCCTGGGACCATCACACAGGTAAGTAGAACTTGTTAGAGGTTGTGACACTCCATGCTAATGTAACTTAAATATTTAGTCCTATCCTGTAACTTTTGTTTTACGTATTTACTCTACAGATTGAAGGTGATCAGTATGAGGTGGACACAATGAATTGTGCGGGAGAAAACAAATTCTACGTTCCCTCTATGAAATTTGATGGAGACAAAGTTTGGTACTTTTTGGAAGACATCAAAAGTATCATTCCAGAGCCACTCCCTGTCACATCCTCTGCACGACATTTCAGTGTTGCAGCTGAGATCTGGGCTAAACACACAAAGAAACATATGTGAGTGAGTGAGTGAGTATTAAATAATTTCATGTTTGAATTGAAAGAGTTCACATGTTTTAAATGTTTTCTCTTTTTTTGTTATCTGCAAGTGAAGTGCAAGGGGTTCATAGGATTCACAGTTTTGCACTTCTTTCAGCCCTTCTTTTATTGTGTATTGTTTTTTTCACAATGTATTGTGTTTTTAGCACGTTTTTACACTGAACAAAAATGCAACACTTTTGTTTTTGCTCCCATTTTTCATGAGATGAACTCAAAGATCTAAAACATTTTCCATAAACACAAAATAACCATTTCTCTCAAATATTGTTCACAAATCTGAAAGAATCTGTGATAGTGAGCACTTCTCCTTTGCCGAGATAATCCATCCCACCTCACAGGTGTGGCATATCAAGATGCTGATTAGACAGCATGATTATTGCACAGGTGTGCCTTAGGCTGGCCACAATAAAAGGCCACTCTGAAACGTGCAGTTTTGCTTTGTTGGGGGGGTCTGGGGGGGTCCGAAAACCAGTCAGTATCTGGTTTGAGGGGTAGGGTTAGGGTTAAGGTAATGTTGTGAATCGAGTGGCCCATGGTGGTGGTGGGGTTATGGTATGGGCAGGCATATGTTATGGACGACGAACACAGGCCACTCGATTCACAACATTACCCTAACCCTAACCCTAACCCTACCACCAGATACTGACTGGGTTTCGGACCCCCCCAGACCCCCCCAATAAAGCAAAACTGCACGTTTCAGAGTGGCCTTTTCATTGTGGCCAGCCTAATGCACACCTGTGCAATAATCACGCTGTCTAATCAGCATCTTGATATGCCACACCTGTGAGGTGGGATGGATTATCTTGGCAAAGGAGAAGTGCTCACTATCACACATTCTTTCAGATTTGTGAACAATATTTGAGAGAAATGGTTATTTTGTGTTTATAGAAAATGTTTTAGATCTTTGAGTTCATCATGAAAAATGGGAGCAAAAACAAAAGTGTTGCGTTTATATTTTTGTTCAGTGTATTTGTATGATGTTTTAATGCTTTGTCTAGCATTTTGTGACTTGACGCTTTATACATTCATCTTATTTACTTATTATTAATTAATTACATTTTTGATTGTTTATTAAATATGATATTATTGTAAATTGTAATTGTTTGAGTTATATTGTTATATCCTCCTAAGAATGAAAGAATAAAATCTACCATATCAATTAACATTACCGAAATTGTGAAACTAATTACCGAAACACGAATATCATTACCGAAACATGTGACAATTATAGGCTATTTATATAATTAACAAATTATATTTTGCTTTTTAATTAGTGTGCATAATAAGTGAAAAAATGTATATCAGTGTAGCAGCAGAACTTTTAAAATATGTCAAGTTTCCACAAAATATTTAAAAAAAACGGCTTTTGGATCAAAGGGGTGGTAGCGGTAATGAGGTAAATGAGTTAAATGAAATAAATGCATTTATGTAAAAAAACTAAATTCCCTGGGTTTCATGCAAATCTGTACAGTCATATCAAGATTTAATTGTCAAAATTCTAAATATTGTTTTGCTTTTCTAATGTTTTGGATGTTTTGTAAAGTTGCGGTAATGACATTTTTCAATTACTTTTTTTGGCAAATGTGAAATAAATGTGACATACTGTCAATATATAGCTTCCATATTTATAGTCCAAATTAACTAAGATCTTGGTATTTTACTTTAAAAAAAAAAAAATGATAATAATATTTTTTTAATTATTCATCTTTGAAATATTTGAAACCAGGATTTCGTGAGAATGACCCGAGCAGTGAGTCATGTTTTTGTTGTTTGGCACATTCAGGAAGTGCCCTGTGCCCAGTGCTGCTATTTGAAAACATTGTTGTAGATTACAGCACTGCAGAATGTTTTGTTTTTGAGGATTTACCTTTGTTTACACTATAGGTAGAACAGGCCTATACTATTTATTTCATTTCAATTTAATAAACATTTTGATATGATACACATGGTAGTTCAATGCTACCTGTTGTCACACTCATGACGTTTGGCACTTTTAGGATGTGCGATGTTATAGAGCAGAAGACAAAGAAGTGGTTTGATCGATTTGTAATGCACTTTCTATAGAATAAAAAAAGTTCATATTTATCTGACTGATTGTATTCATTGATGAAAACGTATCCATACAGTAATATTGAGGATGCAACGCATTTTTATGCATCGTAATGCACCGGGATATCGAACCGAATCGAATCGTTGACAGGATAATCGAATCGTGAGACCAGTGAAGATGCACAGCCCTAACTGAGAGTGGCGATTTTATTTTGTAATTCTTAGCGTGCACTTCCTGTCCTGAGAGTGGCGGTGTCCCCAGAGTGGAGGTGTCCTGAGATGTGGTCATGCCCCTGAGGATTGTGGGAAATAGGAGGATAAGAAGGGGACTGATAGCGATGCTGCCCTGTTGGGGACAGCTAGCAGACATTTGGAGACCCTGTTGCCCCTATTGAGTGTGTAGATGTGCAGACTGTTGTTCTGTGGCTTATGAAATAATATTGATGTCTTCATTGCAATAAACTACCAATGTTGATGATTACCCATGTGAATTTCTATTTCTACAGAAGAACATGAAATGAAATCCTTAATTAAAGGTGGGGTAGGTAAGTTTGAGAAACCGGCTCCAGATACACTTTTTGTTATATTCCATGGAATGCTCTTAACATCCCGATAGCAATGAATATCTTAAGTGCTTTGACAAAAAATCCATACAAAAATGTCATCTGTGGAAGCCGTAGTACTGTAAAAAGCACGACCAATCATTTTAGCCGGCCCGGCTAAAATAACTGGATGGCCTACCTGGCTGTCAGCCTTCCATCTGTGCACAAAGTTATCTCGTGCCCTCATTAGTCATGTGTGTTGAGGGTAAGGAAGTGGCAGATTTGTTCCGGTTGTGTATTTTCAAATTCTAGCGCACTCGAGCTGGTTTCTCCAAAATTACCTACCCCACCTTTAAGTCTGTGTTATTAATATTATTTTAGTATTGTTTTATTATAATGGGAATAATAATGTATAGATTAAAGCAGGGGTGCCCAACCTTTTTTGAACCGAGAGCTAATTTTAAAGTTGCCAGTCTGCCGAGATCTACCAGTCCAAATAGAGGCGTAGCCATTACTGACAGCCTACTACCAGGTAAATACACACTTATACTTGTATAAAACTGACCTTTGTACGATGAATACTTCATAAAATACTCCAGATTTTTATTATATCAAAGACCTGTTGAAATGCTACTGTTGTTTTTTACTGTCCCCCAAAAGCGCGTCGGCAGCCTTCGCCGTCTTTGAAAGACTTCATGTGTTTTGCAAGAACGTGACTGACACGATAAGATGCTATGGTAGCAGCCTAGCTCTTGTTGTTGGGCCTGGTGAAAATGGACTGCTGTGCATTTAGCTGTCCTTTCAGGCCCCTCCCCTTTTGGGAGCGTAGGGCAGAATTAGGAGGGAATTCCGTCTCGTAGCGTTTGTGCACTGTTTTGAAATGCCGCTCCTAAATTACCCTTCTTCGATAAAGCCACGCTCGCATTGCAGATGAGACAGATGGACTTTGAATTGGAATAGATAAAAAAATAATCATCCTCCCACTCGGAGTGAAAATGATATATTTTGGGCTTTTTTGCTTCTGCCATAATTGGGGTCTTGTGTGTGTGCGGGACTGTCACTCCTGTTGACACGGACAACGTCAGCTAACTAGTGCCCACCAGCCACGCCCCTACACATGGGGTCACGCCGGCCAATCACAAAGCTTTGATGCGTTCAAGTGCATTATTCCGGCACAGGAAGATTGTTATCGGACATTAACGATAAAACAGAATATTGTTGTTCTATTTTTAGACACATCTCGCGATCGACTGGGAATCTCCCCGCAATCGACCAGTTGGGCACCCCTGGATTAAAGGAATCAGTTTAAAATATGGGCTTTAAAAATAATCTTAAAAAAAGGGGGTTATCACACAAATACTTTTTATATTTTTCAAGCAATCTGCATACCTTGAAAAGTATCAGAAAACTTAGAATTTAGTTTATTTTAAACACAAAGGTATGCGGTGTTAAACTTGGTAAAGGTGTCTCGATGGTGACTAAAACGTTCCTAAAATCCACCTGATACATGAGTCGAGTTTCAGTCTGGACACGTGAGCCACACAAGGTGCACGTGTTTGTCTTTCTGCGAGTGTGTGTGAGCAGAAACAAAGTCAATGTAAATAAGCGCGATGGCAATGATACATTCTTGTCATAATCTGAATTTACCTCGGGGTCGTCTTTCTTCCTCCCCCAGATAGGGAGCTCTGTGGAGTTCCTTATCACACAGACAGAGATAACAGGATCCAGTACAAAGCCAGGATCCGTGTGTTTGCTGACAGTGAAGCAGTTCCGGTCCCCGTGGAGGAATCCCACCTTGTTCTGGTACAGAGAGCACAGCAGAGACAACACAGATAGGATAGAGAGCTCATTTACACCAAGAGTTGACAGAGAGAAGCTGAGAAGAGAAGGGAAAATGAAGCGAGTTTGAGTGAGAAAGCAGACGCTCTGCAGCCCTGCGCTCCCCCAGCCGCCCCGCACTAACATAGTTCACAGGTATCTCTGCTATCTAATAATGAAGCGTGGAGTTTGCAGGAAGCAGCAGAGAGGAGGAAGCTGTCACATGAACCTTTTCCCCCAACCATGTTTGCTTTGTTTCTTCTTCCTCAGCAGCTTCAAATGATTTCACACTTCATCATCACGCAATTAAAAGGTCACCCTATGCAGAAATAAATGAACAAAATAAATATATTCACTTTAATGCAGTCGTGGAAAGTAACAGAGTACATTTAATCAAGTACTGAAGTACAGATTTTAGGTATGTTTGTTGTATACTACTTTTTACTTCTATTCTAGTTCATTTCAGAAGCACATTTTTTACTCTTTACTTCTTATTTCAAAAATGTTTTTACTAGTTACTCTATAAATTCAGATTTCAACACATAATACTTAGGAAAAGCTTTTGAAATAGGATTAATTGGTATAAACCAGGGGCAACGTGAGTCGCCCGCGGGGCATGTTCTAAAAATAGCTCGCCAAGCAAATCCAAAATGTAAAAAATACACAAAACAAAAAAGGAAATGTAATTAAAAGAATCTACCCTATGCATAAACGAAACCTCAATCATAGCGAACTCTGATTTGCGGGACTAGCGCTGCAGTCTGGAAGAAAAGCAATGTGGAGCGGCACCTCACCGCTTCATAAGGAGTTTGACCTTTCTTTCTGGCAGAATCTACACAACACATCAGCCCCATTGAACACAGCCTAGTCGTGCCAGCCTATACAGCACATGAGGGGCAGAGTTTTACTGTGTGTGTGTTGCAACTTGCATATATTTATTGCACTTGACGCACACACACACATGGCGTAATTTCCACTGGGGACAGGGGGGACATGTCCCCCTCACAAAATCCTGTTTGTGTTCCCCCACTTTACAAATATGTTAATTTTTATTTTTTAATGCAAGCCGTCATCGCCACGGAGGAGCACACAGCCTCTGTGAGCGAGCGAGACAGAGAGAGCTAGAGAGAGCACACCTTTATCTATTTAATATAGATAAAGTAAGAAATCATTCCAATGTGTACTATAGGACAGTACAAAAAACAAACAGTTTAAGAGGGGAGTGATTAGTAAAATGTGCATAAATAGAAAGAACATAAGATAAGAATAAACAAGTTTAAATTATTTGTTATTGGTTGTGATCATATTCTAAAGATGTTTGGATAATTGAAAAGTATACAGCTCCCTTTCATCTGAGTGTTGAGAGCTGTATCCATAAAATCATTTTGTGCTGAAGGTGCACCAGATAGATGCATTTAACTTCAACATTTAAAAACAAATCTTCCGGGGGGTGCATGTCCCCGGACCCCCCTAGAGGAGGTGAGGTCCACCCCCAAATAAAGCAGGTTAAAATAATTAAATTGCATACATTTTCTTTTAGTAAACACTGAAAACGGGTCCCACATGACCCAAACAGCATGCAAAGGTTAAAGGTAAGCATATAATAATGTTGAAATGTGCTAAATATATACACAGCAAAAAAGTGGAGTAAAAGTAGCACACGACTTGTTTTATTTTTTGAAAGTAGCTCATCCTAAAAAAGGTTGGAGACCCCTGGTATAAACCACCCAACATTCAATTTAAGTAACTGAAACCGTGAGTGGGTTAACAGAACATTCATTAGCAGCAATTTTAGCTTTTTTGTTCAAAATATTTCACAGTTCCAGCTTCTTAAAGGTGAAGAGTTGCTACTTTTGCTTTTTTACTTTCCCTTTAACATATTTAAATACTTTTACTTAAGTATCATTCTTGATGCAGTACTTTTACTTGAAATGTAGTATTTTGACAGTGTGGTATTAGTACTTGTACTCAAGTAAACAATCTGAATACTGTTTACACCACTGCTTTAATGCAGGTCTGACATGTTCAGACCAGAATCCTGTCACAGGGTGTCCGCGGGGTCTTAAAAGTTGATAAATCAATTTAGCGAAAATTAAGGCTATTAAAAAATATTAAAGGGCATTTTCCAAGGTATTACATTTTGTAGCTTGTTTTCATTCAATCAATCAATGTTTATTTATATAGCCCAATATCAAAAATGTTACATTTGTCTCAGTGGACTTCACAGTTTGTACAAAATATCAGTATGACAATACGACACCCTCTGTCCTTAGACTCTCACATCGTACAAGGAAAAACTTCTGAAGAAAACCCACAGTTTTAAAGGGAAAAATGGGAGAAACCTCAGGGAGAGCAACAGAGGAGGGATCCCTCTCCCAGGACGGACAGACGTGCAATAGATGCCGTGTGTAAATTGAAAAGATAATACATTTGCAAGATAGGTAGTCCAAATGTTTGGAAATGCATGTGTGTATAATAGGAAGATGAATCCACGAGGATATTGAAGGTTTGAAGTGAAAAGTTAATACAGCGTATTTTTGGTATATTCATTTTAATGACACCTGATATATAAGAGGTGTGTTGCATCATGTTATCACTAATATATGTGGGGTTTTATACATTCCTGTGTGTTAATAGTTGAAGGAACAAAGTACATTTTTCCTCTTAAATATAGAGCGGTTTTTTATATATTCCTGAAACAAAGTTCCCATTTTCTCTTAAAAGTAGATTAGCGTAATAGTCTTTTTCTTCCACTTTTATGTGTAATCAAAAGGGTGTTTTTTTGGCTATTTTTGAGTAGGTAAGGTGCAGAATTACTTGTGAGTTCTGTTTTGATTACCCGTTAAGTGTTTTTCAGAAAGCCTTGTTGCAGTTCAAGGCCATGAGTTTCTTAGGTAATCATCAATGGTCAAAATAACAGGGGAACTCCAAGAGACATTTTCCCCAGATATAAGGCAGTTACATTCTTGTAGTTAATGAGGCATGACAGGCAGACCTATAAAAGGGCCTTGAGAATTGGGTCACACAATTAAGGTCTGAATAAAATGTATGTGTTAAATTGTGCTGAGCAATGCCTGTGGTTGCATTCTATTCTATACTTATCTGCTGTATTCTTTCATGTGTGGGTAAAAGTGTTGCAACATTGTGGAGTAGTTAGCTTAAAAATGTTTTATTAGTCTGCATAAAGAGGGGGGTGCAGTTGTGCAGGACAGGAGACTAGGTGGGGGAGGGGAAATTCTTCGTAAGATCTCCAGCATGTCAGAGAAGTCTACATATCTTGAATAGTATATGTGTGTGTTTAATTACTTTGTATTAATAATAGCAGTCTGTGTAAACAAAAGTGGGAAATATGAGAAATGAAATGATTATCTTTGTGAGCAAGGGGATATTCTTTGGACACAGCTCAAGCCTCTGGAATGTGGTAGGAAAGGGTGTGTGTGAAAGTCTATGCCAGAATGTGAGATAACGGATACCAGATGTATTTTGCTACCACCTCAGAGACACATGTTTATTTTCTGGCTGGCTCGCGCTGATTCGCTAAGAGACGCCATCTTTTTACATCTCCCAATGAGATAACCTGACTCAGCTCCTCCCGTGTTTTGTGGTATATAAGCTTGTTTTGTATTGAGTTCGTCCTCTTTTTCCTCTTGCTGCGACGACCAAACGATCACAACAGCACGAGAAACTAGAGCAGGAGTGCTCCTAATTGTATTATATTGAATTGTATTACATCGCATTATTACCTTTTATAATTAAAACAGATTGTTGTTTAACTGGTATCCTGGTGTTTTCTGATTTCCCTCCTTTTATGATTTTAAGCAGCTCGCCAAACGACACGCGGGGCCGAGGTGGGTTTTAAAACCTCTCAGCTACAACAAGTGGTGACGCAGACGTTAGCGAGTGGGAGTTCAGAGGAAGTCACATCAGCAGCGGACGAAGCAGTCCAGGGGTGACACCTTGAAATACTTTCTGACAACTAAAAACAGAGCTCTATAAATACCAGGTAAGCGGATGCCTGTTACACTCAAAATCTGTGATTTGGCTATATTCAAAATTTATAGTTGTCAGGAATATTTCCCAGTGTCATAGTCTTTACACCCTTACCCCAAGTGAAGGAGTTCAAGTATCTCTGGGTTTTGTTCTCGAGTGAGGGAACAATGGAGCGTGAGATGGGCCGGAGAATCGGAGCAGCGGGAGCGGTACTGCAGTCGCTTTACCGCACCGTTGTGATGAAAAGGGAGCTGAGCCAGAAGGCAAAGCTCTCTGTCTACCGGGCCATTTTCGTTCCTACCCTCACCTATGGTCATGAAGGATGGGTCATGACCGAAAGTACGAGATCGCGGATACAAGCGGCCAAGATGGGTTTTCTCCGTAGGGTGGCTGGTGTCTCCCTTAGGGATAAGGTGAGAAGTTCGGTCATCCGGGAGGGACTCGGAGTTGAGCCGCTCCTCCTTCGCGTCGAAAGGAGCCAGTTGAGGTGGTTCGGGCACCTAGTTAGGATGCCACCTGGGCGCCTCCCTAGGGAGGTGTTCCAGGCACGTCCAGCTGGGAAGAGACCAAGGGGTAGACCTAGGACCAGGTGGAGGGATTATATCTCTTCGCTGGCCTGGGAGCGCCTTGGGATCCCCCAGTCAGAGCTGGTTGATTTCGCCAGGGAAAAGGAAGTTTGGGGCTCTCTGCTGGAACTGCTACCCCCGCGACCCGACCACGGATAAGCGGAAGAAGATGGATGGATGGATAGTCTTTACACTAAGATAATGCAATACATATATTAGATGGTAAGGAAAGTTATATAAATATAAAAGTGAAGCAGCATAGTATTTCAGCGTAGGGTATTGACTCTCGGACGGCTAGCTTAAGTGTTGGTATTGAGTCCACACAGGCTGTACTTGCTGGTGGGAGTCAAGTGGAAGTAACGTGTCTCCATCCATGACAAAAACTGAATAACATATCCAAGGCTCATAGGAGCTGGCGGTGAGTTATATGTAAAAATCCAAGGGGAGATACGCACATTTTGAAATGACCGGAATCTCGTCATCCTTTGTTTTGTTGGGTTAATCCAGGGGTCGGCAACCCCTGGCACTGAAGATTATTATCATCTGATATTTGGGAAGAGTGTTACATTTGAAAGGGCAGAAAGTCTTGTTGCAATTTCTAGATATTGAAAGAGGCCCCTGGAGTTTCTCTGGTATTATCAATAGTAGCAGTTAAGTGAATACTGTTCAAACAATACCTATGTGTGTGTTTTGTCTCTGTTTTATCCTTTCATAAATGTGAGGACTGATATTGCATGAACATTCCGTGGTTGGTTGGAGTAAACAGGTTTTATTGCTCTATGGGGGAGGTATACTTAGGCAGGATAGGAGACTGGGTGGGGGAAGGAGATAGTATTCTTAAAAGATGTCCAACATGTCAGTGAAGTCTACATATCTTGAATGGTATATGTGTGTTTAATTACTTTATATATGCGTGTTTAATTACTTTGTATTAGTAATAGCAGTGTGTAAACAAAAGCTGGAAATAGGAGAAATGTAAAGATTATCTTTGTGTGAGCAAGGGGGTATTATTGGGACACAGCTGAAGCATCTGGAATGTGCAGAAAGGTGGGGGTGTGAAAAGCTCAGAGACACTAGTTTATTACCCTGGCTGGTTCGCGCTGAGTTGCTAACAGATGCCAGGGTTGTTGCATCTCCCAATGAGAAACTGACCACAGCTCCTCCTGTTTTATTTTCTGCATGTAAGCCTATTCTATCTTTTAGTTATTTCTCTTTTGCTCCTGCCGTCAAGATGAAAGGTTCTCCCGGCATTTGGACCAGAGCAGGGAGTGGGGCCCAGGCCTACTCCTTTGAAAGTGTAATGTATTCTTACCGTTTATCATTAAAACAGATTATTGTTTAACCCTCATCCTGGTTGTTTTGAGTTTTCCTTCTTTTAAAGCACACTCATATAGGATCGGCGCAGAGATATCTACTGCAACAGCACGCGGCACCGTAACCAGTGGCACACTAGGAATAAGTGTGCAAAAATATTTAAATTGTATTTTCGGATCCTGAACGAGGTTGCCGCCAGAGCGCGTTTCCCCGTTACCTGCAGAAGGAAGCCATGCACGCAACGCAGCCCCGCTCTCTTTAACTCCAGGTGACTTTCTGCCGCTTTCCTCCGTGGTGCAGTGTTGATCGTTTCACCACAGAGGAAAGCACTTCACTAATTGCAGTAGCCTACCCATAAGGAGCTGTACAAATGACGCCGGTTTTTGCGTGGCTGTGTATTTAGTTGAAAGCCCAGTGGCGATCTGCTCATCTCTCATCGAAATAATATGCTACAAAGGGGCGGACTGGCCATCTGTGTGTTGAACTTTCCTGTCGGCTCCCAGACGGTAGTCGAGGAGGGCAGAAGCAACAAGCTTCAGGTTCAATAACCCACTTTAGCTTAAATGACTGGAGAGAGGCGAGCTCTTCTTGGGAGGCCGTTGCATTTATTTAGCTGTTCTTCTGTTTCACAAAATACATCACAGACCTCTGTTTTTCTGCTGCCTCGTTTCACTTCCGAGGCTCCCTCACTGTCGCTCTACCATCCACAAACATGTATGCACAAGCCACACCCCTCTCTCTCTCTTAAAGGGACAGCGATCTCATCTTACTCTGCGTGACCCTAATATCATAACGTGTGTTCTGGAGAATCACAGAACGGACGATCGTCCTTATTATTATGCCGTTTAAACCAATTATTTAAATGTGTTTGTTAAATTCGACATCATGTAAGTTGCGCTGACAGGTCCACACACTGCTTCCTCGCAGCGAGGCTCCCCCGCACTCCTGCTGATAGTTGACGAGCGTCAAGCTCCGTTGATAATTCTCGATCGTTGGCACGCTGATAACACATTTTTTTTAAAATGGCACTTCATATCAAAAAGGTTGCCGACCCCTGGGTTAATCTATAAGGCTAAACGTGACGATAAAGAGATTCTGTTGACCTGGGTTTCGACTCCATGTGGATACCACATCGCTGAAAAGCCGCGTAGAAGCGCGTCCAAAGGTCTCGTTATCTGTTGAAATAAACATCGCACTATAAAAGCTGGATAGACTGTACGGGGGAATCATTTTCTGTGAATAATTACTAATAGATAAGGGAGAAAGTCAGATAAAGATGTGAAGTTTAAGCTTGTTGCTCTCAGAACCATTCTTCCCCTCAGTGAGGTGGAGCTCATTCCTGGTGAGGTGCCGCCATCTGCTGGACGTATTTCGTAGTATTTCTTGCATTATTACATTACATTTCACTGGCGCCTTTATCTAAAACGACTCACAATAACTGCGTTTGACTAGGAACATACAATCCAAAACAAAACAAGATACTTCTTTTGTTAATAGTTCTATCATTCGAAGAGGAGTTGAAATACTTGGGTTTTTTACACTCAAGCTATTTACACATTTGGATTAAGGGCAGGGCAGTTAAATAAATACATTAACTACGTTAGGAGTAACGACAAGTATTGTCCATTATATTAATAAATACCACTGAACACATAGCAACCTAGTCAGATAAATAAGATACAATCACCATGGAGGGACAGTTTAAAAAAAAAAAGATTTACACGTCCCAATTCCCGGAAGTTTCCGAGAGCAATGGGGACAGGCTGAGAAATTGATTCTCAGTGGAATCAAACAGGGAGACAAGAAGAAGGCTTGTGCCGACCTCGGGTTCCTCCATAAAAAAATGATAGAAGAACACAGAGTGGGAGGCGATGACACTCTAGGAAATTTAAGCTCAGCTCTAAATGTTTATGAACGACAGCTTGTAAAAAAACTTGGTGACCTAAACCAACAAAAGCACGGATTATTAGGCCAGACTAAACTAAACAAAAAGAAGGAGGAGGTAGATAAAATACGGAGGCTTTGTCATAATGCAGCACTCGCCATGAACGGTGTAGCTGTTACTCCCTTCACAGCCAAAACTCCCCCAGTCCTGGTCGTGGTCCAAACCCCGACCCAGGGAGAGGAGTTTCAACACTCTAGTTACCTTAGCACTCTCCTGTTCCCTCATGACAGTATAGGGACGCACGTGCCAGCACAAGCACCTACAGATGAAGAAATATATCACTTTATTGCAGAACAGGGGTTATGGGAGTATGAATAAAGAGGAAACCTCTGCCTCAAACAGGGAAGACATGGGGAGGCAAACTCTCAGCAGCGCTGTAAATGACATGTGCACTGCACAAAAGACTGGGTCAGAAGAGAGGTCTCAGACAGGACCTATAGAGGATCCATTTGTCCCCTTCAGTTCCCCCCTCATTTACCCGGATTTATTTAATCCATTTCAACAACCTCCCCCTTACTCTCCCCCTGTCCCAAACGCACCCCCCATGTCTAATATACAGATGCCACTAACAAAAGGGTGCTATGGATCAGACCAAGAAAAAGCAAGTGATAAGGGGGGTAACTTTACAATCATGGGAAATGTTTCACTGACTCCTTTAAGGAGTACCTCTATTACAAGAGGCAAGAGCAGCCCCACAGAGGCAGAATTACTCACCATTGTAGAACGCCAAGAGGAGAGGGAGAGAGAGGATAGAGTACGATTTGACTATGACAGAAGGCAGTATGAGAAGAGAAGAAAGGAAGAGTAGAGAAGAAGTGATAAGAGAAACGGATACGTGGGGAGTGGGGGTAGTCAGGAGAGAGAGAGGGGCTATCACCATGGGGCGGAAGAATTACTGGGACTTGAAAAGGAACGCGAAAGTCAGAAGGGAAATGGAGGTAGAAGACAAATAGAGGGAGACAGTCAAGACAGAGCAGAGGACAGCTCCTCTGAGGGAGAAAGGTCAGGTGACGAACCTATTAGAAGTAGAGAAGCCCAGACCCGCTATAAACCAAAAAGTAGGGGAGGAGCATCTGGAGATGATAGTGATAAACATTACTCTGAAGCAGAACACACGGGGTATAGAGGTAGCCATCAGGACACTGCTCAGCAAGGGCGAGCAGATCAGGAACAGGACAAATGCAGAAAAAATAGGACAAAGGTTAAGAGCATATCTCTGGAAGGAACAATCACTGAATTGACTGATGTACAGGTTCTTGGACTCCCGCGGGGGGTGTTAAGATCCCATCACACCATCACTCATTCACACTAGGAGACATACATGCACTAGTGGACAAAATGCCGCTACCTACTGAGGGAGGGAGACATTGTATGAGAAAGTTTGCGGATATGTCAGTAGGACAAACAATCTGCCTTGGAGATTTCAGGAGGATATTAGCACAACAAACCTCCAGCTATGAGGCACGCGCCCACCTGCTGGCTCCTATACTGGAGTTTACAGAGTGGGCGGGGAGTGTGGGACAGTGTTATTTCCTCTGGGGATGAGCAAGAAGCAGCCACACTGCGACTACTCCTCACCCACGTAACCAAGGAGATCGATCCAAAGAGACCTTCCGTAAACACGGGGGCTCCCGACCCGGGAGATCAACAACACAGTCCTTTTGGAAAGTGCCATGCGGCGTGATCCCTCACCGGGATATCACACGGCAGACAACGGTGGCGGCCACGATCAAGCTACAAATAATCGCTCTGATCTGGTGAGGTGGGGGCATCTCCAGCAATGAGCGAGATGCCCAACACACCCGTGTTTATTTGCAGTCGCCTTGTCACGCGGTAGCATGGCAGAGCTGTTTTCAGCTCCCTGCCCAGCCTGCTGCCTGCTGGGAGCAGCTGCGCTCCGCCGCCATGGTCATCACCTAGGGCGGTGGACCTCCATGGACCGGACCCGGAAGTGCTCGACAACGGCAAACGGAGCCATCCGCCCCGCTGGAATGGCGACGTGAATGGCACCGCCTCGGCCATATCCTGGTCCCCCAAACACTCGAAGCAGAGTTGGTGGAGACCAGCGCCCGCGATCAAACCAGGGCAGGTGCATGGCCGAGCTTCCAGTAATGGTGAGTCGATTGTTCCTTCTAATCTTCGTTCGTTTAACTCTTCGTTTGTCAGCTCGTCTGAAGAGAAAAAGGATAGTGGGCGGCGGGTGTAGCCGCCTTTATATACTGTGGGCCTGCGCGCGCATTCAGGTAGGCTGGCCCCGATTGGCCGGCTACGTTTAGGTAAACTCAGTAGGTGAAATACGCACAGCATGATAGAGAGTAGTACCCATAGAGTCCAGTAGAGGGCGGAGCCTGTGTGAAATATAACCTCGACAGGACCTATTCCAACCTAGCCAAATACGTCTGCTTAGCCCCAGCGGTATGTAACAGAAGCATCGAACATAAGGTCAAAGGCAGTCCTTACGTTTACCAAGGCAGTACAGTTAGAATCAAAGGCGATCCTCATGTGTCCGTCACATACACCTACGGTTGCTCCTGTGAGTCCTGGGCCGGTGTCATAGTAAATTCGGGTCCTGATGACTGGGGAAACATGCCAGCTTACCGATCGGCGGAAATTGTTAGATCCCTCAAATATAGAATGAAAGTGGTTAGGAGAAACCCAGGCGTTCCGTGCTCCACTAGGTTTTGTAATCCGGTACTCATAACGCTAAAAAATGTCGTGCTCTCCGATGCTGGACTTTATGTCCTCGCAGTATATGCAGGAAGGGGTTCGCCACAAGGCCTCTTCGAAATTAAAGTTATACCACAGGTAAAGCAAAACCTTCCTCAGGCAGGATCTAAGGTTAAATACCTGTCCATACCTACCATAAATTACATGCACAGATAAATGTACGGGGGATTATAGCCAACTTCAACCTCTAGACGTCATCCAAATGGCTACAGGATATACAGATGACAATCTATGGTTAAAATGGGTTGCTTGGACAGCCCAAGAACAAATGGCAGGGGATTGCCTAGCCTGTGCCACGGCCCGCCCGCAATTAGTCACTGACCCTGCGCCTCTGTTTCCCACAGATACCTGGGGTTACAACTGTATGTTACAGCTGACCAAGATGGCTAGTCCTCCTAACTGCACCACTCTAGCCAAGGTTTTCCCTCCAATTAATAATGATACTAGGACAGGCCTATTCACGCCTAGCAGAGGCGCCGGTGGGTACACCTGTTTCACCATGGTCCAAAGATCTCCACGTTTTGACCTAGGAAATATCCCTACGGATTGGTGTAACCACACCGTGTCTAGCACTAGTATAGGACATTTGGCCAGGGCTGGTCTCTACTATTATTGTGGGGGCCACCGCCTGTACACCCGTATCCCCGAATTATCTGTAGGATTGTGTGCTATGGTGCGTCTCCATGCACCCCTAATGTTACTAGGCGAAAAACTGGTGCCCACGGACCCTAAAGCCTCCCTCAATACCAACCTAATTACCCGCCGTAGAAGACATGTACTGGCTAAAAGGGACACCAGAAACACGTTTGATTTATCCCTCTATTCTCCCACCTACATCGATTCCATAGGAGTCCCACGAGGGGTCCCAAACGAATACAAACTAGCTGACCAAATAGCTGCAGGGTTTGAAAGTGTTCCAGTTATCTCTGCCGTCTTCCCTGTTACCCCTGTCAAAAATGTAGAAAGGATCAACTATGTACATTACAACATACTCCGATTGGCCAATCTCACTAGGGACGCCGTGCAGAATAGGATGGCGTTGGATATGCTTCTGGCGGAGAAAGGGGGTGTTTGCTCAATGTTCAAGGATATGTGCTGTACGTTTATTCCCAACAACACGGCGCCGGACGGTTCGGTGACTAAAGCCTTAGAAGGTCTTCGTATCCTATCTAAAACTATGCATGAGCAATCAGGGATACACAATCCCCTTGAAGAGTGGTTTACTAACATGTTTGGTCAATGGAAAGGTTTTATGTCAATTTTTATTTCTGTAGCTACTTTTATGGCCATTTTAATAACATGTGGGTGTTGTTGTGTGCCGTGCATCCGCTCATTATGTGTCAGACTAATCAGTTCCACCATTGAAGGGAAAGCTGCTTCTCCCCCTCCGTATCAAATGCCCCTGTTGGCCTGTGCCTCGGAGGGAGAGGACGAGTATGGTGGCTCAGCAGACAAGGATGCAGTTTTTTAACATATTTCGGTCTCCCTCTCCACTGTCATAAGAAATTGTTATGATGGGCTGTTTCCAAATGGGCTCTAAATATAATGTGGGGGGACGAACACAGTAGAAAGGAATGACAGGGGATATGTTTCAAAATGCCTTGTGCAAGTTTTTCTCTTGAGAATGAGATAAAAAGGGGGAATTGAAGGTTTGAAGTGAAAAGTTAATACAGCGTATATATAACACCTGATATATAAGAGGTGTGTTGCATCATGTTATCACTAATATATGTGTGGTTTTATACATTCCTGTGTGTTAATAGTTGAAGGAACAAAGTACATTTTTCCTCTTAAATATAGAGCGGTTTTTTATATATTCCTGAAACAAAGTTCCCATTTTCTCTTAAAAGTAGATTAGCGCAATAGTCTTTTCTTTGGCTATTTTTGAGTAGGTAAGGTGCAGAATTACTTGTGAGTTCTGTTTTGAGTGAAAAGATTACCGGTTAAGTGTTTTTCAGAAAGCCTTGTTGCAGTTCAAGGCCATGAGTTTCTTAGGTAATCATTAATGGTCTTTGCAAAATAACAGGGGAACTCCAAGAGACATTTTCCCCAGATAGAAGGCAGTTATATTCTTGTAGTTAATGAGGCATGACAGGAAGACCTAAAAAAGGGCCTTGAGAATTGGGTCACACAATTAAGGTCTGAATAAAATGTATGTGTTAAATTGTGCTGAGCAATGCCTGTGGTTGCATTCTATTGACTTCTCTGCTGTATTCTTTCATGTGTGGGTAAAAGTGTTGCAACATTGTGGAGTAGTTAGCTTAAACATGTTTTATTACTCTGCATAAAGAGGGGGGTGCAGTTGTGCAGGACAGGAGACTAGGTGGGGGAGGGGATATACTTCGTAAGATCTCCAGCATGTCAGAGAAGTCTACATATCTTGAATAGTATATGTGTGTGTGTTTAATAACTTTGTATTAATAATAGCAGTCTGTGTAAACTGTAAGAGAATATTTGAATGTATTCATGTTAGCTCCAAATGTATAAGTTTAAAATGAGAATCGTTTGGGTTAAAACTGAGCTGGACTTTGGAGCAAGCACATGTGACTGCAGAGAAGACCATGTGGTGTTGGAGGACAAAGGATTTGGCGGGGGAGGTGGCAGCATCTGTTGACTTGCACTGTATGCAAATGCTCTTGCCACCTGAGAATGGAGAAACTCAAGATTTGGGGGGATGGGGACATTGGGGCTGCCAATCAAAGTAGGGGAATCAGAGATCCCTCCCATTGCTTCTGGAGATAGTCAGGACACACAGCGGTGTTCAGTCTCTTTCTGCTGGCCGGCTGACGTGATCACCAGGTTGTATGTATGTTATGTGTTGTATGTATGTTTTGTATGTATGTTTTGTGTTGTATATGTTTTGTGTTGTAAGTGTATTATTGTATGTGTAGTGTATTGAATGTAATGATTTCTGGTGCATTGTGATATTACCATTAAAGTAGATTATTCTTGACTTGGTGGCACTGAACTCCTTCCATATAACACAGCTCTCGAAGGACGCGGGGATATTAGAAACGTGGAGCGTAAATCCATAATAATATATCTAACAAAACAAAAGCGGGAAATATGAGAAATGAAATGAGCGGGGAGCTGTTGATAACACTATACTGGTCAAAGGCAAGAGGTCATTAATTTTGTTTCTAATAGTAACAATTTTATCGTTAAAAAAGCACATAAAATCATTACTACTGAGTGCTATGGGAATAGAAGGCTCAATCGAGCTGTGGCTCTCTGTCAGCCTGGCTACAGTGCTGAAAAGAAATCTTGCATTATTCTTATTCTCATCTATTAATGAAGAGTAGTAGGCTGCTCTCGCTTTACGCAGTGCTTTCTTATATTCATTGAGAGTAATATGCCAAATTAAACGAGATTCTTCAAGTTTAGTGGAACGACATATCCTTTCAAGTTGTCTCGACTTTTGCTTTATTTTGCGGGTTTCGGCACTATGTTGTTTTATTTTCTTCTTTTTCAAAGGAGCAACAGAGTCTAATTTTATTCGCAGCGCATCTGTAGCACTATCAACAACATGATACATTTGGGGTGGTGTACATTTTGTATAAGTTTCCTCCCCTACATGCAGACATGCTATCGAGTTAAGTATTGGTGGAATCTCTTCCTTAAATTTGGCTATAGCACTAACAGATAGGTTTCTGCTGCAGGAGCTTTTGACTAATGCTTTGTAGTCTAGTAACAGTACTTCAAAAGTTACTAAGAAATGGTCGGATAAAGCAGGATTAGGCGGTTCGACTAATAGTTGCTCAATTTCAATACCATAAGTCAGAACAAGGTCGAGTGTGATTATAGCAGTGGGTTGGTTTATTTACAATCTGACAAAAACCAACAGAATCTAATATAGAGTTAAATGCAACAGTTAGGCTATTTTTATCATCGTCAACATGAATATTAAAGTCACCTACGATAATTACTTTATCTGTTTTAAGTACCAAAGTTGATAAAAACTCAGAGAATTCTGATAAGAATTCTGAATAAGGACCTGGTGCACGGTACACTATAACAAATAAGATTCGCTGCAAAGTTTTCCAGGTCTGATGCGTAAGACTAAAAACGAGACTTTCAAAGGAGGTATAATTTAATTTTGGTTTAGTATTGATAAGTAAACTTGAGTCAAAGATTCTCCACCTCCTCGGCCCACGCCTCGTGCAATATGAGTATTGATATGGCTGGGTGGAGTGGCCTCATTTATGCTAACATATTCTTCATGTCTCAACCAAGTTTCAGTGAGACAGCGTATATCAATATTATAATCTGATATTCAATCATTTACCAATATTGCTTTAGATGCTAGAGATCTTATGTTTAAGAGACCACATTTAATCTTCCTGTTTTGTTGCACTGTAGTAGTTGTTACATTTACTTTTATTAGGTTATTATGTATGACACCTCTATTAGGTTTTACCTTAAATTGACCTTGGGCAGAAACACACACCGCTAATATTGGGTATTTTATTGGGTTCGGGATTCCTATGGATGACTGCCTAGGAGAGAGCGCAGAGAAGCGTGTAAGACTGCGACTCCGCCTCCTGGTCTCAACTCCAGTTTGTCATGGATTAAGTCCACAAAGCCCTGAAATGTTTGCCGAAATGAGATTTGCACCTTCCAAAGTAGGATGAATGCCGTCACTCTTAATCAGATCAGGTTTTCCCCAGAAGGCTGTCCAATTATTTACGAAGCCCACATTGTTTGCTGGGCACCACCAAGACAACCAGCGTTGAAATGATGACATGCGGCTATACATGTCATCATTGATCAGATTGGGGAGGGGACCAGAGAAGATTACGGTGTCCGACATTGTTTTAGCATAACTACACACCGACTCCACATTCAATTTGGTGAATTCTGATTGGCGTAAACGAACATCATTACCACCGACGTCAATAACAATCCTACTGTATTTCCGTATATTTTTAACCAGCAGTTAAAGATGCAGGCTCTCGCCAACGTCGCCCGCTCTCGCCCCCGCAATGCATGTGACTGTGGAGGCTTCGGTCTCTAAATTCACGTGTCTCATAATAGAGCTACCAATAACCAGAGTTGGCTTCTCAGAGGGTGTCTCGCTGAGTGGGGAATATCTGTTAGATACGTGAGCGGGTTGGTGGGGACCTGCGGGTTTCGTGGTATGCCCCTTCTGAACAGTCACCCAGTCTCCCTGCTGCTCGGGAGTTGCCGGGGGACGGCTAATAGGAGCTACCTTTTGCCGGTCCGCACCGGCTAACATGGGCTTTACTGTAGCTGAGTTACTTTCTAAGATGCGGAGCCGGGCTTCTATGGCTATGATTCCCGCCTCCAACCTAACAACTATACTACATTTAACACATGTATCGGTACCAGTAAAGGAGGTAGGGAAGTAACCAAACATGAGACAGGAAGAGCAGGAAATAACACCCAAGGGTGGGGAAAGAGCCATGGCTAGCTATCAAGCTAAAGTAGCTACCGTTAGCAAACCCGAAAAGAGTGTAGGCAACTGTGGAGTTACAGTCACTAAGAGAAGGAGAGTTGTGAGTGCTTAAGCTGTAGTAACGTGTGATTACAACGTCAGGCAGTTGCCGTGATCAAGAGTTTTAAAACGATCGATTAAGTTAAGATAATAAGCTATCAGCAACAGAACAGGCATACGGGATACCCGGAGATGACAACAACAACCGGAAGTTACAACATGTTTACCGCAATAGTGGTCCGTGTAGAAACCGTTTTCAATAAGTATATCAATTGTCCAAAGAGGTTGTATTCTACAGTCTGCCTGAATGTAATCATTGCGTAGGTGTGTAGTGTGATTCTGTGTAGTTTATGTATGGCATCCCATTGGATTTGACGTCATCTGAACAGGACATCGCACGCTCACTGCTTGATAGCGCGCGGAGGTCCGTTTAAGCCGGTTGTTAAACAACATCGTTATGGGGAAATGCAAGTTTGCGTCTAAATGGTTGGACGATAAGGAGGAAGGACAATCAATACTGTATATAGTCAATGTGAGGTAAAGTGTGTCGCCAATGTAACCGGTTAAAACTCCAAGTGGCGATGAGGTCTTAAAATGTATGGAAAGGGTCTTAAAAAAGGTCTTAAAAGGTATTACATTTGACTTCAGGATTCCTGCATATACCCTGTGTCATAAGGCCCAAGAAAATCTAAATCTCTTTGTGAATGATTTTTTTCATTTACAATACGCTGTGAAATTATGCTTAACTAATGGCACATTTCCACTGCAGCGGGGTAGCCCCGTTTAAGCGTCCCTAAGCGTCCTCGCTCAGGCCTCGGGCTGCCTTGCTGGCCGTCCGAGGCCGTGGCGCATTTCCATTACAGTTTAGGACCTGGGGTAGCAACGCAGTGTAGGCGGGGCGATCGGCTTTTTGGCGGGCTTTTTGGGCGGAGCGACGCTGGGTAAAACTGCAGTGGCGTCATCTTCAATGCGACACAATTCACAAAACACACAACAATGGAGGATGTGGAAGCGATCGTTTTACTTGTTTCTTGGTGTGTGGCTTGCGGCTTGTTATCACAGCAAGAAGGAAAGTGATCACAGCAAGCAGGAATGGAGAGGACTATGATGATGGGTGGAATGCACCAGTAGCAGCAGAGCCTGGGGTAGCAGTGGCTCAAGGTGCAGAGGAGGAGGGCACTGACATCAGAGAGGGTTTGATGCGCTACCTGAATACCTAAATATGCATTGTATTGTATTGAACATAAATACATCTTTTTTTGTTCATATACATGTGTTTGTCAAATGTTTTAAACAAAAATGTTGTTATCTGAATTGAATATTTAGTAAATATTTGAATTTCAAGCACCAGTAAGTACTGCCCCATAAGAACATTTGAGGAAATATCAGATCATGAAAAGAAGATCTTTCTAATAAATTAAGCGAATATCAAAGCTAACTATAAACATAAATACTAAAGTGTAAAACACAGCAAAACTATATTCATAAATGCAAGTGTAAAATAGTGTGGAAAAATGTAAACATGGATGGAGGCTAAAGTATCCACAACATAAAATAATATATTAAAATATAACCTCAATCTTTCTTCTAGACATGTTAAAAGCTTGCTTGAATGGGTTATAGGTTTCTTCTTTTGTTCTCTCGTCTTTGAAATATATAAGAAATGTGTTGTTTGAGTCTAGTAGAACGAGGGTATTACAATTGAGCAATTTCTACTACATGTATTATGTATTTATCATGTATTCGTAATACCATTACAAAATAAAATGTAATAATGTTTTAGAGGACCTCAAGCTAGCTAACTCAATTTCTTGCTTTAAATCTCTTAAAACTAACTTGTATCTTATGGGATTTTTCCTAACTGATGGTGTTTGTTATTGCTTTATAAATGCATGTATGTTTATATCTTCTCTAAATCAAGATTATGTGAATCTGATTTTTTTCTGTTGGCTGCAATTCATTATCAACAAGAGATAAGATAAGTCAAAGAAGTACTTTATTGATGGCAGTATACAATACAAAAAAAATTTGTATCAAAAAGGCATGCCATTAAACAATACAAATACAAAATGTAAAACTGTATTGCAGCCATCATAAATATACGTGGCATTGTAAAAATAAATATAAAATGAACATTTGAAAGAAAATAAATAAACAAGAAAGTACAAATGTTGCGTTTAAAAATTAACTAGATAAAAAATATATAACATGTACAATAACTATTAAGGTTATTTGAAGTATCACGGAGGAGACGGGCCACGTCGGCTGCCCAGTCCCCCTAGCACCTCGCCAACAGTGCGCAGGAAGGCTAGGTTGAAGGTCTCTGCTTGAGCGGCCTCCTCCCTTCTGAAGACGGCCTCCTCCCTTCTCAAGGCCGCATCCAACTCCCATCTCCGCTCAGCAGACGCTTTGGCCCAGTCCAAGTGCCGTTCCTGCTGGGCCATGTGCTGTTCATGGTGCCGTTCCTGCTGGGCCCGATCCTCTCCTCCTCGTTTCCTCTTGCCTGGGTGACAATAAGATAATAATTAGCAATAAGGAAAAAACACAGGACAGGTACAGGTCACACAAGGATATAAGAATAACATCTATAAACAGAACAACAGTAAGGATGAACTAAAGAAAGTTCTGGCCCTAGATGTTTACAATGATTGTGAAAGTGAATTACATTATGTCCAGCCTGTTGATAATGAATATAAATATATGTATATGATAGGATGTCACACACAACTGTACTAGCTGCTTACTAGCTAAGACTTTACTTGTAACAGAGCATTGCCACACAGTGGTATAGCTTATTTTAATTACTGATGATGGATGATCCAAGGTTTAAAAAAAAAAACACAATTCCAGTCGTTTTGCCATTTCTATTTCTTACCTAGAACCACACGCTGCGGTGTCGTGATGGCACTCGGCGTTGGTGGTTGAGTTGGTGTCGGTTCTTCGGCTGGTGTCTGTGGTCGAGTTGGGGTCCGTTCTGCACTGCAGGAAAGTCCTCGCAAATCCGCGTTCGGACATCTGTGCAGAGACATCCTAGAACACTTTCACATTTCGAGTTGTTCCGTCGAGCTCCCGCTGGATTTTATCATCCCCAATGAGATGTAGGAACGTCGTCACCTCCTCGGTCGACCACGGTGTGCTTTTCTTCGACGTTGCCATTTTTGTAGCTCCTCCGTTTACAAAAATGCTGTGTATAAAAATGCTGCAAGCTTCTTCTAAATATATATGCGATGCTAGGGATGATCTCGCGCGCGATCTTGTGACGATTCTCTCCGACCAATCAGCAGTCAAGAGTGTTGAAGTCACTAGTTCAGCCCTGGCCCTGGCCTGATAGAACCACGATTTAATGGGGCCGGAAAAAGAGGGAAAAAGTACCCGATAGCCGGTGCTGCGCTATATGGAAAGGCCACCAAAAACTGGCCTGGCCGCTTGAGGACGATTAAGGACGCTTAAACGGGGCTACCCGCTGCAGTGGAAATGCGCCATAAGTCAAGTTAGGCTGTAAGAATATATGCAGTCCAGGATATATGTAAGACGTTTTCTATTCAGTTAAGACAACATCTTAAGTTTTCAATATATGCCTTAAGCAGAATTGACTCCTTTTTTATATATATGTTCTCCCTAGAGTTTTGGGTTCTTGTATTTTTACTAGGGCTGTCAAGTTAACGCGTTAATAACGCACAAAAAAATTAACGGCACTAATTATTTTAACGCGATTAACGTATGTGTATTTTTTGTCCTCGGCCGCCCTGTAGTTTCAGAGCGCATCGAGTTTAAAATACCATCTACAAGCTGATGCTGACAGCCCCGATCCTGCCGCCCGCTTGCGGCAGACCACACTTCCACGCTCACCGGCAGCAGGCACCGACTGGCCATCGGGAGGACCGGGAGGGTGTGTGTATGTGTGACGCGAGCGAGCGAGAGAGAGAGAACGCGCACACCTTACGTGTATTGTTGTTGTTAGCATCTGGTGCTAGCTAGCTGCGCTAACGGATACAGCCCCACCAGTGTCAGCAGAAAGTATTAAAAATAATGATTACAAAAAAAAATCCAAAAAAATATAAAATATATTTTAAGATCATGTTTAATCATCTGATTTGTCTGTACATTGCTGTTTTAGTCTGTTCTTCTAATTAGTATCTACAGTGCCGTTTTGAGCTATGTGGGACAAAACCCGATCATGCCCCTCCCTCTCACTGTCTAAGTCAATGGTGACTACACTGCGCAAGCTCAGAGTACTTTTCAATTTAATGTGTGTGGCAAAAAAATAATGACCATAGGGGCATTGAGCTGCCATCCCCACCATACGTCATCTCACATAATTCAGAATTGATTGGCTGTAAGTATGTCACGTGTGCAGTGCTGCGAAACGTCACGTGTAGTTTGAAGAGGAGACGAGAGAGCAGCATAGCCAACATCACCAGCGATTAAAAGAAGTAAAAAAACTGAACGAAAATGAATGAAGTTGACCATTTACTGGAGCACACATTTGAGACGGAGATACTGGAGGTTAAGTGCCTCAGTAGTATATACCATACCCCTTTCGTCACATTAGTATGCATAGAAAGTGACAGGTGACACGCCCCCAAATGAGCTAAGTCCCGCCTCCCCTCGCCTCCCATTGGTCGAGAGCTTTTTATGAGAGCTATGTCCCGCCTCCCACTGTTTGAGACCCTTTGATGTGAGGGGTGATGTGTTATAAAGGGTAGGTGTGAAAAGCCCCCCTGTGGAATGCCTTTGTTATCTATTTCTTTGATGTGTTGATTAAGGTAGTCTCTTTGAAGTTATGCTGTCTGATCCCTCAGGCGTTATCTAATCTAATTAGCCTTTGCTGTTTTGCCCTTTGATCTTAATCTAGGTATTTTTATGAGTGAGACATGGTTAGTTGTCTAATTCCTTGATGTGTCGATTAAGGTAGTCTCTTTGAAGTTATGCTGTCTGGTCATTCAGGGGTTATCTAATCTAATAGCCTTAGATGTTATGAGCCTGTGATCTTAATTTAGGTATTTTTATGAGTGAGACATGTCTCTCTGAAGTTAGGATGTCTGGCCGCTCAGTGTGCCCCCGGCCTCTCCCCCCTTTTCTCCACCCTTGCTCGGCAAGGAGATTATGGGGGGTGGAATTAGATGAAAATAGAAATAGGCTCAAAACTAAATAAAAGACAGTAATTTCCACTTACCAAGTCACCTTTCAAAAAAGAAAAATGGCCGAAATGAGACAACAGCTATCCGCGGGGTCCAGTCAAGAAAACAAATGTCTATGCTGAGTGCAGATGCATACAGTCAGAGATCTGTGCACAAACTTCTCTTGTGTCTCTGTTGGTCAAGCAGGGTGACCCTCTACTCTGAGACAATTAACACACACACACACACACCCACACACACACACACCCACACACACACACACCCACACACACACACACACACACACACACACACACACACACACACACACACACACACACACAGAGTTGCCCCTTTGATGTGGGGGTTGAGATAAGAAATCCCCCTGATTAAGACACGGTGTCTGCTAAGGATGTTTCTTCTCAAGTTTTTGGGGAACTGTTAAGACAAGGATATATCTGTTTTTGCAAAGAGGGTATTCATATTAATTTTTAAAAGAGCTTATTTAGTTTTTAATAGTGATAACTAAGTTTCACTCTGTATGGGGCAAAAGATGCATCGTTAAACACATCGATAAAGGACTCTTTAAAGCAGAGACATGGCGACAGCATACCTGAATATCAGCAGGAGAGGACTCTTTTTCAGTAAATACATTATAGGGTTAGAATAAGATATATATATATATATATATATGTGGTAGAATTAGTTTAAAACAGCCACCCTACACTTTTTTAGTTCTCCTCTCTAGATTTGATCCAGGGTTTTGTAGTAGTATTTACCATGGTATATAACTTAGACTAAGTTAACTATCTAAACACTCAGAGTCCTTTACATCACCTGAGCTTATCCAGAGCTTGACTGACACACAGAGACCAATCAAGGGCTTTGATTTATGATCTGTATGACAGTGGCCATGTCGGCAGGCCACATCATGTAGACAGCCAGTCACCCTGTGTGAGGCAGACCCACATGTGAGCAGCATTGCGTTCAAAATAAATTAAAAACTAAAAGGGTCGCGAAATATACTGGGGCGGCCGTTAATATACTGGGCGGCCCACCCCAGTAAAGTCTATGTGGGGGAAATCCTGGAATATCAGATACAATTAGCATTTAACCAGAAGTGCGAATGAAGCAGTGAACTGCAGTATATTTGATATACATCCAATATATAAAAGGTTATGTTAATATTGATCAGCTGGTCAGAAACTTGACTCCATAGGAAATATAAAAAGATATATGTTGAGCGTGATCATAACTTTCCAATAGCACAAAGTTTCAGATCCGCTGTTGCAGGTTTAGCCATTCAGTCAGCCAGGTGTAAAATATGCATTTATTATCACCTTTTCTAGGGTTTTTAAATGATTAGTGTTAATTAAGGGCTATTGTTATTTTGGTTTATATGGGGATAGGAGTTCAACTTTTAAAAATTGCACAGGATCATTCTAAGAAGAGTGTGAGGGCTAATGAGCCAGCACCATACCTCCTCTATGCATTTTGTTGACCTGTGTCTGATCTTGAAAAACTCTGATAAGTATTTTCTTTTATTTTAGTTTATAATATCATGTAATTATTAAATGTTGTTTTTTTTTTTTGGTAGGGGTTAAACTAGTATATTATGTGGATAGTATATTATTAGATACTTTAAAATGTTATGTTTTTCTGTTTACACTAGAGACCCTGTGTGCTGAAATCTACTCAAACAGAGTACTGCATGGTAGTGGTCTGCTTTTAAACACAAAAGTGTATCTTTCAGTAACTTTCTCAGAGAATGTAAGCATAAATCTGTCAATTGTTCAAAACAGCCTTGTTTCACTGGAATAACCTCAAAATCACAAAATACCATTAAGTGTCAGAATCCTAACGAAATCTAATAAAACAGAGTACTTTCATGGTAGTGGTATGCTTTTAAAAAGAAAAGTGTATCTTTTCTGTAACATTTTGAGAGAATTAAACATAAATCAGTCAAATTTCAAAACAGCCTTCAATGAAATAGCCTCAAAATCACAAACTGCCATTAAGAGTCAGATGCTTTTACGAAATCTACTCAAACAGAGTACTTTCTACAGATGACTCCCCCCACTCAACGCAATAAGTCCCACCCCACTCAGCAAATCATATAAAACTAAGGATCCTACTAAGACGACCGTTGAAAACTAGGCATGGATCTGAGAAAAACCAAGTCTGATGTAGCCTACCCTTATTATCACCAGGATAAAGGATATGGGTTTAATGACTGGACGGTACAAAGTAGGGGAGAGGATGTTCCCGAAGAAGAGCTCTCCTCTATATCATATCCATGTAAGGTCTTTAGGACAAAAGAGGACCATGATAACATGACATATGAAGAATATCTTTCTTTAAAAGATGGTATTATAGATAACCTTAATAGAAACAGTATATCTCATACCACTCGCCAAGATCGCAAACGACAATTAGCAGAAAAGAAAAGAAAAATTAAAGAAAACCGAAGAAAAAGAAAAAGCAAAATGAAAAGGAGAAGAAAAATAAAAAGCAGACGCAGAATGCGAATGAAAAGAAATGGGGTAAAAGGACGGAAAACGAAAAAGACAAAAAGAAGGAAGGTGAAAAGAAAAAGGAACAAAGTGAAGAAATGTCAACTAGAGTATGGTGTTGTACAGCCATTACCGGATCATAATAATCTTATAGATCAACTACCGCTAACCGACTGCTGCGAATGTGTTGAGCAAATACCAAAAGCAATGGCAGAGCTTTGCTTCAATATAATGAGAGAAAAAGCGCGATACTGTGGAATTGCCCAAATTGGCGACAGTGCCAGAACACGTATTAAAAGACTGTTGGCGGATCTCTATTCTAGTATCGGTTGTCATTACATCGAAGGATACGACAAAATGTGTGACGACATAGACAAAGCTTTTGAAGACAATTATATGGTACCTGCCCTTACAGCTAAACAAATCCTACGCCAGGTATTCAACAGACCCCAAGAAGCACAAGAAGCCCCAGAAAGGATTACATTCAGAGCTAATAATGGTGAAACCGAAGAAGAAGCAAAGCAGATTATAATCGTTGCGGGTGAAAGGATAGAGAATTTGCATGTGATGTTAATGCATTTATCTGATATAAGAAATGCATTCGTTTACTTCCAAAAGACTCCTAAACATCTACTTGGGCAGTGTGATTTGAACGATAAACCGATCACTGTCAATGAAACGCGGAGAGAAGCAGCAGTGCAAATCGTTAAGTCTATTACCTTGTATGCACTACGACATTAACTTGGTAAAATGTGTGTTTTTATGAAAATGTGTTGAAGGATGTGTTTTCAATTAAACAACCATAACAAAATGAAAATGTGTTTTTTATTTTTGCTTTCGTATATAGTAATAGTATTGTAAACGAAACATTTAAAGTGTATCAAGTGCTCTCATTGTACGCTCTGTTTTTTTAGATGCATCTTTGTGTCAAAAACAGAGCGTACAATGAGAGCACTTGATACACTTTAAATGTTTCACCATTATTAGCTCTGAATGTAATCCTTTCTGGGGCTTCTTGTGCTTCTTGGGGTCTGTTGAATACCTGGCGTAGGATTTGTTTAGCTGTAAGGGCAGGTACCATATAATTGTCTTCAAAAGCTTTGTCTATGTCGTCACACATTTTGTCGTATCCTTCGATGTAATGACAACCGATACTAGAATAGAGATCCGCCAACAGTCTTTTAATACGTGTTCTGGCACTGTCGCCAATTTGGGCAATTCCACAGTATCGCGCTTTTTCTCTCATTATATTGAAGCAAAGCTCTGCCATTGCTTTTGGTATTTGCTCAACACATTCGCAGCAGTCGGTTAGCGGTAGTTGATCTATAAGATTATTATGATCCGGTAATGGCTGTACAACACCATACTCTAGTTGACATTTCTTCACTTTGTTCCTTTTTCTTTTCACCTTCCTTCTTTTTGTCTTTTTCGTTTTCCGTCCTTTTACCCCATTTCTTTTCATTCGCATTCTGCGTCTGCTTTTCATTTTTCTTCTCCTTTTCATTTTGCTTTTTCTTTTTCTTCGGTTTTCTTTAATTTTTCTTTTCTTTTCTGCTAATTGTCGTTTGCGATCTTGGCGAGTGGTATGAGATATACTGTTTCTATTAAGGTTATCTATAATACCATCTTTTAAAGAAAGATATTCTTCATATGTCATGTTATCATGGTCCTCTTTTGTCCTAAAGACCTTACATGGATATGATATAGAGGAGAGCTCTTCTTCGGGAACATCCTCTCCCCTACTTTGTACCGTCCAGTCATTAAACCCATATCCTTTATCCTGGTGATAATAAGGGTAGGCTACATCAGACTTGGTTTTTCTCAGATCCATGCCTAGTTTTCAACGGTCGTCTTAGTAGGATCCTTAGTTTTATATGATTTGCTGAGTGGGGTGGGACTTATTGCGTTGAGTGGGGGGAGTCATCTGTAGAAAGTACTCTGTTTGAGTAGATTTCGTTAAGATTCTGACTCTTAATGGCAGTTTGTGATTTTGAGGCTATTTCAGTGAAGGCTGTTTTGAACATTTGACAGATTTATGCTTAATTCTCTCAACCAGTTACTGAAGATACACTTTTGTGTTTAAAAGCTGACCACTACCATGAAGTACTCTGAGTAGATTTCGTAAAAGCATCTGACTCTTAATGGCAGTTTGTGATTTTGAGGCTATTTCATTGAAGGCTGTTTTGAAATTTGACTGATTTATGTTTAATTCTCTCAAAATGTTACAGAAAAGATACACTTTTCTTTTTAAAAGCATACCACTACCATGAAAGTACTCTGTTTTATTAGATTTCGTTAGGATTCTGACACTTAATGGTATTTTGTGATTTTGAGGTTATTCCAGTGAAACAAGGCTGTTTTGAACAATTGACAGATTTATGCTTACATTCTCTGAGAAAGTTACTGAAAGATACACTTTTGTGTTTAAAAGCAGACCACTACCATGCAGTACTCTGTTTGAGTAGATTTCAGCACACAGGGTCTCTAGTGTAAACAGAAAAACATAACATTTTAAAGTATCTAATAATATACTATCCACATAATATACTAGTTTAACCCCTACCAAAAAAAAAACAACAACATTTAATAATTACATGATATTATAAACTAAAATAAAAGAAAATACTTATCAGAGTTTTTCAAGATCAGACACAGGTCAACAAAATGCATAGAGGAGGTATGGTGCTGGCTCATTAGCCCTCACACTCTTCTTAGAATGATCCTGTGCAATTTTTAAAAGTTGAACTCCTATCCCCATATAAACCAAAATAACAATAGCCCTTAATTAACACTAATCATTTAAAAACCCTAGAAAAGGTGATAATAAATGCATATTTTACACCTGGCTGACTGA
This sequence comes from Harpagifer antarcticus, assembly GCA_902827135.1. Lineage (NCBI taxonomy): Eukaryota > Metazoa > Chordata > Actinopteri > Perciformes > Harpagiferidae > Harpagifer > Harpagifer antarcticus. The sequence goes on from CADEHL010001526.1 coordinate 1,624,953, forward strand.
ATGGCTAAACCTGCAACAGAGGATCTGCAACTTTGTGTTATTGGAAAGTTATGATCACGCTCAACATATATCTTTTTATATTTCCTATGGAGTCAAGTTTCTGACCAGCTGATCAATATTAACATAACCTTTTATATATTGGATGTATATCAAATATACTGCAGTTCACTGCTTCATTCGCACTTCTGGTTAAATGCTAATTGTATCTGATATTCCAGGATTTCCCCCACATAGACTTTACTGGGGTGGGCCGCCCAGTATATTAACGGCCGCCCCAGTATATTTCGCGACCCTTTTAGTTTTTTAATTTATTTTGAACGCAATGCTGCTCACATGTGGGTCTGCCTCACACAGGGTGACTGGCTGTCTACATGATGTGGCCTGCCGACATGGCCACTGTCATACAGATCATAAATCAAAGCCCTTGATTGGTCTCTGTGTGTCAGTCAAGCTCTGGATAAGCTCAGGTGATGTAAAGGACTCTGAGTGTTTAGATAGTTAACTTAGTCTAAGTTATATACCATGGTAAATACTACTACAAAACCCTGGATCAAATCTAGAGAGGAGAACTAAAAAAGTGTAGGGTGGCTGTTTTAAACTAATTCTACCACATATATATATATATATATATCTTATTCTAACCCTATAATGTATTTACTGAAAAAGAGTCCTCTCCTGCTGATATTCAGGTATGCTGTCGCCATGTCTCTGCTTTAAAGAGTCCTTTATCGATGTGTTTAACGATGCATCTTTTGCCCCATACAGAGTGAAACTTAGTTATCACTATTAAAAACTAAATAAGCTCTTTTAAAAATTAATATGAATACCCTCTTTGCAAAAACAGATATATCCTTGTCTTAACAGTTCCCCAAAAACTTGAGAAGAAACATCCTTAGCAGACACCGTGTCTTAATCAGGGGGATTTCTTATCTCAACCCCCACATCAAAGGGGGCAACTCTGTGTGTGTGTGTGTGTGTGTGTGTGTGTGTGTGTGTGTGTGTGTGTGTGTGTGTGTGTGTGTGTGTGGGTGTGTGTGTGTGTGTGTGTGTGGGTGTGTGTGTGTGTGTGTTAATTGTCTCAGAGTAGAGGGTCACCCTGCTTGACCAACAGAGACACAAGAGAAGTTTGTGCACAGATCTCTGACTGTATGCATCTGCACTCAGCATAGACATTCGTTTTCTTGACTGGACCCCGCGGATAGCTGTTTGTCTCATTTCGGCCATTTTTCTTTTTTGAAAGGTGACTTGGTAAGTGGAAATTACTGTCTTTTATTTAGTTTTGAGCCTATTTCTATTTTCATCTAATTCCACCCCCCATAATCTCCTTGCCGAGCAAGGGTGGAGAAAAGGGGGGAGAGGCCGGGGGCACACTGAGCGGCCAGACATCCTAACTTCAGAGAGACATGTCTCACTCATAAAAATACCTAAATTAAGATCACAGGCTCATAACATCTAAGGCTATTAGATTAGATAACCCCTGAATGACCAGACAGCATAACTTCAAAGAGACTACCTTAATCGACACATCAAGGAATTAGACAACAAACCATGTCTCACTCATAAAAATACCTAGATTAAGATCAAAGGGCAAAACAGCAAAGGCTAATTAGATTAGATAACGCCTGAGGGATCAGACAGCATAACTTCAAAGAGACTACCTTAATCAACACATCAAAGAAATAGATAACAAAGGCATTCCACAGGGGGGCTTTTCACACCTACCCTTTATAACACATCACCCCTCACATCAAAGGGTCTCAAACAGTGGGAGGCGGGACATAGCTCTCATAAAAAGCTCTCGACCAATGGGAGGCGAGGGGAGGCGGGACTTAGCTCATTTGGGGGCGTGTCACCTGTCACTTTCTATGCATACTAATGTGACGAAAGGGGTATGGTATATACTACTTGCCTCGGTGCCCACCATCCACCGGATTTCCAAATGGTCCAGACTGCGGGCAACGTTAAACGCGGGTTTAACGCTGAGTGGTTTGCTAAAAATGGCTAACGGCGAGCATCCAGAATAATTCCCTCTTTTGCTTTCCTTGCCTGCTTTTTGGTGAAGATCAAGGTACTTGGTCGAGGACAGGTTACAAGGATTTAAAGCATCTTTCGGAGAGGACAATGAAGCATGAGCTGACCACGCTCTACCGCCACAGTGAGCTTCACACTGGAAACACTGCCCTGTCTCTGTTGAAATCCATTCACGAGAACAACTTGGAGGATACGTTTGCTGAGACTGTTATTTTGGTCAAAATAATAGTAACAACTCCGATGACGACATCCGAGTCAGAGAGGAACTTTTCCACCCTCAAAAGGATAAAGACTTTCACTCGCAATACCATGGGACCAGAGGCGCGGGAAGGTATTTTGAGTGGGGGTGCTGAGGTGCTGGACTCCAGTGAACACTATTACGGGCTATAGAGCACGCACAAAAGCACTCCCCACACGCAAACACACAGTATACCCGCGAATGTTACAATGATGGCTCGATAATCAGCTCACGGCATATAGGCAGGGGTAAAGTGCTATTTTTTACGAGTGGGGAGCGGACCTCACCTCCTCTAGGGGGGTCCGGGGGGATGCTCTCCCGGGAAGATTTTTGTTAAATATTGAAGTTAAAAGCATCAATCTGGTGCACTTTGAGAGCAACATAAGAGA